>JAJLXD010000001.1:230838-310519 GCA_030571115.1 Wickerhamomyces sp. yHMH617 | reverse complement strand
CAAAAAGAAAAAAAAATACTTAGTGCTGAGTTTTACCCTTATTCACCCTTAGTTTCTTCCATTCCCCGCGTACAATTCAGTACACGGAATTAACACAGGCTCATAACCTGTGCCATATTTTAATGTTGGATGACAAGGGCTTCGTGACCGGTAACTGTGTAAGTTTTGTAACATTATGGGATTTATGGTACTTTTAGATGCCTCAGTACACAGCTTCATTAGTCGTCACTTTTAGATCTGCAATTTTCCGATGTTTGCTCCCTTTAAATTGAATAAGGCATTTTTGCACAATTGGCTCATAGAATTGTTGTGCAGATATCTAGTAGCTCAAGTGGTTAAATGATACTGGTTAATGGCTAGTGAATCTTGAACCAAGCAAGGTTTTATACCTGTCAAAATATTGTCTGGGCGCGATTTAAGAATTGATATTGATCATAAGATGCCATCTGATCTATCCTCTAATGGTGGCTGCCGATGTGGCATATACACCAAAAAAAAACGTTTGCATCTCGTTGCTACTGAGTGTATAACTATAAAAAGTTTCAACATCCTTCCTGTTTTGGATGCTAACATTAAACAAGCCACAAACTAATGTCTGACATTGAATCTAAGATTCATGAAAAGGTTCATGTTATTGAGAAAGTTCACTCTTTGGATGCTAAGAGGGCTCATGTGAAGGAGAAAGATGCCGATGCTACTTTAAAGTTCATGGAGCAATATGCTTCTAAGGTGACAACTGAACTGACACCAGAAATTGAGAAAAGAATCAGAAGAAAGCTATATATATGGTTGATCCCATTAGTGATGTCCATAAACACCATTTTGTTCATTGACAAATCTGCTCTTTCCTATGGGATCTTGCTTGGGTTATTTGAATCTACGAAGATCACTAACGATGAATATAACAATCTGAATTCTATATTTTATGCTGGATACCTTGTTGGACAAGTACCATTACATTTTCTTTTGCAGAAATACAACTTTGGTAAACTTGTAAGTCTTATTCTATTAATTTGGGCTATCTTGGTCTTCACAACAGCTGCTGCTTCTAGTTATGGTGCACTGATTGTATTGAGATTGTTACTAGGTTTCTTTGAAAGTGCTATTATTCCTGCTATTGAGATCACTTTGTTACAATTCTTTACCCCAAGAGAAAGATCTATGATAAATCCATTCTTTTGGATTAGTGCAGGAGGACCATCTGTCTGGATTGGTGGGTTTATATCATATGGTTTGCTGCATCTGGATAATCCGCCTATACCACCATGGAAGATTTTTATGATTATCATTGGCAGTTTGACGTTGATTAATTCAATTTGGGCTTTTTTCCTTTATCCTTCAAATCCAACTGATGCTAAATTCTTATCCATCGAAGAACGAGTTTTATTGATTGAGAAAATTCAAAACACATCAAGTTCTTCAATCGAACAGAAAACTGTCAAGAAACATCAAATTATTGAATGTTTGAGAGATCCAATATCTTGGCTCTTCACAGCTTTTGGATTTTTTTCAATGCTTCACAACAACCTGATGTTTCAATCTAATATCCTATATCAGTCATTGGGTATAAAGCGTTTAGCCACTACTTTGATCAACGTTGTTGGTGCTGGTTTCGGTGCATTATTCGTGATATTTGGAATTCTTTTGATCTATAAACTTAAAGGTCATCTAAATTGGGTAGTTACTTATAGTGCAGTACCTGGTATAGCAGGTTCTCTTGGTATGATCTTGATCCCTTACGAGAAGAAATTGGCACTGGTTGCAATGTTGATGCTAACAGGTAATACGTTTGCATTGGCTTTTATTATAATGGTTGGATGGAGCACTGCTTCAGCTTCTGGGTATACTAAGAAATTCTATAGAAATATCTTGTTCATGATAGGTTACTCTGTTGCCAACATTATTAGTCCGCAGCTTTGGAGAGGACAACATCAAGCCCCAAGGTATTACGTTGCTTGGTCAATTCAGTTAGTGCTGAGTTGGGTACTACCTTTAGCGATAGTGTGGGTTGTGCATTACATCTTAAGCAGAAGAAACATTGAAAGGCTACGATACCTTGAAGATCATCCAGAAGCAAAATATGGACAGGTTATAAGTGTAGATCCAGGCACTGGTGAAGAAGTTATCGAAAAAGTTGACATTGCCAATTTGGATCTCACTGATCTCGAAAATAGGGCATTCATTTATCCGTTGTGATTGAAAATAATAAATATCGCGCAAACTTTTTTATTAATTGTTAGTAATCAATCACAAATCACATTGTGTTCAATGATCCACAGACAAATTTAAATATATAAGCTGTCAACAAATGCACACTCCGGTTTCTATGTCTTTAGTTCACAATACATCTTAGTTTCACGGCTAATCCAATGTCTACTTTCTACTATAACATTACGTCTTACGACTTCCACACGTATTTCAAACTTGACGATCCAGTACAAGTTGAATTTGCCAAACAGTTCAAAGTGTCAATCGAACAGGAGTTCAGCGACGAATTGGCCTCAGGACAAGCTCGATTATTCAGAACTTTTGACCAAGCAATTGGTCCTCACCCTGACGGGTATGGAATGTTCGAGTCTGACACCAGATCTGCTGACACGTTCTTGAAATTGCTGAATTATTATCAATTTAACCATGGTCCTTTAAGTGTCTTAATACATCCAAGAAGTGGTAAAGGTGCTCGTTCAGATCACGTACAATATGCGTTATGGCTTGGTGAAAAACTTAAGTTGAAAGATTATGTACTAAGCGATGACAGTCCATAATAAACAAAAATCAAAATTGGATACCTCGCTCCACTATATTAGTAGATATATCTCGACTGGAGAGTGATCACAGGGACCACACTGATCTGTTTGATCTCAAAATCTTGGAAAACATATTCACAACATGTACTCAGACACATTATTGAAGGTATTATGAAAAGGAAAACTCTTGTCAACTGTTGCTAAAAGAAGAATGGTAGTGAGTGCATACACATAACTCTCCTACCTTTCTAATGAAGGAATGTAGTTATATAAATGTACCAATAACAAATCATGCCCGATGAAGCAATATATGGCGGTTTGGGTATGCTGCAGATCAGGATTCACAATAATTATAGCCAATTTTAATTTGTGAGAGCTGAGGCTTTGATTCTTTGAATTAAGCTGGAATGTAAAAATCAGCTGAGTGAGAAATCCTTCCATTATGCATTCTGTGCACGACAAAAAATATACATACATATATAATTAATTAATACAGAAACAGCTAATATCTTGCGAGATGCACGCCGGCTTTCTGTTCTGGGTGATCATGTAGATATTGTTCGATTCTTTGTTAGCTTCTATATAAACAGCTTGATCCCCTTCTTTGTAGAATCTGTCCATCATGAACTATTGCAAGATTTCCCTTTCATTAAAGATTCCTTTTCCCTTTTACTTATAATCACGATGTCTAGTCCTGCCCAGTATCCAAAGAAACAAAAGAAACACCAAACTGGTGTATCTTGGAGATTTCAAGTGCTGTATGAGCGTCGTCTGGACCTGATGGCAGAAGAGAAAGTCCCACTAGATGACGAACTTGAAGTGATTCGTCAACTTTATAAAACTAAATACTCATCCTACTCAAAGAGAAATTCGTCAAGTTTGAGCAGATATCAATCCTCACGATTACCCCAGAATTCATACTCAACGGTTTCAGATAACAATGATATCTCTTTAGATTCTACATCTTCGCTCTCAACTGGTTATCATATACATGGTTCAAAATCAACCACAACTACATACAACTCAAACAGCACTCATAGTCATGGCCCATCTATTCTCATTCCGCAGAGCCATTTGAAAAGTGGTAACATATTGGACGATAATATTCTGCCCGGTGCATAATTTTTTTTTTTTTTTTTTTCCCCAATAAACTCATCACTGCATTAATAGAATAATCAGCTCATATGTACACTCATTGACAATTAATGTCTACAAATACTCTCAATTAATAACTTAAATTAGAGGACATCATTGACAATAATACTCATTTGAGGCACAAAATTTGGGCTGCTGAAGGCGTGCAGATCATGACACAACAGCTCCTCATTTAATAACCATATCAGATCTTTCACTGGCCTCAGTTACAAATTATATTTGAACTTTATATCATAAAAAGTGATTTTTCCAGCTAATGAGTATTCTTTTATGGGCACAATTAGAATGAAGTTTCTACTAGTGACAATTGACAAGAAATACACACCACATGAGGGATTATTGAACTGTGTGTTCAAATAACGTAAATTATGTACTCCTTCAGCAGCAATGGAACAATTGAAGACTGAAGGAACATTTGCAGAATAAGATATAGATTAAATTCATTATAAGCAAAAATATGCAGAAAAAAAATCTCCCGGGTGCGAGTCGAACGCACGATCTTCAGATGTCTAGAAGGCCTTTACAGTCTGACGCCTTAAACCAACTTGGCGACCGAGAGGGAATTTCCAAAAATTCGGGCGTCTGCTAAATTTGAGTGTTCCTATATTGTTAGTAAGGGACACATGATCTAGAATCTTTATACTTCTTATCATGATAACATTTAGTTCGCAAGATATTTTACAAAAGATACTTACTCATTAGCCTGTGATTTCATATGTATGCTGATCAATAATGTTATTACAAATATGAATTGCTATATACGCGAGATAGCCAAAAACACCACTCAATCTTAACCATAATGCTCCAAAACAGTTACTCTCCCAGAGTCTCGGTTTTTCTCATGTAGTATCGCAGTATGCTCTGATATGTCCATATGGATATCGCAGTTGTTGGTGCGTTTTTCACCAGTGACACAAAAAAGCCTTTATATATCCCTCTGATGCCTTCATTCTTTATTATACCCATGCCCTTCACCACAAAATTCTCATTTCTTCCTTTATTCACCTGTAATCTCTTCCTTATCAAATCCAAAGGGAAAATAACACCTTTTGCAATTGTCCCAGCTGCAAAACCACAAACAGGCTCTACTATAGATGGATATACTTCAATTCTGTGTGATACAGTCCTTGCAGTTTCATAAGTCCAAAAGACAAGGCCTGTGTATACTGAAACAGATGCTAAGGCCGCATTCAACCCTTTAAAAAAAGCAAATGGCCCCTCGTTTTGAATAATACTTTTCACAGTGGTTGTTATTTTGCTGAAGCTTGAACTGCTTATGAATCTGGTTCTTAACAGATCAAATGGGTATGAGACAAATGTGCTAGTGCATCCAGCAAATGAACCAACAAAAAAAGAGTGGCTTGCACGATCTAGTCTCAGGCTGTATCTATCTTGAGCATTTGTGAACACTTGATTGTAGAAACTATAGCTTGAAAATTGAACAGCTCCGTAGATCACATACATCGTTAGAGCTGGGACGTTACCTTTCCATAAAGCGAATATGCTTTCTTCCTTCGCAATGGTCTTCATGGTTCCTATGATCCCTTTATACTTATGGCCACTGATCTGTAACTGCAGCCTCACTTTCACAACATCTAAAGGAGCAGTACACATTCTATATCAATTGGTTAGTTAATTACTTTTTCCCATCATATGTCTCATTGTACTAACCTAGCAACCAGACCAGATATTGAACCAGCCGAAGCCGAAACAAGTGTCGACACAGAGGAACCACGCCTGAGATGGTCTTCTCTCTCTTTGTATTTCACCATTTTGACCACTAATTAAATCGTGCCTAGCCAAAGAGATACTGTGTGTTCAAGAGAGTTGTTTTGTAGAACTTATATACTATGTTACACTAATTTTTCACTCTCGCGACTTAAACACACATTTATTGACACTTTCTACAAGCATAAACTTTTAACAAGAACGAATACTCAGGGAAAAGACTGCTCCGAATTCTCCAGCGAATCAACAGCACGCACAATCACACGTCATTGCTCATTCTCAAACACACGTAATATCACACACTTTCATCTTTCTCCAGTAAATAGATTACGTAATTTTTAGTCCGTTATTTATTCTTGTAGTATATGAGATGAGGAAAAAAAAATTTATCTACATTTTCTTTGACACAGTCCTCACAACAAAATCAAAGAAATGAGCGATATCCTTGCTGAGACATCCATTCTGAAACAGGTCGATGGATCTGCGACTGTTTCTTGTGCTCAAACTAAAGTGATAGTATCCATTTCGGGGCCAATCGAGGCAAAAGCTAGACAAGAATTACCAACAACATCAGCATTAGAGGTTGTTGTAAGACCAGACGTTGGAGTTTCAACTACAAGAGAAAGATTGTTAGAAGATAAAGTGAGGGCTGTGCTCTCGCAGACGATAGTCGGATACTTATACCCTCGACAACTCATACAGATCACGGCTCAAGTTCTAGAGGCTGGTGAAGAACCTGAATACACTTCCAAAGAGCTAGCCACTATAATAAATGCAGCATACTTAGCCTTGATAGATGCTAATATCGGATTGGATGCCTCTTTCGCTGCTGTTTCGATTTCAATTTCGCATAACGGTGAAATCGTCGTTAATCCTTCAAAAGATGATTTGAAGTACTCCAAAAGCTCGCATATCGTTTCATACCAACTAATTGATGGCCTTGCACAAGACCTATTGATCAGTGATAGTATAGGTACTTTCTCTGAAAATGAGTTATACACTGTTCTAGACACAGCCTCCAACGAGGTGGAGCAGACTCATGAAGCATTTAGGAAAACTCTTCAATCAAAAGTTGAAAACGACTTTATTTGGCAAATTTAGAATCTTCTAATACAAATCAGTTACATATCAATATCGTAATATAGTCAATTAAAAATACCAAACACATATACAAGGATTAACAATTGGTACATCAATCTATAATTTTAAACGTTCCAAATTGCTGATGGTAGCTTTGAACCCTTCAATTTCAGCATTAGTAGTTTCCAGTCTAGCAATGGTTTGTTCTTGAACCTCTTTGTTGGCTTTGGTGGTAAAATCTTTACTGTTGATGGTTTTCTCAATACCTTCTCTGACTTTCTTAGTCTTTTCGATCTTCTTCTGAGCTTTGACAATTTCAGCATCAATATCGACATGACCTTTAACTAATAAATGAACGTTCAAACCAGGAGCAACAGCTTCTAAGACAACACCTTGAGGAACTTCAGAAGAATATTTGACAACTTCAACAGTGTCAATAGCTTTGATCAAAGAGACAATAGAGTCTCTCTGACTTTGAACAGTCTCAAATTTAGCACTATCGTTAACTTCAACAAAGACTTTACCATTTTTCAAAATGTTATATTGAGATAACAACGAACGAGCTTCCTTGGTTATATCTAGAATAGTTTCATAATCCTCAGCAGCTTGTGGGTTGTAGAAATCTTTTTGAAATTCTGGATATCTAGCTTTAACAATAGTTGGGGAGGTTTCCGAAGAACGGTGTGGTAATCTTTGCCATAGTTCTTCAGACAAGAATGGCATGAATGGGTGAATCAACTTCAAAGCACCATCGATGGTTGTATATAGAGTATCTCTAGCGGATTTACGTTCAACATCAGAACCATCTTGAATCAAGGACTTGGAGTTTTCAATGTAAACATCACAAACTTGGTACCAGTATTCATAAATAGCAGTGGTAGCTTGGAAAAATTCACGTTTGTCAAGAGACTCAGTGACAGTTTTAGCAGTTTCAGTGTATCTATGTAAAATCCATTTCTCGACCAAAGCTTCGTTACCGGATAAACCTTCAGTAGCTGGTGGTTGATAATCTTCACCTAGACGTAGTAAGGCAAATTTAGTGGCTTGGTAAATTTTGTTACCAAATTTTCTGTAACCTTCAACACGTAGAATATCCAAGTTGATATCACGACCACCAGTACTGTAAGCACATAAGGCAAATCTTAGAGCATCGGTACCACATTGTGGTATACCATTTGGATATGACTCCTTTTGACCAGCTTTAGCTCTCTCAATTTCAGCAGGAGCCAAATTACCACTTAGTAATTGTTTATTTAAGTCTTCAAGAGAGATACCTCTAATAACATCAGTTGGATCAACAACGTTACCTAAAGATTTTGACATTTTACGACCTTGAGCATCCCGGACTAAAGAATGACAGAAAACCTCTTTGAATGGAACTTCACCGGTCATTTTAAGTCCCAATAAAATCATTCTGGAAACCCAGAAGAACAAGATATCCCAACCAGTTTCCAATAATGACCAAGAATGGAAGGTACTCAAGTCTGCGGTTTGTTTTGGCCATCCTAAAGTGGAGAGTGGCCAGAGACCAGATGAGAACCATGTATCTAAAACATCTTCATCTTGATGCAAAGTGTATTTCTTACCTGGGAATCTTTCTTGTGCTTGTTCCTCAGCTTCTTCTAATGAACGACCAGAAACCCAATATTTACCGTCATTTTCATCATTAGTCTCGCCCTCAATATCAACGAAGTAAACAGGACATCTATGACCCCACCAAAGTTGACGAGAAATACACCAATCTTGAATATTTTCTAACCAACGGAAATATTCTGCCTCAGATGACTTTGGTGTGATAACAATATCACCCTTACGAACAGCATCAATTCCAACCTTAGCCATCTCACTTTGGGCAACCCACCATTGTGGTTTCATTAATGGTTCAATAACGTCACCAGATCTAGAGCAGATAGGGATGGACATTTCGTTTTCAGCTTCACCAATATACAAGCCTTTCTCTTTCAAAGCTTCAATGACCTTCTTTCTAGCATCGAATCTCTTGATACCAGCCCATTCACCAGCATTCTCATTTAACAAACCGTCATCAGTCAAAATATTGATGAATTCCAAGTTATTACGTTTACCAGTTTGGTAATCGTTGTTATCATGAGCCGGAGTGATTTTTACAGCACCAGTACCGAATTCCATGTCAACAGCTTCACCATCAGTGATGATTGGAATTTTTCTGTCAAGGAAAGGATGGATAGCAAATTTTCCATGTAGATGAGTATATCTTGGATCTTTTGGGTGAACAGCAATACCAGTATCACCGAATAAAGTTTCTGGACGAGTAGTAGCAACAATAATCTTTTCATCAGAGTTTTCAATTGGATAAGCAAAAGAGGTCAAAACACCAAACTCAACCTTTTCATCATAACCTGGAATAGATAACAGAGTTCTTCCCTTAACTTCCTTATTGTCGACCTCTAAGTTCGAGATAGCAGTATTTAGTCTGACAGACCAGTTAACTAAACGAGCAGCTCTGTAAATTGTACCTTCACGGTGCAATCTGACAAAAGCTTCAGTGACAGCGGCAGATAAGTCATCGTCTAAGGTGAATCTTTCTCTAGTCCAATCGTAAGAGGCACCTAAACTCTTGAATTGGGTTTTAATTTTTTGATGATAAACATCTTTCCATTCCCAAACCTTCTCAATGAATTTTTCACGGCCAAGATCGTGTCTACTGATATTTTGTTTTGCAAGCTGCTTCTCAACAACAGCCTGGGTAGCAATACCTGCGTGATCAAAACCTGGAAGGAAAAGGACTGTTTTTCCTCTCATTCTGTTGAATCTAACTAAAGTATCTTGAATAGAGACAGTCAAAGCATGACCAATATGTAGAGCACCAGTGACGTTTGGTGGAGGACAAGGGATACAGAACAAACCTTCTGTTTTTGCTTTTCCATCAGGACCAAATTCTGGCTCAAAGAAACCAGACTTGACCCACCATTCATACCAAGAACTTTCAACGTTTTTAGGATCATATGCTTTCAAAGCAGGGTCATCTAGACTGACCAAAAGTTTCTTTTCACCCGACACAGTATTATCCACGAATTCAGGAACTGGTTCAGCGACCTTCTTTTCTTTCTTTGGTTTAACATCTTTAGCCTGAGCTTTTTGGGCAGCTTCTTTCTTTTTAGCTTCTTTTGCTTGGAATTTAGCCAGCTTTTCAGCTTTCTTACGTTCTTTTTCTAGTTCTTTTTCAGTCTTAACCTTTGGCTGTTCACCTTTAGCTGGAACTGGAGCTGGAGCAGCATCTTTGGCTTGTGAGTCACTCATTTTGACACTATAAGCACAATAGAAATGACGTTTCTGTTTAAAAAATCGATTGTTGTACGAAAAAGTTAGCGGCACGAGTCTTCTTATATTCTTTGATATCAAAAGCAATGACATGCAACAGCTTCCCCCAAAATAAACCAACGAAATGTGCTAATTGGACTTTCTTAAGACTTTGTTCTTTCTTTGAAGAAAAAAAAATAAAAAAAGAGTTTTGGCATCAAATCGCATTTTCGCGGAAAATGTCAATTATATTACCCGGCTCAATATTGGTATACAAATTTATTAAAAGGTTTAGTGTTTTATCTAATTCTTTGCCAAACTTGTGTGAAAAATGTCTTTGGGTGATGATCTTTTGAAGGATCTGGAGAGTGATAGTGATTTTGAAAGTGGAGATGAGCAATCACAGGTTCCGGTGGATCAATCAATGGCTCAGCCGGTGGATGATAGTCATGATGTTGAGATGGATACTGTTGGTGATGAGTTAAATGAACTGATACAGAATGGCGGCGAAGTCTCAACGGTGGATCTCATGACAAGAATTAATCTAGACTCTGTGACTGATATCACCAAGCTTTCAAATCTGAAGGACAAGGTGAGCCCCATAATACAGCAAATCGACACATATATGGGTTCGCTAATATCCAAGAAGAACGAGTATGAATTTTTAATGAATGTCAACTTTCTCTCTCTAGAGATCTTCAATGAGATTTCCCTAGTATTTACTTTCATCAAAACACATTATTCTAAAAGATTTACAGAACTAGGTTCGCTAATATCCAATCCGGTTGAATACTCTAAAGTGGTAAAGCTGCTGGGTAATGACCTCAATATTGACGGCAAGGATGTCAGTTTTCTAACGAAGGAAAAGGTTTTGGTTCTTACAATGTCTGTAATTCAATACAAACAAGCCAAACAACTTGACGAAGTTGAACTCCAAAGAATATTTGATGCTTGTGATTTATTACTCGAACTGGACAGCTTCAAGAAAAAGATAACGGAATATGTATCATCACGACTAGCTGTTTTTGCACCAAATCTAACTGCAATTGTGGGTCCCAATGTATCTGCTCAACTATTGAGTCTTATGGGTGGATTACAATCACTTGCTAAGACTCCTTCTTGTAACATAGCAGCATTGGGTTCCAGAAGAAGTGTTGGTATAGGATTTGGTCAGAGTGGTGTAAGACAGCAGGGTTTTTTATATTACAGTGACTTGATACAAGCTGTATCTCCTGATTTGAGAAAACAGGCCATGAGAATAACATCTGCAAAAATAGTGCTTGCCGCAAGAGTTGACCTGACTCATGGATCACCCAATGGTGAGCTTGGGAAAAAGTGGAGTCAAGAAATAAAGGAAAAAATAGATAAGTTAGAAGAACCACCAGAGATCACAGCTCAAAAGGCATTGCCTATTCCTATTGACAAACCTGCTAAGAAAAGAGCTGGAAGAAGACATAGAAAACTGAAACAAAGATTTGAAGCCTCTGAGCTCAGAAAGGCACAGAACAGAGTTGAGTTTGGTAAACAAGAGGCTACTATCACAGATACATATGGTGAAGAAGTTGGTTTGGGTATGAGCGGCACATTGGCTAGAGGCTCGTTAAACACCAACACACAAGCAAAAGTGACGAAGAAAATGAAGAGCAGACTCAAAGCCACGGCTGCTGGAGATGATTTCTTCAACCAGGACTTTATCAACTTGCCCAAGCTAGAACAAAACTAATAAACTGTGTAGAAATCTACATCTCCGAGATCCTCAATTTTGATCTCGGTGTTAACGCAAAAATTAAAATTTATGAAGTCACGACCATTTTGGGGAATTTGTAAACAACTCATCAACATCGAATTTCACAAACATAACAAAAAAAACACTAGTACAGAAAATACAAGGATCAAGAGACTCTGGGACACCTTACACAGTTGTACGAAACACTTTGTGAACTATGGTGGCCAACTTTTTCAGTAACAGATCCAATAGAAATATGGATGAACTGACCAAAAACATTGAATCGCTACAGTTTCAAAGCAATACTGGTATAAGATCAAATGACAAGTTCAGTTTTGAGCCAAACTCTCCTCTAAATAAAGAAAATGCCCCCTTAGAGAATACCTCTCCTTCAAGATTGAATAGACCTCTAGCTCCAATGGTCACTACTGTGAGATCAAGACGCGAACCAAAGATCAGTGCAAAGCATAAACGGATGGTTAACGTATCCCAAATGTATTTCTTGGACTACTACTGTGATTACTTTGACTATGTTATCACTAGAAGAGAAAGAACAAGAACCGTTCTAAACAACATACATAGGTCCCAAAACCCAGAAATGGAGTGGAAGGCCTATGTCAACAATGAAACTGTTAATTTGAGAAAAAGAAGATTGAAACCCAAAAACAAAGACTTCGAAATCATCACACAGATTGGACAGGGTGGCTATGGTCAAGTTTATTTATCTAGAAAAAAAGATTCGAGGGAAATATGTGCTTTAAAGGTGATCTCGAAATCAATGATTGTAAGAATGAATGAAACAGAGCATTTGCTTACTGAACGTGAGATTTTGGCTGCTTCAAGAAGTGATTGGTTGGTGAAGCTATTATACTCTTTTCAGGATACCAATAGTGTTTATTTGGGTATGGAGTTTGTTCCTGGTGGTGATTTTAGAACTCTATTGAGTAATTGTCGCACATTATCTCCTGTTCATACACGTTTCTATATGGCTGAAATGTTTGCTGCCTTGAATGACCTACACAGAACTGGATTTATCCATAGAGATTTAAAACCTGAGAACTTCTTGATTGATGCCAAAGGACACCTAAAACTTACAGATTTTGGATTGGCTTGTGGAACAATCGCAGACGAAAGAATCCACTCGATGAAGATCAGATTGGAAAAGATTGGCGATGCAATCACTTACAAGACCAGCACTCATAAGACCATTGATGAGAGAAGAAAGATATATCAACAACAGAGGGAAAATGACGTGAACTACTCAAAATCAATTGTTGGTAGTCCCGATTACATGGCTATCGATATTGTTAAAGGTTATGCATACGACAAAACAGTCGATTATTGGTCTTTGGGTTGTATCCTCTTTGAATGTCTCTGTGGATTCTCACCTTTCAGTGGTGAGTCAACTGACGAAACATATACCAACTTAAAGAACTTTAAAACATACTTTGTTAGACCTAAGAACACAGATGGTACATATGTCTTCAGTGACAGAACATGGGATCTATTGAGTCGCTTAATTGCTGACAGCCAGTCTCGTTTGAGAACATTTGAACAAGTTCAGAGAACAAATTATTTTTCAGGTATTGACTTTCAAAGCTTGAGAACAAAGTCCCCACCTTTCATACCATCTTTAGATTCGGATTTGGATGCTGGTTATTTCGATGATTTTGAGAATGAATCCGATATGGCAAAATATGCTGAAGTCTTCAACAAACAGGCACATGTGGAAAAACTTGCAAATCAGAGTAACATAAAACCTCCAAATTTTGTTGGTTTCACTTTCAAGCATAAAGGGCAACTAAACCAAGTCAGGTCAATGTTCGAAATTAATCACAAAGACCCGTTCTCTACGCTTTACTGAGCACCAGGTGAATGGCTCGGGTTTACTACACTGCTCTCTTGTTGTATGTATGGGGTCCTGTTATCATTTTTTTTTTTGTGACATTTCAGGTTGTATTTTGATGAGGTATATCATGGGAAGAGTACTTTATAGCTCTTTATAAATAATGGATTTATATGAGAAGATAGTTAAGTATTCAATTTCAATCCTGTGCCGTAAAATCAAACTCTTTATAATGCTCTTTGAATGTCTCCGTCTCTAAAACCTCATGATCCGGAGACTGTTGACAAGTGTCCCACTTAATCCTCTTTGGAGTATGTAATAAGTAGGCTAAAACTCGACGACCAAATTGTAAATCTAGTCCTTTACCTTCCTCAATCAAACTTATATATACCACTTGGTTCTTGATTGACTTATCAAACGTGGTAAACTGTACATAATCTTGATCAGAGTTTATCAGGTTCAAATACTCCTCACTCTCGACATCTTCAAACTTCTTAAAGTCAAATTTCGAGCTCCTTTGATACTTAGAGTTATTTATATCAACGTTTTTCTTAAGCACATCCTCGAAGTCAACTAGGAAATCAGAAGCAATAGGGATTGCCTGTATATGGAAATGAACTGTGTCTGATTTGTTGATCTGGAAAAAGACAGTGGCTAATTTAAAAGATGCAAATAGTTTAACCAATGATGCTTGATAGCGTAGTATGTCATTGTAGATTGGTGTTTTTCTCACTGACTCTAAACCATCAATCTTCGAAAGGTTTGGGATATGTGCTATTGGGATTATCAGACAATGGCCTGAAAACTTCATTGAATCAGTTGGCCTTGTTAAAGGTCCTCTCGCTATTGTTAAATAGGCATTTTCAGCTATAGAAATGATCATATGAGTTTGTAGTTTTGGATTACTTAGACAGAAGAAACAGTTTTCTGGAAGAACGACTTTTCGTTGTAATTTCTTGGATTGTTGTGTAATTGAAGTCTCTTCCAGCTTTCTTTTTCTCAACTCAATCTCTTGATCTGCTTTTTTCCTCTTCTCTTCTTCAATGAAAGGGTTTGGAGTCAAATTCTTCGGTAACTCGGCATCTTTTGATGTTATATTAAACGCATAAATCCATTTCTCAGAGCCACCGAATTGGGCTAAACTGATGAATCTTGTAACCTTACCATCATCCCACTGGAAAGGTGAGCGTTCAAAGAACTTTCCAGATGTCGAACCACAGGCAAAATGATATCTCGGTTTGGCAGCATTAACAATTTGATCTATTTTTGAATCACCGAGAAATAGCTTTTGTTCCTTGGAGATAATTTTTGGCCATTGATATGTCACAAGAATATCAATATCCTTTCCCTCTATTTTGGCTATTATACCCTCTATATTATTCTCTAAATACTGCTGGACGCCTGAAACGAATGCAAATTTCAACCCTTCTGAAGTTGTGAAGAGTGAGAATTGGTTCATTGATGTCAACTTTTCTGTGATGGTGCTCTGTAGCCTTGAAGCTTCATCAGTGGCCTCTGTACCATCAACATTGTATGTTGGAACGTCAAAATACACACCACCAAGTTTGGATGGATCATCAACGATATTGTTTCCTAATAACACTAAGGCATCAAATGGGCCAGATTTCCTATTCAGAGCATTGACTTTCGGTATTATTGTATCCAATTTAGCAGGATCTGGATGCAGCACAAGTCTGTATGTAATTAGTAACTAAGACTCGTATCCATTGAGGTTTATGAGAAATTTTACCCACATTTTGGCCATGATATTCACGCTTCTTCAATCTATTGGAAGAATCAGTAACAACAATCAAATTATTTTCACAAAATAATGTTGTTTTTTTTAGTTTTTTTTGTAATATCGAACAAAACAAAAGAGGAAAACAAAAGAGGTAAATGATTAGAAAAAGAGAAGATGAAGAAGAAAGAAGCAAATTATTGTTCTTCAAAAGTATATATATTTGATTTACGCTGTAAAAATAAATAATTTTATGAATACAAATAATTAATATTATTCCAGATCCCAACGAAACTATTGATAATCTGTGTGTATACAAGAACCTGATGACTATAAAACCACAGTCAACTGGAAAAAAAACTGCGTATCACAAGGAAGGTGATATAAGATGAAAACCTGATTTGAACACCAAACATATTGAAAATAAATAATGAAACATGCTCCAGCAAACTAATGCAAAACAAGATGGGGAAAGCCAGAAAAAGGCCTTAGAACGAAACGTCATTAAAACAAAGATAAACCAAAAAAGAGACCATGATGCGTTAAAGTTTAAGAATTAAAATGAAACAAAATTTGAAAGAAACAATTTTGTGAAGATATAAGAGTTATGAATTAACCACTTATGTCCATGCAATTTCAGTCAGTTAACTAACTTACAAAAGTAAGTATAAGAAACCACCTAAAGCTAATGAAACACCAGCTTTGATGTTAGCAGCAGCACCGGCAAATTCAGAAACGGTAGCAGAGGTTGAACCAACGGCAGTTCCAGTGACAGCAGAAGTGGTGACAGCGGCAGAGCTACCTGGGAAGGTAGTAGTGTAAACTTCTTCAGTAACGTAGGTGGTACCTTCTTGTTCAACAGTCGAAGCGGAGGTAGAAACAACAGTAGAACCTTCTTGAGCTGGAACAGTAGAGGTAACAGGAACGAGAGTAGTGTAAGTAGTACCTTCTTCTTCAACAGTGGAAGCACTTGAAGAAACAACAGTGGAACCTTCTTGAGCTGGAACAGTTGAGGTGACAACGACAGCAGTGGTGTAAGTAGTACCTTCTTTTTCAACAGTTGAAGCACTGGTGGAAACAACAGTAGTACCACCTGGGGCAGCGGTGGTACCAGTTAATGGACAGTAAGTGGTGTATTCAGTAACAACACCACCTTCAGTAGTGGTGACAACAGTGACACCGGTGGTGACTGGAACTTTAGTACATTTGTCTTCTGAACAAGAGGTGATAGTAATAACAGTGGTGGTTTCGTCATGTTCAGTGACAGTAGAAGCACCTGGAGCACCGGTGGTGGTAGCACCTGGAGCACCAGTAGTAGTACCACCTGGAGCAGCAGTAGTACCAGTCAATGGGCAGTAAGTAGTGTATTCGGTAATGACACCAGAAATTATTTCAGTGACAACAGTGACACCAGTGGTGACTGGAACTTCTGAACATCTGTCTTCTGAGCAAGAAGTGACGGTAACAACAGTAGTTGATTCATCAGTGGCGGTAGCAGTAGAAGTAGAAACTGGAGCTGGAGTAGTAGCACCGGTACCAGTAGAAGTACCAGCACCTGAAGAAGAGGAAGCATCTTCATCAATGGTGGAGGACAAAGTCCAAGATTGAGTAGCTCTCTTGACTAATTTCTTACCATCTGGAGTAGTGACAGTTAAAGTAGCAGTGTTAGTGTATGGAGCACCCGAGGTGGCTTGAGCGTAGATATCGAAAAGTAAAGCAGATGCAGTGTCAATTTCTTCATCGTAAGAGATATCGTAAGAGTCACCTGAGATAGCTGGAGTGTCAACAACAGTACCATCAACAGAGATAGCAGCTGAAGTGAAGACATAACCAGTACCTGGGTTGGAACCAACCAATTCAACGTTAGTCCATGGACCGTAGGCACCTGGTAAATAAACTTCCCAATGTGGTTGACCATCTAATAGGTAACCAGAGATGTATGGGGTTGGGATTGAAGAAGATGAGGAGGAAGAGATAATAAAATCTTCTGAAGAAGAGGAGGTTGGTAACTCTGAGGATGAGATATCATAAGTGGAAGCAGATGAAGAGTTAGAGAATTGGGCTGAGGCAGCGGCAATTAAGAAAGCTGCTGCAGCTGATTTTGTGAATGAGACCATTGTTAATTGATTAAAAACACAAAAAATTGATAAACTCTTTTAAACACAAGTCAATTTGATCTTGGAAAGTTTCGAAGGAACATCAGTTCTATTTATACAAATCAAAAGTAAAGAAATTTGTAAAAAAGTACCGCGTATCCTAAAAAAAATTGAACTTCTTGATAATTATTACTGTAAACAAGCCAGCCATTTTGGGACAACAAAAAATCAAGATCTGAATATGCAGAATTATACAGACACCTGCATAAAAAGTAATTGATCCAGCGAAAAATTAAAAAAAAAAAAATATTAATCTGCTTGCTGAGCAGCACCAGCAAGCAGTAGCTTGACGCGTGTAAACATAGATTTGGTGATTTGGGAAAGACGTTACGATAGCAACCTTATACAATCTTATGAAATCTGGATTAAAAATATGGTACCTTCAAGCTATCGTGAATATTTCCTACTAGTGTACCAGTTGATCTACTGTTCCACCTGATCAGTAAAATACTTAAAATAGTACAATTACTAATGAAACTGACGCACAGCGGAACCAGACGTCCACAGTCAGTGTACACCCAGCAAGTTAAGTTCCCAGTGTCCCAATTCCCAATTCCCAATTCCCAAAGTGTCCAACAACTTATACCAAGCCCCCCTAATTTTGCTGTCCTATTTTTAAACACTTGGTTTTTTTTTTTTAGTACCGTACAACGAAGATTGAAGACCAGCACTTTCGCAAGAGCCAGCCATCTCAGCCGTTGATGATGTCTGGCCACTTCACACTTCACCTGACAGGTGACTATTAAGAACACTGGCACTGGCAGAGAGTACAATACAATATGAGAACTGCTGACACATTACCAACCAGCAACAATCTCTGAAGTCCTTTGGATGTAAATTCTGTGGTGAATGTTGATGATGGTATTTGCCTATCATCGTCTTTAGACCAATGTGGTTGTAGGCACAAATGTTACAGATAGTCCTCTCAAGCACAGAGATCTGTTCTTTTGAAAACCAATAACAATACGAATTAGGAACATTTTTGCGGTTCGTCCACAGCTTAAAATTTAATCTGGCAATTTCGATATGCATTTCTCGCTATTTCTGTGGGATCATATAAAGATGATCGGCCGGTAATCAAATGTAATCGCCTGTTAGCTAAATTTCAACTAGTTATGAATACGACTGACTAGTGAGCATGTTATTTTGTGAGTGTATGGATTCTCCCTTATGGGATGCATTAAAACATGAGGACTTCAGCGAAGTTAATAGACTAGTAAGAAAACACCTAGTTAAAAAAAAATGAAATCAGCCTTTTGATCGTGATTCGTGATTCCTGTATGATTAAGGAATTTGATCATCAGCTGTGCGGCTGTGATATTTTTCTTGTTTGAAAGGGGTTGGCCATAAAATCATCATAATGTGCCTTTTAACAGGTTTCAGTAACTTTTAACGGAATGCCAATATTTCGCAAAATTACCGGTTATGGAATATGGACTAATGGGGAGTGAATAAAAAATTTCAACAAATACATATCTAGTAAACGATGTTCAGAAGTAGAACTCTTAATTCCCAATTCTCAAGCTCAAGCAACATGAACAGACGACGTACAGCGCAAATCATTCAATTATTTGATAAATGATAATAGAGATTTTTCTATGCACTTCCAGAATTATATGATATTGTGGGAGATGCAAGTACTACACGATATGGTATGGAGGTAAAGTTAGCACTGTTATAATAGAGTAGATAGTGATATTTATAAGTTCATGGCTAGCTTAGTGGCAGCTAGCTCATTGGCCCACTACTCAACGGATAAATCGTAAATATTGTCTATTCACTTTCTCAGGACTCAAAAGTCAAGAGTAAGCACTATGAGCAGTAAACAGTAAACACTGCCAAACCACTGCTACTACTACTACTAATTTATTTGGTACTAGTAGTGGCTACAGGAGAGTAGCACTGATATTTTCTAGCAAAATAAGCATTAACAATTAATGGAGGACTTCCACCGCTCGCTGTACTGTACAATTTGTCACTGGCCGCCATCTGTTGGCAACTTAGCTTGAAAGCCATCAAATGCGTGTTGAGCTACTGAGGGATTACCGATCAGTTCACTAGAGGGAGAAGCTAATCATCGTAATCAGTTCAAGGATGATATTATTGAAAAGCTATGCAATCTCCTAAGGCTCTCCATCTCAAGCTAGTTGAAGCATTCCTATTGCTTTGAAATAATATGAATATATAATTGGTAAGTGAGAAGTATAAGTGTATAACAATCACGAACGACTGACAGTGTATTAGTGATTAGTGACGAGAGTGACATAAATGCTAGTTGGTCTGCACTCTGCAGGTGACCAAAATACCCAATAGCAGCTGATGTCTGATGATGATCTTGGCCTGTCCAAAGTGGGAAACTAGGTGAAACTATGGTCTGGGACTTATGGGACTCTATGTTGCAAGTTGCAAGTTGCAAGTTGCAGGCTACAGGCTACAGGATGGCCAAGAATCAAGTGGTTGGAAGGTGGAACCAATCGGGAGAGATCTAGATACTCTAATTCTCTTTCAAAATAATTTCCGAAGGCACGGTGATTATTTAGTTATTTAGTTATGTTTTTTTCAGCTATTCAATAAAATTTCGGTGAAAGTTCAGAACGAAAAATTTACATTAACTAGTATTACATTATTACTACATATGTATACCCAATTGCAAACTAATTTTGTAAACTGAAAGCGAAACTATGGAATTGAGCACTGGAAGCTGCAAGTGGCACTCTAGCATACAAAGGCACCATTGGTATTGCTACGGTCTACGGGTGGCTACTTCTAGTAGAGTGTATGTACAGCATAAGCATAAACAACGAACATCTAAAACTCAACAGTCAATACCAATTACTCAATATTCAATAATTAAATGATACAGTTGTCTATTTATAACCCATGCCGAATAGCGGATTAGCTAAGCTCTATTCAATGAACATGAACAATATGTCTTTGAAATCACTATCGGCAATTTAATTGGCGATGTTATTTAAATTTACAGTTACGCGTCTCGAATCGACATTAGCGGAATGTGTTACTAAAAGGAACACTTATCACTTATAAAGTTATAATCACTATTGTAACGACTAACTAAGCACAACTTTTACAACTTATTAGTTATAGTTTATCAGTCTTGTCCACGGAAACACTATCTGTGAATTGTAAGCTGCCGTTAGATACCAAAATAAAGAATAACATAAAATTCATCTCTTAATTCAATGAGTTGGTAAGTGATTGCCCAATAAACTGTAGCTTGCAGTATTACGAACTAGCAAGACGTTCAATAGAGTCACACATTATTGACTAATATAGTGTCAACACCTGATGAGTCCATAATATTGGCAATTGTTGACATTTAAACTAGTTTTCAAAAATCAGCACTAATTATCGTATTTTACAGCTTACTTATAAGTTATAACTTGCAAGTTGTACCTTGTGAACTGTGATAACTAATTAATTGTACCTAACTTGTAACTTGTAAGTGTAAACTTGTAAGCTGTAAGCTGTAACTTGAAAATGTAGCTATAACTGGAATCTGGAAGTGTAACTTTCAGCACTCAGCAGACTTTAAGAGTTATATGTATTCCTAAGCAGGACCAAGGGGCTCACTTAATGTCATATTTCGGATGTTTCCAGAAACAGTAAAATGTAAAATTCCATGCATCAATTCAGAATTTTCAACTTCACTTCAGGTAAGTTTGTCCGAATTAATTTCATCTTCATTGGAAGAAATCAATGCCAAAACGAAATGAAAGCGACGCCGTACTTCTATACCACGTTTCCTGATTCCACTTCCACCTCCACTTCCACTTCCTAATCAATATCTAAATGTCAAATGATGTTTCAATTATTTCATAGTTTCATATTTGGTGCATTATACAGCTATTCCTGAGAAAACTTATACAAATTAGGATAATTAGTGGATTTCACTGGCTGCGCTAAATATATCTTAGTGATTCAGCATTCAGTAGTGATTTCACTTGGCAATAGTATAATCGCCCCCAGCTCAGTGAGCATTCATTGATTATACTCAGGAACATCAAGATTATTCTCCCAATACAAGGAATAATTATACAGTTAGTTTCCTAAAATAGTATAATATTGTACTATATGCAGCTCAACTATAAAATTAAAATAAAAAAAGGCGGATTAAAACTGATTCTGTTACTTTTATACTCCATTTTACTGCATCTTTGGATGAAATTTTTGTAGCCTTTTAGTGTTAAAATACATCAATTTATACTAAAAATCGATCTAATTTATGAATAAAACTAGTTTGAAAGATCAAAACAAGATCTTTTATTAAATTCAATAATAATAAAAAGGAAACTAATAATATATGCATTGAATTATCAATTAAATACACTTAAAATCATCATAAAATGCAGTAAAATAGACCATAAAACCGCGAATTACTACCCTAATTTTGCCAATATATCAAAGCTGGGCAATTTAGAAAATGACCAATCAGAGTTGATCAGAATTTGCAGCTCTATCAACTACAACTTCAGATGTGAAGGTCACTACATTTGGTAGAGTAATGGTGATCCAGAATTGCTGGTTCTTCCAGGCACTAGATGTGTATCCACTGAAGACTTTGAAAGATTCTGTAAGTAAACTCAAAGGTATACATACCTACTGAAAGTAAATGATTTTGACAGGATTACAAACCTTTGTTTGTTAAACGATGAGAGTCTTATATCGATTTTAGACAACAATATGATAAAGAAATGATAGATAAGGATACCAGAATCTTTGTCAAGGTGCCAGCTGTTATTAGAAAGGGTAAGCCTATGTGTAAAGCGGTCAGCTGTAGCTACTACCGAGGAATTTGAACTATTCTAGCTGTCCTCATGCAATTTCCGTGATTTCACATTTGAATGGTTTGAAGTTCGACATTGATATGAAATGTTTGGCTGGGAAGGATGCTAGCTCAATTGTACAATTTGGCTTATACTTGCTCTTCAAGAATTTATCTGTATATGTTGTTGGACGATTATCGAAGTAAAAGATATAATAAATATTGGTGACAAAATCACAATCTCTATATACAGGTGTGATGACCATTTGATCAATCTTTAGGAAGTTTATTATTATTCTTCCCTTTAGAAACAACATTGACAATCTTCTTGATATCATTTTTCATCATTTCGTTACCTAGTTTAGCTTGCCAAAAAATACCATGTTTATCTTGAAGTTTCTTTCTATCCCGTTTCAATGCTTCTGTTTTCTCCTCGATCTTTTCATTGTAAGATTGACCCTTTTGAGCATCAGCTAATGACTCTTTTCCAAATAAAATATCAAATACTCTACCGTCCCCCCAGAACCATCCATTTCTGTCAACCATCCAATATCCAAACTTCTTATCAGTTTCTTTCAACAAAAAGAAAAACGTTGATCTATCCAACGTTCCATAGATACCATTCTTCGTGAAAACTTTAGATTTGTGACTTCTGACCAGGTTTTCTAAAGGAATGGTATAAACTGGGGTCGCACTTCCAGGAAACATAGGATGCGAGGTGAATCTAATATGTTCTCTAGGACCAGGTAGATACCACATTCTTCTGACAAGTTTAGTAGGAAGCTTGAAAGTGAAGATAACGCCACCTAGAGCGATACTAGTAATCAAAAAACACATTCCCAGTCTACCCAAGAACATTAATAAATTATGGTCTTCTTGATACAGCTCCCAAACTGTTCTAAAGCCCCAATCTGTGAAAGTCAACCCATATAAAGCAAATATGAAGGCCATTATACCACAAATCAAGAAGTACAGCTTATGAGGTTCAGCCTCATATATCAATTCTTCTCTTTTCTTAGAGTGCAAGATCTCCATCATTGATCTGAGAGAGGTGTCAGCAGCAGTAGGAACACCAGGCCTTGGAAGAAGAGTTCTTGTGTTTTTCAGTGGGAAAGTAGGAAGTCTCGATAACAATGAATTTGATTGTTCTGTCTCGCCAGGTATGGTCTTTCTGATATGCTCTGGGATATCCTGTATTCTAGTTTTGAAAGGTTTATTGGTATTATCTATTGGTGTAATTAAAGGTATCTTGTGTGATGTCTGTTTCTTCAATTGCTGATTATTCGTTGACTTGAACCTTAGGAAAAGGGTTCCCATCGGACTCGTATTCCTCAAAGAACCACATGTCAGTCTAGCCTGAGTCACAAGCCCATGTAAGTTATTCAATTTGATCATTTTTAGAGTGTGTCATGTCAATTAGCTGATTTGTTAGTTTTTTTTTTTTTTTTCCACTTTTTAATGACTTTTTCTGAGAAAATAATATACAAACTACATTTCTTTACACGATAAGTTAGTTCCAATGATGATTTCTATTCTTCGCTAAAATTATGCGTGCCAAGTTGATCGTTACTTCTTTTTGTGCTTCTTATCGTTAAGGTCATTAGCTTTTTTCAGGACACAAGGGTTGTGTCCAATGTACTTTCCATTCAACTCTTTGAACGCTTTCAAGTAATCATTTGGATCTTGGAAAGCAACAAACCCATATCCTTTATTCGAGCCTGCCTTATCAGTAGGAACTTTCACTTTTGTCAAACTAGGGTATTTCCCAAAGGCCTGCTGAAGTAGTATGTCGTTAGCATCAGACCCAAGATTCCCCACGAATAGTCTGAAGTGTTTTGGGTCCCATTCATCCAGTGTTGTATCTCTATTCTGTTTGCTCTTCTTATTGTCTCGTTTCCCTCTTTGTGCCTGTTCTTGCTGGTTTGAATGTTCGCTTGGTCGTTGGTTAAGCAGATTAGATACTACTGCAGATTTGGCATTGTTCTGTTGGCTCAAAAGAAATAGCTCAGGTCGCACACCTGACGCCAGACGACGATCTGATGTCTTGTAGTTGGACGGTCTCGGTTTGGTGACTTTATTCTTGTTGTAATTTGACATATGTACAGATTAATTTGTAGTTGAGTAGTTAATATAGTTTTAAAGTAGTTTTTAGTGGTTTGTTAGTTTGTTATGCAATCGCGAAATAGTTTTGCGTAAACGCTAATTTCCTTAATGGGATAACTTTCGTAATTTCATTACGCAATTTTGCGAAATCATACTTTATAGTATGAACCTATCATATTTATTGACGAAAGCATACGGCTCTTTTCTGCCAATAGTGCACTAAGTACACATGATAGACGTCTTGGTGTGTTTTTCATTCTCTCTGCACCCTCTTTTTTCCTTATACACCAGCGATAGGTCAACAATTGAAAAAATCGCATCAACATAGGGTTACTTCAACTCATAGTAGAGTTTCCAAAAAGCGTAAACTGGCTTGTACAACTGCAACTGGCATTAACTAGGTGAAGAACAATGAGAAATGGAAAAATTGACAGATAAGATTGAAGAGATACCAAGGCTAAGTTCAGACTACTAATACTTCAGATAGTTATCTTTGTATTTACAAGAATCCAAACACAAGAAGGAGGTAGTCAAAGAGCAGACCAGCTGTCAAGAACAAGCCTGACTTGATGTTTGCAGTGAAATATCTCCAGCAGTCTTTTGGGTCATTCAAATCAACTTTGTAGATCATCTTGATGATTCTATAAGCAAAGATTCCACCTCCAATTAGAAATCCTGGATGGAAAAATACACCAGCGTTGGCTCCTGCCACACCCAATAATCCCAGTTGGGCAGCAGTTAATCCAGTAAAGATTTTTTTAGAGTTCTCACCCCATGCCAGTGCCGTAGATTTTATGCCTGCTTTTATATCAAAGAGTTTATCTTGATGCGCATAGATTGTGTCATATGTCATTGTCCAGCAGAAGCACGATAAGTATAGAGGGATCATTGAAGATAAATCCCAGATTCCGATAGCTGGAAATCCTAGTAAAGCACCCCAGTTAAAAGCTAACGATAACACAGCTTGAGGATAATAAGTGAACCTTTTGAATAGAGGATAGAAACACACTGGAATTAAAGATAACGAGCCGAGCACAAAACAGTCCAAAGGTATGATTAGAATGACACCTAACCCAATAGCAAGTTGAGCCCCAGCATAGACGATGGCTTGCTTTGGTGAAACTCTTCCACTGGAGATTGGTCTTTCCACAGTTCTGATCACTTGGTTATCTAGCTTGCGATCTAATAAATCATTAATGGTACACCCAAAGCCTCTCATTACTAGTGCTCCAGTACCAAATGTCCCAAGCATGAAAAGTGTAGAGGATAATGGGGCAGCTAACTCTGTGGCTCCCAATAGAATTGACCATGTACATGGGATGTAAAGCAGCCATGTTCCGACAGGTTTCTCAAGTCTGCTCAGCTCAGCATATGGAATCCAATGCTTTGGTAGTTTGGATACAAAAGGACCAAGGCCATCCAGCCTTTTCTGTGCTGCCTCGATTCTCTCCTCCCTCGAGAAAGGGTCGTTCTCTATCGGTATGATCTCAGGTATTGGTTTAGCATTAGTAGTCACGAATCTCAGTGCTGACGAGACATTCAGTAGTGGAGATTTGGTACCTAAATAAAGCGGTTTCCGAAAAAGTTGCGTCAAGCCTCCAGATAAAGCTAATTGAGTTCTGAACATTGAAAACAGTTAGCTTTGAGTATCAAATAATTAAACAGTAGAACTATTTATAATTGTTTCATTTAATTTCTGTATTTAATTTCCCGAAACGTTTTATGTACAATTCCGCTGAATTGAAACGGTTTCTCGTAAATTCAATTACACTCAAAAAATGAAAGAGATCTCTGAAAACTGCCTTTTAACAGCAACTGGATGCTTATAAACAGTGAAACACTTATTCTTGTGATTTTGTCTTTGTGAATGATGAACTTCACTGAGAGTAGAAAATAGTCACGTGACGTAACAGTAGGGTGACGTGCATAAATCATCAACAAAAGTCAATAAACGAACATTAAACGAATATGAACAAACCACTCAAAACAATTGAAAAGGCCCATTATTTGAGTTCTGATCCATCTCTTTGAACTAATACTCGAAAACAATGTCTGTCCACACAATTTCTGCTACTGCTCCAGTCAACATTGCTGTAAGTTGTGTCTGTTTCTTGCTCCTAGCTGTAATAGTTAGTTTACTAACAAAAATACTTTTAGACTTTGAAATACTGGGGAAAGAGAGATAAATCTTTGAACTTACCAACAAATTCATCTATTTCTGTTACGCTTTCACAAGGTGATTTGCGCACTCTGACTTCCGTTTCCACCGCTGAGTCTTTTGAAAAGGATCAATTTTGGCTAAATGGTGAAGAATCTCTGCAATCGGAGAGAACTCAAAACTGTTTGAAAGAACTAAGATCCTTACGTGAAAAACTAGAGTTCTCTGACTCTACTCTTCCAAAGTTCTCCCAATGGAAATTAAAAATAGTTTCTTCCAATAATTTCCCAACTGCTGCTGGTTTAGCTTCATCTGCTGCTGGTTTCGCTGCTTTAGTCTACTCCATTGCAAAACTTTACCAACTACCGCAGTCAAACTCTGAATTATCTATCATTGCAAGACAGGGTTCTGGTTCTGCCTGTAGATCTTTGTTTGGTGGATTTGTTGCTTGGGAAATGGGTGAGAAACAAGATGGTCTGGATTCTAAAGCTGTTGAGGTTTCTCCATTAGAACACTGGTCAGACATCAAAGCTGTTATCTTGGTCGTGAGTGCTGATAAGA
Organism: Wickerhamomyces sp. yHMH617; assembly: GCA_030571115.1. Classification (NCBI taxonomy): domain Eukaryota; kingdom Fungi; phylum Ascomycota; class Saccharomycetes; order Phaffomycetales; family Wickerhamomycetaceae; genus Wickerhamomyces; species Wickerhamomyces sp. yHMH617. The sequence continues at coordinate 283,459 of JAJLXD010000001.1, read as the reverse complement.
AAGATACCCCATCAACAAGTGGTATGCAAACCACTGTACACACCTCAGATCTATTCCAATGGAGAATCAAAGAGGTTGTTCCAAAAAGATTCGAAGAAATGAAGAAATCTATTATTGAGAAGGATTTCCCAACATTTGCTGATTTGACCATGAAAGATTCCAACTCTTTCCATGCTACTTGCTTGGATTCATACCCTCCAATTTTCTATCTAAATGACACTTCAAAGAAAATCATCAAGTTAGTTCATGCTATCAACGAATTCTATGGAGAAACCGTTGCTGCTTACACTTTTGATGCTGGTCCAAATGCTGTCATTTATTACTTGGAAGAGAATGAATCTAAATTATTCTCAATCTTATATCAACTGTTCCAAAAAGTCGACGGATGGAATTCAAAATACAGTGAAGCTAATTTCTCCAAGTTCAACGCTGAGTTTGAAACCTTGAAATTTAAAATTGATTTCCATTTAGATGAAGATTTATATAAAGGCGTTTCAAGAGTTATTTTGACCAGAGTCGGAGGTGGTCCAACTGTCACTTCTGATTCATTAGTCGATGCCCAAGGCAACCCATTGCCTTAAGTAACTTGTATGGAAAGCCGTATCTCTCCATTCCCAGTTTATGTGCTATAAATGCCAGAGCAAACTATAGATAATAGCTAATGAATAAACAAACAAAAGTACTAATGCATATTTACATTCAAGAAAAGCAGCGTATGTTATACCGTATTGGGAAACTCTCATAAAGTCATCAACTGCCACCACACAAAATTCACAGACGAAACACTCCGCCCTTTAATACACACACAGTTATGAGCAATAACAGCATTCTCAGATCTATATAAAAACTTACTGAAATGTCCCTGCTGACCTTGGTTCGACTGATTTTATTGTGCTAATCAACCATAATGGCCAAAATCACTTTCTATAACATTCCTTCTAAAATTGACACCTGGTCAGGCTCTGTCGCGAAGCTCAAATACCTACTAGACGCCAACAAAGTTGAATATGACACCGTTTGGGTTCCATTCAACAAGATCGGTGAAACATTGAAGAGCTATGGCGTGAAACCAAATGCTCAAGAGCCATTTTACACTTTACCAGCAGTTTCAATTAATGGTGAAACTATCTTAGATTCCACCAAAATCGTCAATTATTTGGTCGATAATCACCCTAGATTGGTGAAATCAGGGGTCTTACCTGATGCTGAGTTCAAGGCGTACAATGGATTAGTTAATGCTGAATTTGTTAATGCCTTGGAGAAGAAATTATACAGTGCTGCCCCATTGAAGAAATTGCTTTATGATATCATCTTAGCTTATGAGGTGGAGCTATTGAATGACGAAGATCAAAAGGCCTTTGTTGATTCAAGATTGCTTAAAGGTGTTGATATTCAAGCTTTAAGAGAAAAACCTAAAGATCCTAAAACTTGGGATGATGCCATTAAATACTTGAACTTTGAGTTGAAAAATGATTTCCAATTCGAAGGCTTAGATAGATCCAAATTCTTGACTGGTGATTTCGTCTATGGTGATAAATTCACTTGGGCTGATATCATTTTATTTTTAAAGTTTGATCATTATAAACAACTAGCAAGTGCGAATACTAAGGAATCATTGGTCCCAGAGAATGGATTAGTTGGGAGCGAATGGTTTGAAAAATGGACTCAAAGAATCAGAAATATCATTGGTATCCAATGAATGGCACAGCTACAGTTCACTTGAATATATATATATATATAGAACACTTTTTTTTGACATCATATTAACTCAGTAGTATAAAAAGTAAGATAAAGCACAATACATGAAACACAATATAATAAAAGGCAAACATAAAACCAAGATATGAGACAACCATATCCTTTAATCTTTCTTCTTCAAAAATCCCCCCTATTTTACTAACCTTACTACTATTACCAGCCTGCTGCGAGTCTCATCTTTATCGAAACAAAGACGAAAGCCATTTTGCCAATAAAACCAACGTTGAAACAAAAATTAAACTTTGTTCCATCTCCAAACTCTAGCTTTACAATCTCCGCTACCAGTAGCAAATATACCAGCACCATTAATAGCCTTATTAGCAACAGAAACGCTAATCACTGAGTTTCTGTGGCCTTGTAACATCAATAATGGGTCACCGCTCTTCTTCTCCCAAAAGATGACTCCGCGGTCTTTAGAACCTGATAGTAAGTATTGGCTATCTGGTGAAGAACAAACCGAAAGCACAAAATCTTTATGCCCGACATATGTAACTTCACAGTTTGTGACGTTTTTGGATGGGGCAGTTGATCCAGCTCCAGATTCATTGCCTATTTGTTTCAATGACCATAGTTTTACGGTTCTATCTAATGAACCAGAGGCAACCTCTGATCCATTGGAAGTGAATGCGACAGAGTACACCGAATCTTTGTGGCCGGTACCTGCTTCATTTTCAGAATCTAATCTTTCAACTAAGAATCCTGTTGATGAATCCCAAACACGAACGGTTCTGTCCAAGGATCCAGCAGCGATTAGTTTACCATCTGGGGAGACAGCAACCGTAGTGACACCATCTTCTATTGATAAAGTCAAAGAACACTGCCCAGACTCAAGATCCCAAATACGGACGGTGCGGTCACCAGAGCCTGAAACTAGTCTTGTACCATCTGGGAAGAAGTCTAAAGAATAGATATCTTGTTCATGGCCTTTGAGATACTTGGTGATTCTTCTAGTTGAAAGATCCCAAATTCTGATGACTTTGTCCTCGGCACCAGTGGCTAAATATTTACCATCTGGTGAGAAACAAACTGATCTAATGTATAAATCAGCGCCAACATTATTGCTATCGCCATTAACTGTGTTATCATCACTTAATTTGGCAACCAATTCACCTGTTTCGACACCAAACACCTGAGTGGTCTTGTTACAACCAGTTGCTAAGAATTTACCATCGTTGGAGAATCGAACACAACAAACCACAGAAGAGTGGTCTAATGAGTGGACTAATTCAACATCAACAGATTTTGGTAGTGCTGGGTTGTACAAAACATAATATTCAGGTTGTAATTTTTTCAAATGTGCTGGAACAGAACTCGAATCCAAATCTTGTAAAAATGGTGGAATTGGTTTATCATGTGAGGCCTTTTGTGAAGCTGGAACTAGATAATCAGAGGTAGCAGCGACTTCAGTTGAAGCCTGAGCGGTTGGAGCTAAAGCCTGAATTGGCGTGGCATGAGATTCTTGTTTATTACCAGATCCTGGGGTGGCTACAACAGCATTACTCGTAGCCGGAGTATTAACTTGTGGCTCAGCACTTGGTTGTCCTTGTTGTTGAGTTGCTTGAGAAACTGGCGGAAGCTGAGTTCCTGATGCTTCAGCTTTTGGTTGGTTTGGTGAAACTACTGGTGGTAGGTGTTGAGCAGCTGCTTGCGGAGCTGGTGTTTGTTGATGTCCATGGGCTTGAACTGGTGGTAATTGTGATTGAACTTGTTGAGGAGTACCGGCAGCAGAACCTCCCTGTCCATATGAGAAAGGAAGTTTGGCTAAATTATTGGTCCCATTGGAAAGGTTTGGTTGGTGTTGTGGGTGCTGCTGCTGCTGTTGTTGTTGTTGTTGATGTTGTTGTTGCTGTTGTTGTTGTTGTTGTTGGATAGAAGACAATTGTCTATCTTTCAATTCGAGCTCGTTCTTCAATCTATTGATTTGGTCCTCATAAGCCTCTTTGATCTTTCTGTGTGCCATTTCTAACTCATAAACTGTTTGTCTGATTTGTTGCATCTCACTTGTTTGTTGGGTGAACTTTAGATCAAATTCATTTTTATGTAATCTGTAATTGGACGCCTCATTGTTGACGTTTTCAAATTCCTCTTTGATGGCGTCCAACAACTCGTTTAGTCGTTGATAGCTTTGAGGTCTTTGTTGATATGACATTGCGTGAGGGTTCTTCCTAACACCAGGGGCTGCAAAGTGCGAACAATTAGAAAACTAAGGGTAAAAAAGGATAAGCCAAGAAAAAGTGAGAATTGGACTTTGCTAATCTGAGTTAAAAAAACACACGATGAAAAAAACACTAAGCGAATCAAAAAAAAAGCAAAATCAATTGTTGATTTCTGTTGAAATTGATCACTTTCTTGTTAAAATAATTAAGTGAAAACTTGTTGGTCGACGTTTTTCGTTTTTTCAAAATTTTGGGAAATTTAGAAAAATAGATGTTTTCGCGAATTGTCAAAGCTTGTGTCTTGGCATTTCGCGACAAAAAAAAGAAACGACAATCGACAAAGGGGACCCGCGAATATATCCGTTTACGGAATTACCTTTTTAGGACATTTTTGTGGATCTTTAAAAAAAAATGTTTGTTTACTTTTTCGAACTGTTTTTTTTTTTTTTTTTGCAAGAAATAAACATCAAAGAAACAGAGACTTAAAAGTGATTGATTCGGAGGAAGAAAAAACAGAACTAGCGAATTTAGCGAGATGCCGCCAAAGAAAAGAACGACCCGTTCCTCGAAAAGAAACGTGGAAGAAGTGGAAAAGGCTGAAGATACACTAGAAGTGGTGAGATCAGATGAGCGTGAGTATCTAAGTTTTCACCTTTTCCTTTTGTACCAATATTGACCATTCTATTTACAGCAGAACCAAAGAAGGCAAGAGGAAGAAAGAAGAAGCTGCCTCAGCCTGAAGAGAAGGTCCAAGAGACCAAGGAAAACACAGAAGAATCAAAAGAGGAAGCTGAACATCCACCAAAGGAAACAGATGAAGGCGTCGTAAAACCGAAGAAACAAGCTGCTGCCAATAGTCGTGTTTTAACACCGTCCTCCCCAACCAAAAGAACATCTTTACTGGAATCTCCAACAAAAAGAGTATCTACCGCTATTACATCACGAATTCCTTCACCTATAAAAAGACAATCTTTAGAGCCACGGGAGAGCTCTATTGATTCACGGAGAATTGAACATAATATCAATCAAGCATTTGTTTCCAAAAACCTCCCAAAACTCACATCTATAATAGACGATCTTAAACTAACAAGAACAGAGCAGTTGTTTAACGAGTACAAGAGCTCCTCGGAAGTAAGATTTAAAACTTCAGATGACTTAATAACCTCACTTTCAACTCAAAATGATGTGCTACAAAAAGAATTACAACTTGCTCATGAGCGTATCAAACTTTTAGAGCAAGGTGTACCTGTAAAATTGACGAGTGGTACTACCGGTGCCGGGGATGATGATGATGCCATCTTTGAGAAGGAGATGATACTAGATATGATCGAACAAGTTGTTGGGTTAAGAATTCATAGAGTTGATGATACGGATGATGCATTAATTTTTGATTGTTCTCAGTCTGGTAAGAATGGATGTACGTATTATAAACTTTCCTTATTAACTACAATTGGATTATTTACTAACACTTATCTTTTATTAGTCCTTGACTATAGGTTGTCCATTAACAAAGAAGATTCATCTGAGATAATATACACACCGATAGAAAATGATGATTCGGAATCATTGAAACAGTTCTTACCAGAATATTTCTTTGATGATCTGACATTTCCTTTGGAAACAGTGAGTACAACTTTTAACAGGAACTTGAATCATTACTAACAATTTTCATCAGTTACAACAGTTTTATCACAAGGTTTACAGAGGTCTCAATAAATAAATGCATTATGTGATATCTATCATTTTTATATACACGTAGTATTAGTGAAATCTAAATTGGTCATCTATTGTAGTTCTAATTGACCGTTGTTGTTGATGATAATTTTCTTCAAAAGGTCTTTCTTTTCTTCCTTCGACAATCTCTTCAAAACCTTGTATAATCCTTTACCTTTATGTTCCTTCAAATCCAGTTTTGATACCTTGTCTTTAGTTTTGGTTTGTTCTTTCTTTGTTTCGTTTTTTTTCTCTTCCACAGGTTTTGGTAGTTCTTTCTTTTGATTACTTCCATTCTGTCCATTATTTTGGTTATTTTGCTTCTTTTTCCCCTTGAATAAAGCCTTTTGATACTTCTCATCCTCCGTTATGCACTGAGTGTGTTTTCTGTATTCATCACCATTGAAAGTAGTAGAACAATCAATACAAGTGAAATAGGCACCGTAACATCTTTGAGTGTGTTGATCGGCTTTCTTCTTCAGCATCGATTCATTACAGACCTTGAATCTTGTTAGTCTGAGAGATTGGGAAAACGATGGCGCTCAAGATACATACCTCACAACTGAAAGTAACCATTTTTGTTCAACTAGCTTATGCTTGTGGTGAATCTCTTTATATAAAAGTTTGACATAAAAATTTTTCTATGGCGATGACTTCGCGAAATTTATTGAGATTAGGTTATTACACTTCATCTGTTAATCATCTTACATTGAAAACTTAGCTTATACTTTTTATATTTACTAACGTATGATTACACATCGTACCAAATTTCTTTTCAACAACTGGCTAATAAAGATTTTTTGTTGGATTTTATTGTCTCGTCAAAGCAAATTATTCTAGTGTGACATAATTTGATGGGAATAAACCTTTCTCACCGCTTTCTAATTCACCTAACCACCAATCTTCGTCAATAAATTGAATATTGACAATCCGTTGGCCTTCAGAAAAGGTAATCTCGTTGTCTTCAGAAGCTTCGTAATCGTATTCTGCAATTGCAGTAGATGATTCATGTTCTTCTTCAGGCTCTTGTTCAAGTTCTTCTTCTTCTTGAGCACTTCTTGATGGTAATGGTGGTGCTGGTGCTTCTTCTTCTTCTTCTTGTTGCTCCTCTTCTTCTGGCTCTACCTCCTGTTCTTCTTCTGACTCTGGTTCTTTTGGTGCTTCGACACGTTTTGGAGGCTCAGGAATTGATGCTGCTAAACGTTGAGGAGGAGCTTGGAAAGCGTGTCCCTTTGGAACAACTTTCTCAGCTTCTTCTTCCTCTTCAGCTTCAACTTCTAATTGATTGAATCTGTTCTTTAAATCAGAGACATCTTCTTTCTTCACTTCCGTATCATTGGTGTCTTCCCTTTCAGGAGAGATCTCACTGGCTGACCCAGCTGATTTTCTTTCAGCCCATAACTGAGCAGGAGTTTTCCCATTCTCAGCACCAAAACTTTTTGAAATACCACCAACTAATTTATTTGAGTCCTTGCTGAATGTCGAAACTGGAGTTGGTGTCTTGGACCCAAATGATGCAGGTCTAGCTTTCAGATAATCTTCAATCTCTTGTTCTCTGGATAATTTATCCTTTTGCTTTAGCTGTTGAATCTCTAATCTTGGGTCAGGTCTAGCCTTTTCTTCCTTAATGACCTCTTCTAAATTGACACGCCCAACTGGTTTCCATGAAGATGAGTTTGGTTTTAGAGGGTTTTTGGTAAAGTCTCTCTCCTCAACTTCTGGTTCATTCCAATCATCTTCAGCCTTGGCAGCATTCTTGTTAATCTTAGGCTCCGGTCTGGCAATAGGTTTTGGAGTTGGAACAGCAGAAGGTGTTGATTTAGAAACAGATGGGGTTGATTTGGGGGTTGGTTTTGGAGCAATTGGTCTGGAGACTGGCGAAGGTCTGTAACTCGAAGTTGATGAGGTAGTAGTTGGGGCATTCGATCTTGCTGCTTGAATTGAGTAGCGGGCACCGGCAGCAGCACTTAATCTCGATAAAAGTTCATCTTTGTCCAGGTCATCAGCATCTCTTGCAGTTATTTGAACATGGTAACCTTTCAACAGCTTTGAAACTTCAGCAAAATTTTGAGCAAAAGATGATCTAGGTTTCAAAGGAGCCGAATCTGGACACCAACCAACTAATAGGTTCTTTTGAACATCAGATCCAGGGGGATTGACTCGAGCTAAACCGAATTGGATTTGAGCATCATCAAAACTGTTCAAGAACTCGTCGAAATCTGAACCAGTTTCGGCGACTTTATAAGCCTTCGATGAATCAGGGCCATAAATCACCCAGGTAGCATCGCCATCAGCTCTCACAATTTGCTCGTACGCTTTTTGAATTTCTCTCCCGTGAGTAGACAAGTTTATTTGCTCCATCACTAACACTCGAATGTTTGTTAAGATTTCCTTTTGAGTCGTTCTCAGCCTCTTTTTCGTGTGGTTTTTAAGAGTTTTGTTGACGTTTCAGTTTTCATGATCCCCTTAAAAATCATCAATTCGCGAAAAAAAAATGGCAAAGTGTGATCGCGAAATTGGGCAAAAAAATTGTGTACAGAAAAATCAAGATTTTTAAGGAGTTGTTAAAGAATTAATAGTAGTAAATCCAATCTATTGAAAAAATGTCAACTTCGTTATGGCGTACCATCAAGAACATCCGTCAAAGTGGTTGGAAACGGTATGTCAAGCAGATGAATAGTATTGGTGATGCGAAAGCGGGAACATTGGTGGGAACCGATGATTATGGTAACGAGTTTTATGAGACAGATGCTCCAGAAGAGATTCACTTACGTACTAGATGGGTCGAGTACAAAGACAAAAGACCAGATGTATCCCATATTGAGCCTGGATGGCACTTCTGGCTAGGTTATGGTACCAATACACCACCTAATAAGCTTCCCGAGGGCGAGAAGACCGTGAGGGCATATCCTACGCCTAAAGTGCATGCTATCAATTACACTGGAACCAGTGGTGCGTATGTTCCTTACAATACTGCCAAGCCTAAGATCCAAGCATGGGAGCCAACCGTTGTCGAAAGGTCATAGCTTAATTGACCACTTATTTATTACTTATTTATTTATTTATTTATTTATTCATTTATTCATTTATTTATTATTTCAAAATCTCGATTATATGACATTTTCTATCTATTATTCTTATGTACATAAGTCTGCACTAACAGCTGTATATCCAATCAGTCAGTCTATTTCTCAAATCTAAGTGGTAATTCCTTTCCACTTGCAAAAGTGGCAGCAACAATCAATGGCAGAACAAGCGTAACATCAGCATATATCTTGACTGAACTGGCATCAGCTTTGATCTTACCCCAAGAAACAGCTTCATCTGGTCTAGCACCTGCATCAGAACCATCAAACTCTTGCCCAGTGTTTATGTAAACAGCTTCATCGGCCCCATTTCTCATCAAACATGCGTTAGCGATATGATGCTTCACTAGACCACCTCCTAATATAAGCATACCAGCATGTGATGCATCCATGGACATTTTGTTTATTCTACGGATATCAGCAACAATATCAAGTCTTAGTTGTTGTGGTGATGCCTTGAACGTGTGGAAAAATAACATATCACCAATTGATCCATCAGTGATTGCAGGACAGAAAATAGGTATTTGGTTTTTGTGGGCCCAATATAGTACTGATGATTCGTCATTGATTTCTTTGCCTAATCTATCAATCAATTTTGAAGGAGTTAGCATAGCTGGAGAATCAGCATCAAGAGCTTCAGCACCCAATTTTGCAGCAGCAGCGGTTTGCTCCTCTAATAAAGTGTCTAAAATAGGAACAATCCATTCTTCAAATCTGCAGTAATTATCATTTGGAACTAACAAGTTACCAATACGATTCATACCTTGGTCACGTAATGTTGAACCTTTTAAGGAAAATTCACCCATATAAGTTGGAGCCAAACATTTGATCAAATCCTCCTCAATACCACCAGCAGAGGCAACAACAGCACTGACATGTTTATGTTGGACCAAATAGCGTAAAGTATCACGTACACCAGAAGAGATTAAATTTGAAGTATAACCCATAAAAATTGTCGCCTTTTGGTACCCTTGATCATCAAATTCACCAGTCTGTTTCAGCTCCTCTAGGGTATCTCTATGGACACCTCTCCATGATCTCATTTTGTCAATTATATCGCACCCTTGAGCAAGAGATGAGGCTTGAAATCCCATTGTTCTCATACTGTCGATGAGATCAGCAGCTCTCATGTTAACACTTTCTGGCTTGGAATAGTCAACACCTTTGACTTCTACAAAGTTTTCTGGCACAGGAACAGAGTCTTTCAGTACAGCATCTGACAACATGTCAGGAAGCTTCTCATTCTGTTTGGACATTATTGGATTGGGACTGGAACTTCCATCGATGTGTTAGTCGTAAGTTACTAACCGAAAATTTTTTTATAAGGCCCATTAAAATCAAAATAATATTATGTCATCCTTCACTTGATAAGGAAACGGGTTGATTAGCTTGGAAACCTTTTATAGCTTTAGTTATCAATCATTGTGCTACTTTCTCTTTAATTTGTAGTTAGTTTATAGATACACGTCACAGCCACTCCATGGATGTTTCATTATTACCTGACAGTTACACATTATGGATCTTATGACGGTGCATATCGAAGAATGGCGATCAGTTTAACGTGCCAGCCACCTCCCGGAAAGTTATATATAAAAGATTATCAGTGTCGAAAATTTCCTCGACTTGAACTCTCAACTTTTCACAATTCAAACAAAATAAAACTATGTCACCAAAGGATATCACCAATGAGATTGAGAAAGCTGAGCAGGTCATACGTCAGGCGTTTGACATGTTCCAATTGAGTGCTTCAATGTTGAACAATGGCAATAACCAAGCTCCTCAAGCAACTCAGTCCCCACAGGCTCCGTCCAGAACTAGAAGAACTACTAAGACTGCTTCTAGAAAAGCAAAAGTTCTGTCTTTCGATACAGATGATGAGGACACCACTCCGGAAGAAGAAGAAGAAGAAGAAGAAGAAGAAGACGAATCTCTTGAAAAGGCATCTAAAGGTTTAACCAAGGATAAAGCTAACGACTACTACATTCAATATGCTGATAATTATTTAAACTTCACTGCACAAAATCCAACAACTTTTCATGTCGTCAAATATTTCTCAAAGCTCTTAGAATCAAAAGGTTTTAAGTACTTATCGGAGAAAGAGGATTGGACTGATCTGAAAAAGGGTTTGTACTACACCACCAGAAATGGAACCTCTTTAGGTGCCTTTGCCCTAGGTGATGAATGGAAACCGGAATATGGTGCTGGTATAATTGGTTCTCATATTGATGCCTTGGCTACCAAATTGAAACCTGTCTCTAAAAAAGCTAAAGTCGATGGGTATGAACTGTTAGGAGTTGCCCCATATGCTGGTGCATTGTCACCTGCTTGGTTCGATCGGGATCTTGGTCTAGCTGGTCGAGTTTTAATCAAAGTTCAAGATTCTTCTTCTTCATCAGGCTTTAAAGTCGCCTCAACGTTGATTAACTCTGCACCTAAACCAATCGCTAGAATCTCGACTTTAGCTCCTCATTTTGGTGCTGCTGCTGATCCTCCTTATAATAGAGAAACTCAAGCTATTCCAGTTATCGCTTATAGCCCTGGGAAAGAGCCTGAAGCAACTGACTCTGAGAAAAAATCACCCTTGTATGGTAAACACTCTTTAGAATTATTAAGATACATTGCTGAATTGGCAGAGTCTTCCGTTGAAAACTTGGTTCAAATTGATTTGGATTTATTTGACGTTCAACATGGTGTCATCGGTGGTTTGAAAGATGACTTCATTTTCGCTCCAAGAATTGATGATAGAATTTGTTCATTTGCTGCTATCTCTGCCTTGTTGGAATTTGTTGAGAAGCCAATCCCGCCAAATGCCTTTGTTCAAGTTTTACTATATGACAATGAGGAAATCGGTTCCTTGACAAGACAAGGTGCTAAAAGTACCCTAATCAATACGATCACTGAGAGGGTTATCTCATCCTTGTTTGAAGATTCAGATATTTCACATAGAATCTCATTTGCAAACTCTATTGTCCTCTCTGCTGATGTGACCCATTTATTGAATCCAACATACAAACAAGAATACTTGGAAAACCATTATCCTTTACCAAACACTGGTATCACTATTGCTTTGGATCCAAATGGTCACATGGCAACGGATGCTGTTGGGTTAGCACTTGTTGAAGAAATTGCAAAATTGAACGGTGACACTCTTCAATACTTTCAAATCAAGAATGATGCTAGATCAGGTGGTACTATAGGTCCAACTATCTCCACTGCAACAGGTGCTAGAACAATTGATCTTGGTATCCCACAATTGTCAATGCACAGTATAAGAGCATCCACTGGTGTCAAAGATGTTGGTCTAGGTGTCAAATTCTTCAAAGGCTTCTTTGAAAATTGGAGAGCTACTTATGATTCTTTTGGTGATTTATAAGCCTTTAACATAGGCATGTACTTGAATTTGATATGTAACTTTGGATCAAGAGTATGGTATTGTGTATTATCGTCACTATGACGCATAAAGATAATTAGAAGATCAACCATGAGAAAAAAAAAAACACTCTCTCTCTACTCATTGATGCACATAGCTCAAATACTCACTCACGCCATACATGACTGGCTGAAGAAGTGTAGAGATATCTTAACATTAGGTTAAATGAGAAAAAAATGGCGACAACTGCAGGATTCGAACCTGCGCGGGTAAACCCAAAAGATTTCTAATCTTTCGCCTTAACCACTCGGCCAAGTTGCCTTCCGTTATTCGGTATAAAGATTCCTGATCTAGTCGAAGGAACTCTCGATTTAGTCGAGTGTAATGTTATCAGCTTTGACAAGACAACGTTGCGATATTAAACTGGTTAATAAATTGTTGATTCTTCTATATAAAACGTAGACAGACTAAAAAGGTGGGAATCTCTTTTTTATAGCAGAATCCCAGATCTCAAAGACCAGCCAGATTTCACAGACCAGTCGGGGCCGAGTTCTTTGTGTTCTTTGGCTCTGCGGTTCGTCGTGGACATGAACAGAGGTTTGAACAGAGGTTTGAGGTCAGTGCTCATACCCACAATCGCGGTAAGTCTTTACATTCAGGCGTAAATATTATGTAATACTTACTGTATATAGCTCAATCACGTGAATGAAAAACCCAGACAGGGTAACTTGATAATTGGTCCTCAATAGGCTAGAACCCGATATTATTTACATCTGCGGACTGCGGAATGGCCAACGCTTGGAAACAAACTACCCCAAAAGTTCCAGAATCCCGATGCTTTGAAGTTAAGCTCTTCGAATGATTTTCTACGAATTACACAGTAGTAACTATAGCGTTGTATAAGTGTCTAAGTGATCTTAAATTCGAAAATGAGCTTATGTCCTGATTTCTGTTCGAGAAATTGTGCATTCTCAATTTACAGTAGTGTATGTACGTGTAGTACGTGATCAGCCAATCGCCGTAACAATGATATTTTTGTATATATATATGAGCGAAGAAAAATGTACCAGAGAAAACTTTTGTCAAACCCACAAGACCTGAATTATAGACTAAAGAAATGGTTAAACATACAATAGAAACAGATATTTGTCTCTTTGATCTTGATGGGACCATTGTTGACACCACAGCTTCTGTGGAAAGAATCTGGAGAGAGCTATGTGCTGAGCATAATGTTAATCCTGAAAAATTATTTGAGTATTCTCATGGTACCAGAACCTCCGAAGTTCTAGCAAAGTTCTTCCCAAATATAGATAACACTGATAACAAATATGCTCTCAAGTTTGACACATCCATATTCGAGACATATGGCGATTTAGTCAAAGTTGTACCCGGATATTATAAACTATTAAATGGCCTAGAAAAAGGCAAATGGTGTATTGTCACATCTGGTAATAAAGGGTTGGCCTTTAGATGGTTTGAGACCATTTTAAGTGATGTGAAAAGACCAGAAGTATTTATCACTGCTGAACAAGTTACAAAAGGTAAACCAAACCCAGAAGGGTATCTGAAAGGTGCTAAACAGCTGAGCGAGAAAAATGGATTGAATGAGACAAAAGTCAAGAAAATTGTATTCGAAGATGCTCCTGTCGGCATTCAAGCCGGTGTCAACTCAGGTGCTACTGTTATAGGTATTGCTAGCAGTTTTGATCCTGAGCTGTTGTACAAATCGGGTGCCACATATGTTGTGAAAGATTTATCACATATTAAAGTCATTGATGGTTCAAAGATTTTATTGGAACTTGATACTATAGATAGAAAATAATATTCCTTTAGCATTCTTTGTTAGAAGTTTTTTTATCCAAGTAATACCTCTCGTAAAAGTGATGTATTTCAAAGCAGACCTCTATCATTATTAAATATATTATAATCCATTCTAATCTTGTACTCTTTTGTTCATTTAGCGTCGACATCAGTGCTCTAGATTCTTCAGTTGCGTAATCTAATTTTGTGTTCAATATGGCTATTCTTGGTGCTATATCTAGAACGCTGGAAGTTTCTTTGTAAATCTTTTCTAAGGTTGGTTCAGACCAATATAAATCAGGTATCTCAATTAGTTCAGAGTACAGATTAAGTTTACCTCTCAATAGAAACAATCGTCCTGTTGACCTTAATACATCCTTCTCGGAAACAGAGATTTTACGTCCAAGAGATAGACTTTCTGTTATCTTTCTTGTAGTTGAAAGATGTCTCTCTAAAGAGTTTTCCAACACAGCTAATCTAGTAGATCTGGATAATCCTGAGGAAAATGCGGCTTTGTCAAGCAATGTTTGATCCATGTCTCGAGAGCTTATAACTATTGTTTCATCCACCAGGCGGCTTTCTTCATGGTCATCTGATAGTTTAGACGTCTCAATGTAATCCATATCTTCCGACTCTGGGAAATCATAAGGAGAGATCATAAACTCCTTAAAAAGAGGAACAATTTCTTCATTTAACTCACTCTCCTCTATACCCCATCCAACAATAGAGCCTGATCTTAGGATAAGAATATCAGCATTATTATTATAAGATATATGCAATATCTCGTTGGGTATCAAGCTTTGAACTTTGGACCCATGAAGTGTTTTTAAGCTCACTATTCGATTCAGCTCATATGATTCACACGAGGTTATGGTCACACAAGGCTTTATGTGAGACTTATAGATCTCTAGTAAATTATCGATTTGCTGACTGTTGAAAAGATTTGTTCTATTAATTCTCCGAAGCCTATGATGGTTGTTAGATGCTCTTGTGGTTTTCGGTATTTTATTTGATTGGATTGAGTCAAATGCTGCTGTTGATAACGTAAAGGATCTTCTCACAGTCCTGAAAAGTCTGAAAGGTTCTACCCTCCGAGGAAGCCTTAAATTGAACATGTGAAGTGCTAAGTTCTGATATTCTGGCTTCTGATGCTTTAATTACTAGTAAAGAAACACTGCAAAATTGAAAATGTTATTCGTGCGTGTGAAAACTATGATTTAATAACGCAAATTATTGCGGTGTTTAGAATATCTCTAAAATTTTTGAAATATGCTGTTGGCACTGAGTACATCACATATAAACTTCCAACGGTAGTTCGATGTTAAGCCAGTATGGTTATAAGTGTATGCAACTCTACTGTTGGAGAAAGAGGTTGGATCTTTCATATAAGATATCTCTATGTAATTAATTACTTCCATCGATGGTAAATCATGGATCTCAAACAAGTACTCTTTGGTATAAACAGTGACATTAACTAGTTGCAACTTTCGCAGTGACTGATTAAAATATTCAAAAAGTTACCTACATAGTTTATCATAAAACACCGGATATTAAAGTATAAACTGACTCAAATGAACACGCATTTTCTTAATAACATTTTCTTAATAATGATTTTAATGATTAATTTCAGTTATTTTCATCAGTCTAATAGTTAGTTTTCGCCAAAATGCGAAAATCACATTTGTTTTTCTGTTTCCCTTTTAGGACAAATAATAGAGATCGCTTTGAAGCTAATATAATGAACCTGTTGGCTGTAAGTTGTAACTCTCAGTGATTCTCAAGTTGATCAGTCCATATAACTCATAAGAATTCGAATCATCTAGTATTTTGAAGTAAAGTTAATTGGTTTCAGCCTACACTGACCTTTGACTTGTCGAAGCGTGACCGGCGACAACCTGTGTCTATAGGCTATAGCTGGGCCGTGCTAATTGCTTGTATTTATTAATAGACCCACAAGTTCACAACTCACAGACTTACAAGTCAGTCACAAGTCACAACGCACAACTGCTCCCTGAAAATTCCGACCTCCCAGCAACTCTACAAGTGGCACAGCAGTTTCTAGCTCAGTAGACTACTAGGCACTAGGCACTATGCACTTATTCCCTATTTCTAGAGTAAGAGCAAAGTGCTACAGCTCACAATGTAGTTAAGAGCATCCATTGTCTTGATTCTCGATTCTCGATTCTTTGTTTAGAGGTATTTTTCGCCAAAACCTATTTTAGGTAATTCTGGAACAGTTACCAAAATAAAGCAGGGCCTTTCGCAAATTTTTTTTTTTTTTTTTGTTTACCAATTTCAAACATCAACAAAAAGGCCAAAAAAAAATCGCCAACGCTGTCTTCTCTTCTTTATTTGAACTCTTTGGAAAACTCAAGTAGAACATCCACTTGCAAGCGTTTTCAATTGTACAGCGTCCCGCAGCCACTTTTCTACACGTTCAATCACTCTACTTTACAGAAATCACAACGTTCTTTGTTCACTTTTGATTTTTGTGTTATTTGAAGCTTTGTTACAATAATCGTTAATTTCACGTGTTCCATCAACAGATAAATTACAATGTGTGGTATCTTTGGTTATGTCAACTACTTGGTTGAGAAGTCAAGAGGAGAAATTTCAACTACCTTAATTGAAGGTTTACAAAGATTGGAATATAGAGGTTACGATTCTGCTGGTATTGCTATTGATGGTGACAAATCTGATGAAACCTATGTCGTCCGTCAAATTGGTAAAGTCGCCGCTTTAAAAAAGGAGTACGAATCTCTGAACTTAGACCAAGACAAGACCTTTCTCTCTCATGCTGGTATTGCTCATACTAGATGGGCTACCCATGGTCAACCAAAACAAATCAACTGTCACCCCCAAAGATCCGATGTCAATTGTGAGTTTGTTGTTGTCCACAACGGTATCATTACCAATTATAGAGAACTAAAAACCTTGCTTCAAAAGAAAGGTTTTGTTTTTGAATCTGATACCGATACAGAATGTATCGCAAAATTATTCAAGCATATTTATGACACAAACATTAAGAATGGTTATGAGCTAGACTTTAATGAATTAATGAAACAAGTCTTATTTGAAATCGATGGTTCATATGGTTTATTGGTTAAATCAACTCATTATCCAAACGAAGTTGTGGCTACTAGAAAAGGTTCTCCTTTGTTGGTTGGAGTGAAAACTGAAAAGAAATTAAAAGTTGATTTCGTTGACGTTGAATTTCCAGAAGTGGAAAACCCTGAATTAGCATCCAAGCAAGTTGATGGTTTATTACCTGTTGTCCCAGGTGAAGGTTTAAGACACTCTCAATCAAGAGCTTTCCTTTCAGAAGATGGTATCCCACAACCAGCTGAGTTTTTCTTATCTTCTGACCCAGCCTCTGTTATTCAACACACCAAGAAGGTCTTATTTTTAGAAGATGATGATATTGTCCACATTTACGATGGTGAGCTACATATTCATAGAGTTAGAAAAGATGAAAACATCTCCGCTACAAGATCTATCCAAACGTTAGAGTTGGAATTGGCCCAAATCATGAAAGGTCCTTATAAGCACTTCATGCAAAAAGAAATCTATGAGCAACCAGAGTCTACTTTTAACACTATGAGAGGTCGTATTGATTTCAAGAATCACACTGTAAAGTTAGGTGGTCTCAAATCTTGGTTAACAACTATCAGAAGATGTAGAAGAATCATAATGATTGCTTGTGGTACTTCATACCATTCATGTTTGGCTACTAGATCTATATTTGAAGAGCTTACTGAAATACCTGTCTCTGTTGAGTTGGCTTCAGATTTCTTGGATAGAAGATCGCCTGTTTTCAGAGACGATACATGTATCTTTGTGTCCCAATCTGGTGAAACTGCTGATTCTATGTTAGCTTTGCAGTATTGTTTGGAAAGAGATGCTTTGACTGTTGGTGTGGTGAATTCAGTTGGTTCTTCTATTTCTCGTTCAACCCATTGTGGTGTTCACATCAATGCTGGTCCTGAAATTGGTGTTGCTTCAACCAAGGCATACACTTCTCAATATATTGCACTAGTTATGATTGCTTTATCATTATCTGATGATCGTGTTTCTCAAGTTGAGCGTCGTCGTGATATCATTACTGGTTTGCAAAAGATCCCAGAACAAATAAAAAGAGTGTTATTGCTGGAAGAGAAAATCAAACTGTTGTGCACTGAAGAGTTATCCCACCAGAAGTCTTTATTACTATTGGGTAGAGGTTATCAATTTGCAACAGCCCTTGAAGGAGCCCTTAAAATCAAGGAAATCTCATACATGCACTCCGAAGGTGTGCTTGCTGGTGAATTGAAACATGGTGTATTGGCTTTAGTTGATGACCAGTTACCTATCATTGCTTTTGCTACTAGAGATTCTCTATTCCCAAAAGTTATGAGTGCCATTGAGCAAGTTACTGCTAGATCAGGTCGTCCAATTATCATCCTCAACGAAAATGATCAAAGCGTCAACTTAGAGAAGGCAATGGCCTTCTTGGAAGTTCCACAGACTGTTGATTGTTTACAGGGCTTATTGAACGTTATTCCATTACAATTAATTTCATACTGGCTAGCTGTCAACAGAGGAATTGATGTCGACTTCCCAAGAAATTTAGCTAAATCCGTTACTGTCGAATAAGTTCTCCATTCTTCATTAAGTCACATCTGCTTTGAATATGTCCACTCCAATCCCCTTTCAGTTCTTGTTTGTTTGGTTTTCTTCTTCGTTAGGTTAGATTGATCACATAGTGTATTTTCTTGATTTATTCCACTAACTTGCTAGCTTAATGTTCGTAGAAATTTCATGGAAATATTTGTATATGTAACAAAAAAACTGGGAAGTTGTAACAGTGCAAACTTTCACATGATTGATTTCCTAGGGTGAAACAAAACTGGCTCATATTTCACAAAGTAGGCCGCAGCATGTGGATATTGCCCATCTTTGGCTAGGCCTCACATAGTAAGGAAAATCCCAAGTACAGGTGCCTCTAATGCCTCTAATTCGCCATTCTGTTTATGCACATCACTGATTCTGCAGAACCTGTTTCTCTTTATAGCTACAGTAGTAGACTAGTAGTACATTGCATAGTCTGCGAAGTTAAAACTTAGTTTATACTTTAATAGTAACTAGCTGTTTAGAACTGCACGGATCATAAATCGGTCAAATCCGTCAGTTGAGTTTAGATATATATTGAGTATTATACTAAACACAACACATACACAGAATTAAACGAAGCTGGGAAGGATGCTTATAAGACAAGCATGCAGCATAGTTGGTAATTCGTCTCTTTATCGCTCTCATATTGGCTAGGACCTAGATTCCCCAATTATAGCCTTTGATTGATATATTTGATAAAAACTCTCCTATGCTCACCGGTAATCAAATCCGTACTCACTTAAGCAGTGATTGAGCTCTACGAAGGTCAATCATGGGAATTGGGAAGTTGCTGTTCTATGCAAATCTGCATTCTCATTCTGAGGGTTTTCGGAAGTTTTGGTAGCATGTTAGCATTTAGCATCTATTCCCGAATGTCAACACTCGACTTGGTAACATTAGATAACTCACAGTTAGAAACGTACTAAGGAATCTTATTAACTGAAACAACTGAGACACAAGCCTACTCGATGTATAGTGATGTTACCAGTTTGAATTATTCTCAAACGTTACTTGACGTTATTTTTCATTACTCACTAGTGGCCAATATGTAGATGAATGTTTCGATTATCCCTCAAAAAGCTCTTGCTAAGTGCTAAGTGCGATATTTTGAATACATTTGGTGACTTACTGGTGTTAATTTGTTAACTGTTAAATTTTCAATTGGGTGACTCGTCACTCATGAGTCGTGATTCCATAGAGTATGTTGTATGTATGACTGGTCACCAGCTGTATCACCGCAAATCTCACTAACAATCTCAGCAGATACATGCAATTGCATACATACAAGTTATTTCTGTTAATTAGATTTCTCGCCTAATGTATGGAAATGCATTCTGTGACTTATTGGCTCCTGTATCCTGCAGATCTTATTTTTAGATTTCTATTGTTTGCAGATCGTTGACATGATTGCGAATCTTCAACTTACCTATATTCTATGGATCTATATGTATTATATAACTATACTCTATGGTATGATACCACTATGGACTTGAATATTGAGTCCTGAAATTTGACTGGTGTACGGTACTATGGACCAGTATTCAGCTTAGGTATGAATAATTGATTCGTAAGCGCTAGACTGTTAAAGTGATGAACTAGGTGAGTCTCGTTGGATCTTGAGAATTGAAACTTAAAAAGCTCAGATTCTTTTCAAGGGCTGTGAGGAGTGCGGGCAGAACAGGACTAGCAAAAAACAAGCGAGCGACTAAAGCCTCAATAGAATCATAGCACCGCTCATCCTTTAAACCAAATGTAATATAAAAAGTCATGAAGTTACGAACTCTTTTAAGAAGCGCTTCTTCTCTCAAATTGGTGTCTTCTTAAAGGACCAATCCAATTAGAATCGGAAATGCTGTACCTAGACCGTCGTCTCGATATATTTGCAGGATCCAGACAATTAAACCCCAGTACGTTACGCCCAAGTACCAAATGATAATATCATGGGCTTTAATAGCTCCAGCGGGCTTCCTGCATTCGTGCGTTGATATTTTTTAAGCGATTTTGCAGCTAGTATGTAACTATACATCCAGTAACAATTTTTATCCAACAATATTTGATTGCACGCAACACGGGCACACGGCCATTCTATGGTCGTCAATTGAGTTAACATGCATTCAAGCGTAACATATTATTATATCCTCTCCAGCACACCAGGCAAGATCAATATTGTTATGAGTGGAATCAGCTGGGAAGTTCGTTAAGATCGTATGATGTATATTGTAGTAGTAATACATATTACATAGTTTGTTCAATCGGACTTATGGTTAACCCCGAAATACCAAAATAAATAAGTAAAATAAATATAAAGATAAATTCTTCTATTCTAATAGAACATGAGCTATAACAATAGTATGTAGGCTAATTTAAGTAGTCATAATCACCTTGTTATAACCTTTTAAAAGGGTTTAATTAATGTGTAATTTTAGGTGCCTTGACTTGATTTTAAAAAAAATTATAAATGAGTTAGTTTAGCTTTTTCGAATATACGTCTGAGCTGCATGCAAATTATGTAAAAAAATATTACATTCAATATATTTTATTTAATTCATAATTAATGTTATTATATCAATATTGCATTAACAACTGTTTACAAGCAATGTACAAACTAACCAGTTACTATAACTAATTTATTAATACTAATATTGTATAAGCTGACTGCAGAGTGTAGAAGTAGTGCTGGTTAATATTCGTCGTACTATTCTTCAAATTAGGTTATTTAAAGAGTACTAATTGGCTGTAAATGTATACAAATCATAAAAGAATGTGCTCGTTATGCATTATACTCTCTTATAATGGGGTGAATGTTGTAACTCATGTATCTGTATGTGAATTAAATATGGGAAGTTGGACTTACCACTTGGAAATTGTTAGTAGCCATAGATATGGGTAATTGCTTCAAGCTATACTGTAGAGTGTAGAGTCGCTTCACAAGTGTTCAACAGTAGATGACAAGTCAATAAGTCAATACTCAATGGTCATAATAACAGTATAATTTGAGCGACCTGATGCCTTACCGCATTGACCTACAGATGAATGCTTACCACTCAATGAAAGGGATTACACAAGCTAAGTTTAAATAGCCGCAGCTAGTTAACACTTAACCACAGCTCACGCAGTCAGCAACTGTAAATAGATAAGAGTCTAGTGCTCTCTCGTCAATTCTTAATGTGGCCATGTGTTGAGTTGTGTAGACCAAATATAAGGGCAACTGCATTGATGCTTCACAGGCTACACTCAATTACCGAAAACGTCGATCAAATGAGTTACTGATCTCTGTGGTCAGTTAAATGGGTAATAGGAATTCAAATAGACGGAATGAAACAAACAAAGTGCATTAGGTATTATATTAGGATTCAAAGTTTTCATTGGCTCGGTATGATGAATGCACTCACTGGTAGGCATAGTTCTCACAGACATCCTTCAGCATTGCAGGATCCTATACTTGAACATTTACTGCACAGTGCACCTTCAAAAGTACGCTACTACGTAGTAAGGTACGTCCAGAGACCAGTGTCAAGACTGCTGATTGAGTGCATGTGATCGTTGAAAAGTTGTGACTATGAGTAGTATATGTGTTAATTGTACCCTGGAGCTGACGCTTTGCAGTTGCACTAAAAACAATTTACCTTGAGCCTGCACTCTCTATATTATGTAGATGCTTAGGCTGAAAGCACTGAAAAACCATGTCTCACCTTGAATTCTGAAAGCTACTTTGTCTGATTAGTATAATATTGCAGCTCACAACTGTTGCTTGATAGTTGGAGTCCCAATTCGTGGCAGCTTTATTTTCTCAAGGTCTTTTACTTCAATTGCAGCGGCAGGATAAGGTACTGCGCACTGGGCAGTAGTAGCCAGTAGTAGCCAGTAGCCACTGAGTGAGTCAAGGCACTAGTGCCTACTGTAGCACGACTCATGTGCCCTTTACCATGCAACATACTGATTATTCGAGTGAAATAAATTTTCAAGCTACTCTGCAGCCTGATGGATCATCTCCAGGCCTTATTTTTATTTCCAGGTTACAATTAACAGTCCAAGTAGCAGTTGGCACCCACCCACGCTCAGTAGTCAGCAGTCAATACTGTCAGTGTCAGCAGTTAGCGACCGAACATAGTATTGGTATATGATGTGCGAAGAGACCTTTGCACCTTGGTGGATCAAGTAGATCAGATCGGATAAACAGATGCTGACGTCAAGGCCTGAAGTGCTCTTGCGTCGCTTACGAACGCTCAAGAGTTCATATAATTCAGCTTTCCGTACACGTCTCATAGGTCATTTTTCCAACACTGGCTAAATGGCACTTGCTATCTCGACTCAGAAGACGGTTTGCTGATATTTGAGGTCTCAAATTCTCAATACACCAAGGGTAAGTACCAATTCTTTTTAAGCGAGCAGTATCAAATTTTAGTGAATGTAGTCTTTTTAATCTATGGGTCTTATTTGTCCCGTACCTGTGGACTTGGGTCTGGTTCTATATTTTCTTTTATGCGAAGACTAGTACTTAAGTACCCTTTCAGCCTTCTCTATCCATCGATAGAGATGTACTTCTATTCGTGACGTAGAAGTGATGCAGTTGAGACTTGAGAACAAAATGGCCAATCTAATGAGCAATAAGCCAATGGAAATGACTATAGGAAATATTTAATAGATCTTGGAACACTTTCTATAAGCCCGCTTCCAGACTCAAACTTCCAATATTTCAAGTCTCGAATCTTCAAACTGAAATCTGTGATAGTAGATCATTGCAAATCGTACTTTAATTAGCATTTAGCGTTGCTTGATGACCTTTGTAAGTTTGTGCTGTCAGTGACATCTTGTCACTTGTCAACACTCAACTATAAGTAATCACGGCTACATGTGGCTACAGACTACAGAGTCACTGACCTAGAGCAAGAGTACTGGGACCTTTTGGTTTAGACTGTGAACACTGAGCACTCTGTAGGTAAACATAGTGAGTTCCAAGGGCTGGCTAGAGCTAACTTTGCTAATAGCAATGATTTGTGGGTGTCACTGTATACTGTCCAGTAATACTAACGGGAAGGAGAGGCTTGTAGATGATAAATTCCACAGCAGGTTGCTTCGTTAATATGCCAAATTATCGTAGAAAATTGCGAACAACTGAGCCCAAAAGATTATCTACACAGTTGTTGACCGTAATGCGAACTCTTATATCAAGTCTTAGCTGGTGCCTGGAGGACAGTTGATCATTTAACGTCTCATTTCCCGCAAATCAATAACTCGATCACAATTCACAATTCGCGAGTAGAGTCTAGCTTGATTAATGATCAGCCTTCCATACATCGCTACTTGTTAGTAGTGATAGAGTAGACCAGAAGCTAAAGCCAGTCCTATTTATAATTTGGTTTGTGTTGCCTCTGTAGCTTAGCTCTATGTTTGCTAGAAAACATGTCAGCTTCTCTGCAGATTAATGATATAGAATAACTACAAATGATTAATATGAACGGATAGCCATCCAATAAGGGTTGAAAGTACCTAAACATAACACCTTCAAGAGGACCTGCCTCTTGAAACAAAAAGCCAACACCAAGTTAAACCCAATTGTAATTAGAAATCAAAATGACAAATGATAAAAAAAAATTCATGCTTTAACTTCAGTCTTTCTCACCCTTCTTGATCTTAAACTTTTATCTTTTCTAGTATTTCTCCAACTATCAACAGCTCTTTGTATTATTCCTCTATGATTTCTGATTTCTGGGTTCGCCCAAGCCAATGTCCAACCAATCTCATTACATTCTCTCTCATATTTACCTCTGTTACCTTTATACTCTTCTATAGGCACCATAGCTCTAGGATAGACACAGTTATTCTCCAGAAATTCGTGAGGTAGTGTATTTGAATCAACAGGAATAGAAGGACAATTTATGCTAAAGATCTCGATGATCTTTTGTTTTGAATAGGAAAATGTTAATAGCTCACTACCAGTTGATGGATCAACTTGAACCTCAGGTCTGGAAGCAGGAATAGGACCTGGTTGAGTTGTATGCAAACCAACCTTTGTCATCAAGCAGTTAGATGGAATAGTTGGAACAGAACGAGCTCTTTGAGCTGATATACCGTGATGGAAGTCCTTGGAAACACCACCGCTAAATGAAGAAGACGAGCGTAGATTAGAACCAACTGAATCTCTTTTGAGAGTTTTAATATGCTCGATTTGATCATTTGTTAGTAAGATTTGCTGATATCTGGGAGAACCTGGTCTATGAGGAGAGGTTAAAGGAGCGGATATAACACCGTTATGAGACAAGCCATTCTCTGTTTTAACGTATGTTGGAAATTTGTCTTCATTTGGAGTAGGGTACACAGTGTGATGATTGATTGGCTGTGATTTGATTTCTTCTGATAAGTCAGTTGATATGTTTGGGAAGGAATCAAAACTTTCAGCGGCCCCAGGTTCTTGTTTTATTATGATGCTGACGCTGTCATTAGAATCTGTATCCTCAGCTTGGAATGGATCGACCTGAAAATTCTGATGGTCGATTGTCAAAGTAGTTGGATAACTCTGGTAGTTGAAGGAGGTTTGCTTGACATTGAAACCATTAGCTAAGTCAAATGATGGCTCTCTTGTTGACAGACGTGTACTGGTCTCATAAGGATGAGAATAGAACTGCTGGGAAGAGATCGATCCTGAAAAATCAACAGCTAAAGGTGATGACGGAGAGTTTTGAGGATGGTAATGAGGGTGTGAGATGAATGGGTCATTTGAGATAGGATGGTATTGACCATGAATATCACTATAAAATTCCTCTTGACCCAAGTTGAACTCTGAGTCAAAGGTGTTCATATATTGAATACTTTGCATGTTGATAAAATGAAGAGGAATTGGCAAAATGCGGGTAGTTAAAAATGCAAGTTAAGGATTGAAGAGATGAATTCCTGAGAGCAGCAAAGGCACAAATCAAAGAAGTGAGCGTGATAGGGTTCGAGCTGACGAACCGTTACAAACAGATGAAATAGAAAGGATATATTTGGGTTTAAATATGCTTTTTCTGAAAAATCATATAAGATTGAAAATCCATTGGTCTGTCATCTTAGAATTTTAAAGATGCATCAAAGTCTGTATAAAAAGGTTAATCGTTATCGAAGCTTGAAGTGCAGATGCACAGATGCACAGATGCACAGGCACATGCTGAATCCCACCCAATGGGCTTTTTAAAGATGTATATATTTTATGCAAACAGATGCATTAGTCTGTCAGATACATGTACCTTTGAAGACCTTTGGAACGCGAGCTCATGCACGTTTGTCTTTACCGAGATCAACCGGAAAATGTGAATATGTTTTTCAACTCATTTGCCAGTTGTTAGCTGTTAGTTGTTAGTTGTTAGTTGTTAGTAGTCAGTTGTTAGTTGTTAGTTTTTACTTGAGTCCTTGTCAGCTTGTGGATATAAGAAGTGGAGCTTTTAGGTGGTTATTGTCAATAGAAAGCTGTGAACGTGCGACTATAGAATTGGCATTGTATTGAAACTCGTTTTTACTAAAGGGTAGTGGCTCTGACTTCTGTTTGAGAAATCTTACAAGCTTCCCCTTGCTGCTTATGCTCTTGCATATATATTAGGTGCAAAAGTACCTTAAATCAAGTGCCCACTGTTCAGTGCTCAATACTCACTGTGACGGCTCACAAGTCACGACTCAGTGTTCACTAGTGCACCTCACCTGAAAATGTGTGCAATGTGCAGTTGTTGAGCAATATACCCAGATGATCATAATACATTGAACAGGACAATCAACAGTTGACGTTTACTTTTTGCTGTACTCATAGAAATTACATACATTTACCAAAGATCAACGAAGAATCTTATAATCCATGTCCAGACAATCCTTAATAACTTAAGAAAATAGCTGTGCTACATATTAGCAAATGTTCTGTACACCATTCAACCAATTGATATATATATAAATATGCTTCAAATAACATAATTTACCTTATTAGGAAACATCATGGATCCCATTATCTATAGTCTAGACTCAAACCTATATCGTACTATACTACTGGCGATATCTGCACTATTTGGGTACAGTTTACCCGCGCAATCATGATTCATGACATTGAATTGTTAATGTCTCCAGATAGCCAACTACTACCTACAAGAGCCGAACATGATGAAATACTGATAGTATAGAAAGAACATAGACTAAAAATTGGGCACTAGAAGTGGGCCAGTGGAGGAAGTTACGCTAATAATGATTACTAGTAAATTTATAAAGCTTAATGTATCATATGATATCCCATGTTGATTGGATCATTAAATCATAACGAGTTGATCAGAATAAAACTAAAAGATAAATTCTTGGCAATGTTTCAGCTTTGATTATCCAAGAACAACACTGTAAATTAATTAATGCTGATTTATACTCGAGCTGTCCAGTGACCGTGACTGTGAGTAGCTGTATCAAACCCCTTATTGATAGTCTAAACTGGCATATTCTTGAGTGTTAAGTAAGAGAAAACCATTAGTAATAATATCTGGCAAAATTGCCAAATCAATCAATGGAACCTTGTTACTCACTAAACTGTCTTTATGTGATTAACTTCAGAAAAATAATCCACGACAACAGTATATGTCATGTACACCAAATTTATCTTGATGATGTAGCTATTTCGACATGATCAAGCCTAGCAAGTGGTATCGAGACCCGACTTCTGGGGTGTGCTCTATGCCTCCTCGCTATAGAATTCTTGTGATTTTATGGACACTAGTAAATAGGACATTGAAGTGCCACAACGATCCAAGATAGATCAATAGCAATTAGAACTTAGAAGCCGGAGCCCTACTCTTATTGTTACTCGTTGTATCTATCATTGGGATTCAGGTCTCAGGAAGCCTGAAGGTGAGCGCTGAGAATTGAGAAGTGATTTTCGCTAGCTTGAGAATACTATGCAAAGCTGATCGTTCGCTATTTTGTAATGATCAGCAAATGCAATAAAGCAATTGGAAGCAGTCTAGCATCCAATTAAGAGAGTCGCTCTCACTGTCTCACAGCTTCTCAAGTAGACTCACAACTCACAAGCACAGCTAAGTAGTAAGCAGTCAGGACCCAGGACTGAAGTAACCATTGCCATCGTTCATGAACACATATTATTAACTAACTTGATGCCCAGCAGCAACCTGTCACTCTCAAAGTCAGATATTGATAAGTGAATATCATTGGTGACATCAGAGATCTGAGGCCCACCTTTGGGGTCAATACAACGTTCTTTCTCACATAGCAGTAGCGGTACAAACAGTAACGGATAACGATTGACGCGTAGTATGAAGTACGAACTTAGCTAGAGAACAAATATACAAAACTCCGTAGCTAACAGCTGATAGCTATGAGCCTCTCTGAATTATCTTGAGAAGTAAAAGTTTGATGGAATTAACTGTAGGCTGCAGGGTGAGATGGTATGCTCCAGCCCTATGATCCATCTCATAGTCATAAGTCATAAGTTATAAGTATAACTCGTAAGCTGTCATATTCTGATACCGCTTAAAGTTCTTGACTTTAAGCTAGCAAACTGCAAATTGCAATCTGCATAGACATAAAATGTAAACCAAGGAACTGTGAAGTTAGGACTCTGGGCTCAGGACTCTTGGAGTTTTACTAAATTGTGGTAGCACTGTAGAAGGTTTCATGCGATAAGACCGTTAGCCAAATTTTTAGTTTCCTGAAATGGTACTGGGCACCCTCTTAAAGTGTTGCAGTGATGTGATTAGATCATAAAATTATTTCTTTTTGAGTTTAAAACTTATACGTTCTGACAATTGCATCTTCTAAGTGAAACATTTACAAGTGGCTGGTGCGCGCCAGTTAAGAATTAAGAGTTAATCACAATTCGCAAGTCACAACTCACAAACTGTGACCTTTGCATTTTTCGGTAGAAAAACATTACTGCATAATTTGGCAGCTTCTTAGCAGCAGTATGCTTCAAGCCTAGCGAGTTACAGAATTGTGAATAGTCCCCCGAGATCCCACTAATTGATTTTTAGTTCGATCGGTAAAGTTTAATTTATGTGCACGCTATTACGCAGTTGATGTCACTTTGAATTCGTACTTTCACACTTTAGTGCTAAATGTTGATTGTTAACTTCCAAAGTGTCACTATCACTGTATCACATACATAAAGTATCTATTTAGTAAATTACTTCGCTGATTGACAAGACTCTGAAGTCCGATATGATCAATTGCTATTAGAATAGCTTTCTTCGGTGTTTCAAAGTTTGCAGACTTAATTTCTCAGATACGCGGAAGGCACGGTTTGAAAGTCGAAAGCTGTTGATCAAAACTTCAGGGCCAGTAGTTCAAGACTTCAGGTTGTTCAGGGTAGTTTGGGCTGTTCAGTTTTCCCCCTACCAGCTGGTTATATAATGTATGCTAACTTATGCCACGTACGTTTGATGCTACCAAGTACAAGTGCAGTGAGTGAGAGGCAGGATAGCAGTTATTCGTGACAAGTTACTGACAAGTGACAAGTGACAAGTGGCAACAGATTTATGATGCTGACTTGAAAACGGCGGTGGATGTCTTGATATAATATATTTGTCTGCAATGAAAAGTGAAGGAAACTGTCATAAATGTTCTATAAGGGGATTGAAATATACCAAATAAGTCATCCTCGACGACTAGTCTCAGACTCCCAACTCCCAACTCCCAAGCCTCTAACTTTAATCTAATGCGATTTGGGACAAAGGGAATTTTCAATACGCCAATCCAATATCCCTAATCAAAACTTTCACAAGTTCACGGTTGCCCACTAATTTTATTTTTTGTTATGCAAAACCTCCGTAACTTAAATTAAACTTCTGATAGTACACAGCAAATTTGACAGTCCAATTAGTAACCAAGAACGTGGCTGAGGCCTTAGATTCCTGAGCCCTGAGTCTGACTGTGTATTTATGATGACAATTTTATTGCTTCCCCTTTGAAGACCAAGTTTACGCATCAGCATAAGCAGAAGTCATTACGCAAGGGTCTTAACAGTACTTGGCAGTTGCTAGATTAGTACATAGTAGACACTAATAATTCTCTTCAAATATATTTATAAGGCTTAAAAGATTCTCTGCACAAATATCAACGACAACAAGAATGGTTGTAAAAGTCATCAGATCATCACCAAACAAAGTATAACAGCTTTAATTTATGATGATGACATACGAAAAAGTTTTAAATATGAACTAGAGTTATATTAATGTAGCTGCTGTACTTTTATAAATATCGTGATTAACATTAATACAACGTCGACATCATTCATCGTATTGATAGTGTAATTATTATTCACGTCATGAATGCAACAATCAATGCATGAATGTATATAATATTAGGCCAAACAATAAGCTATATTGTAATCAAAATCAAACAGGTGGATCAGAGTGACCTACTGCTCTTATGAAGTACTCTAGTCTGAGAATTCCATAAGTTATAACCTGCCGATTATGAATGCCTATTAGCGGTATTCATTCATGAGGAATCATTAACACAGATCGTATATCGCAATTGTTATCGCTCGCGCCATTCTAAGTTGTAGTCTAAGGAAATAGGGATTAGAAGAGTATCACAATCAGTTGATTTTTTTATAAGTTGATAATTAGATCACGAGCAAGCTGCATGTCATAATTGTTTGAGTATTAATGAGCGTAAGCTACTAATAAAGAAATAAATTTTGAACTTATGGTGGACGTCACCAATTATTAAGAGATTTATAAAGCTGTTAGAGGCTATTAAGGACACCTGTGAGTCATTAAAAAGAGGTGCTACTCCCTGACTACTGTCCATCAATCATGGTAAAGTTATATATCACCAAAATGTGAGATGGGATTTGATAGTAGGTTATTGACTTAATGAGCAAGATGGCACTTGAGATGAGAAGTTTAAAAGAATGTTGGTGTATGCATTCTGAAATATACGCAAGTTTTTAAGTTGCTTTGGCAGCTACATCTCGGAGCGCTGTACATTTTCCTCCAAACATATGACATATATGACATGAAGCTAAGCAACTTTAGCGTAAATTACAGACTGATCAACAGCAAAGTGCCAAAATAACCATTTTAAGAAAAACTGCAAAACGGTTAAATTTCATTTTGATTTAATAACTAGAGTATTGCTCCAAAACGCTTCAATTGGCTGTTTACTATTGCTGTTTTTAGAGACACTTCTGTGGTTGAATTCACTAACACAAGTCATAATTGTTTCGAAATAAAGGATCTTCTTTATTTCTTTGACTTGTTTGTCACTTGAATTGTTCACCCCTTTCTATCTTCTCATATTTTGAGGTTAGTGCCAACTGTCAGGTA
The DNA here is from genome assembly GCA_030571115.1 of Wickerhamomyces sp. yHMH617. Lineage (NCBI taxonomy): Eukaryota > Fungi > Ascomycota > Saccharomycetes > Phaffomycetales > Wickerhamomycetaceae > Wickerhamomyces > Wickerhamomyces sp. yHMH617. The sequence continues at coordinate 252,639 of JAJLXD010000001.1, read as the reverse complement.
TAATAAGCCTTAAAAGTTCTCATCATGTTCAATTCGAAAAGAAGGAGTCGTCTATCAAACAATCCAAATGGACTCCTCCCTCAGACAGTATGTTTCACTCTATTACCCAAGTTGATTTAGCCGTTTGATACTAACATGCTTTTTTCCCTGTAGCACCCAGGAAATGTCAATAGCAATGCTTTAGCTGCCGCTTCAGCCATAGGTAACGCTCTCAAGACAGGTACGCCAATACCTAGATCCAATAGTTTACAAAGAAGTGGAAGTCTTCAAAGATCGAGCTTTTTGGCCCCAAGTGGAAGTAGATCGAGTAGTTTGATAGGTTTGCAAACATCACCAGCTCAGTTTCAGGCCAGCCCTCGAAGCAATCACAGAAGAGCACAATCATTAAGTGGCACTCCAAGAACAACAAAACCAGGTGAAGATCTAGGTAGCCCAAAGATGGTGAAGAAACATATTCCTGGTCCTTACGGTCTGATCACAATCGAAGTCCCTGCTGATGAGCAACAACCAAAACCCAAGGCTGCTGCCAAATATATTGTTAGAAGGTCAAGTTCAATACAAAGAGTTGCTAGACCTCAGAAAGTTGCCTCGAACAGCGATAATGGAAGTATCAGATCTGGTAGAAGACCTGCCTTTCAAGAGCAGCTGAAAGAAATTGAAGAAGATGAAGCTTTGAATTTTCAGACAGAAGCTGTTCCAGTTGACCATTTCAACGAGTTTGAAGCTCCTCTAGAGAATGCCTTGGACCCAATCACAGATACAGGTAAAGCCGTTACATTGAATAACTTGGAGGAAGATGAAGAATTCAATGATTTGAAAGCTGCAAAAGACACAGATGAGGCACAGTTTGAACAAAATATTATATCTGAGGAACTAGGGAAACAATCAGAACTTAATAGGAAAAGATCGAATATTACGGAGAAGAATTCATATGGTGAAGATGACTATGATGACCTTTCATCAACTGTTAAATCCAACGGAATCTATACGCCACCTCAATCTTTCACCACTGAAGACACAGAGCCGGATTCCAAAACAACCAAATTGACTATGGCACAACAGCTCCGTCCAACAATCCCAGTATTGATTGTACCTCAAGAATCTCCTTCCTCTGCTGGGTTGTCTGGTCTAGTAACTACATCATCTTATGAAGAAACTGGTGCCAGCAGCATTTACTCTGGCGATCCAACTTCTGACGAAAGAAGCACCGGTGAGGATAACATTCCTGTCAGATCTGATAAAAGGTCAGCACCAAAGAAATCTGCTCTCAAGATCAAGTCAACTTCAAGTGTTAATTTACCAGAGACCAAAAGTCCAGCCAATGCTGCCTACTTGTCTTTAACAACTGCTGAAAATACTAGAATCAATGCGTTATCTAACTCTTCTACTTCAAGTTCTTCCAAATCGAAAAATACGATTAGAAATTCTGTACATCTGCCTAATACTGGGAAGGGACCACAGCAACAGCAAAGACACCAATCACTAATAAGACCACAACACTCCCATGTTTCTAATAATTCTCACCAGAGACCTACTTCTTCCATCGAGCCAAAATCATCGATTTCACAATATTCTCCTCAAAGGCCACACTCTGTCCAAGGATTCAGAGGTGCTCATGAACAACAATTATCACCATCTAGACGTAAACCAAAACCCCAAATTACACCAGCAAACAATGCAGTTCACAGATCTGCCTCTAATGCTGCAGCCTTCAACGCTGTTGTCAAAAAGGCTGAGCCACCAAAAGTGGAGCGCTCTTCAAGTTTTGAGAGAGACAGAGCATCTGAAAATAACTCTGCTTTCAAGAGAAAATCACTCAGAGACCCTTCATTCAATACTCATCATACACCTGAATCGAACCTCGGATTTTATAGAAATCAGGCCCAACAACAACAGCAACATCAGCAAAAAATTCAACAACAACATCAATCACAAAACTTAACCCATCAGCACCAACCATCATCTTTTACCAATTTTAATTCCAGATTCAATGACTCAGATTCAGATTTGGATGTTCCAGTTAGTGGATCAAACCAACCCACTTTGGATACGCCAAAGGCGCGCCAAAATGGACCAAGTTTGAGAAAGCCAAAAAGTCATTTTACCTTGAGAAGCCCAAGTGCTGGTGTAATCCATGAAAGTTCGCCTGCAAAATCCTTACCTGAGAAGAGAGCTACTCGTTTCTTTAGCGAAGCTGATAAAGAGGCTTTATTCATTGAGCAGAGAAAGGCAGAAAATCCAAAAGAAGCAAAGAAGAAGGGAACATTTGGCAAGTTGAGAAAGCTGTTCGGGAGATCCAAAGATTAATCTTCACTATGCTCTGTCAGCCAACTACAAAATAAATGGAACAAAAGCTATGATATATTATTGTATTTAAAAATATTGACTCTACTATAAGCTGGAGAACGGAACATCATTCATAGGTTCTCGAATTCAATCAAGCTATCACCCTTGTCCTTTGCGTCATTATGTAAAGCAGAATGTAGCACCTTCAGGTCATTAGACCTTTGCTCTACAGCATTGTTGCTTGCCACCGGCACATCAGTCAAGGCTTGAACTTCAGCTCCTTCTAATAGATCTTTGTAATCGCTTCTGTCTTGAGGGTCAAAATCATCGTCCTCATCGTCTTCAACAACTGTTTGTTGTTTTGATTTAACACTAGAACCATCGTTTGAGCCTGTGGCATTGGAGTCCATCCGACGACGGACTTGATTGGCAACACGTCTACCGTCTGCAATCAAACCATCGAACATATCACGCAAGGCTCCTCCAGTATTGGTAACAGTGATCTTTCTATCCAGATGTATGAGGCTTGGTAAAGTTTGAGAAAATAGCAATTCATAAGTCTCATCAGCTAAGATCACCATACGAAACGTTGGCAAGTTCAAAGCTAGCGGATGATTCGGATCTAATGCAGCATTGGCTTTCAATTTCTCAAGGTCTTCTGAAGGTTCAATGGAAATCAACTCAGGCTCTTCAACAGGCTGCGCGTATTCAAATGCTCTTTGGATGAAATCACTTGCTGCTGAGAGATAACGTTCACCTTGCTCCCTTTGAAAAACTTCTTTATCAAAATTGACATGATCTGGTAGAATTATCTCCTCATCTCCAGTTTCTTTCTGTTTCTCAATGACTTTATCAGCCACGTAGGTTTCAATGGATTTCTGTGTTAAACTGTCCAATATGACTCCATCTTGTAAAGTCTTGGTAAGATAAAGTAACCCTTCTGATATTTGTAGAATCCCCTCTCTATCAACTTGATTTGTATCACCAGAGTATATCTGGAAAAAATTGGAGATGGACTCTAACAAGTCAGTGTTGGCCAAATTATCTAATCCAAGAACCACATCTGTAAGAGTTAATTCCCCTTGATCGTCTTGATCCCATTTCTTGAAAAGTTTATGTAAGAAATCATTATTATGATAATTATAGTCCTCATCTGATAGGACCCAGTCACAAAAGCCACCTAAGAACTGCTTGAATATACTGAAGTCCATAGAAGATGATCCCACACCCAAATCTAATTTGTTTATATTTATGCTTTCATAAAAACGATCATATATGTTTGATAAATGATCAGCCGTTAAGTGTTGTGATCTTGGTAAGTTACGGATCTGACTTCTTTTCAAGAAAAGTTCAATGTTTTGAGTGATTTCTGGTTTGTGTTTGTTACGCTCTTTAGAGATCAAATCATCCGTGATATTTGAAAACTCTTTGAAGGCCACAATGAGCAATTCTTGAAATTTAGTCAGCTGTCTAAACTTTGGGTCTGGAGAGTTTGGGTGTGCGGAATCATCAAGTTGAGAAAAGTACTCTTTAATCACTGAAATAAACATACCATCATCATCAATTCCCAGGAGCTCCTCACCATTGATTCTCAATATTGCTAATGCAACTTGAAATAGAGTCTTTGGGCCATGCAGAAAAAAGACATCAATTATCCTAAAGGCAAAAACTAAAGGCATTGAACTTAAGAATAAAGATAAAAACCATGGTAAAGAAACAACAGAGAGTTGTATATCATGTTTGACGATATGATTCCAGAGAATCGGCATAGTTTTCTCAACTAAGGATTCAAAGACTTTTTGGTCAAGGAGAGTACCGTACATAGTTTTGGAATAGTATCCCGGAACGTACTTCTCACAGAGAATTGAAAGAGTCCAAAATGCCTGTTCTTCAGTCTGGAATATTAACAATGCAGCAGCTACTATGTTCATAGCTTGACAATACCCAACATCCGGATTTTTCCACGAATAAGCAATTAATACCCTTCTTAGACGATTTATACCCTCTTCACTTTGATAAGCTGGATACTCTGGAAGAGATCTATTCAGATCTTTTTCAATCTCTTCAATGGCCAATGACTTTTTGCCTTCATTATCATCCAAGATCTTTTGGTAGCCATTCAGTTCTTGAAATCTTAAATACATGGCACCAGTGGTTAGTTCCCAAATTTCACCTCTTAACCTATTAGGCAAACCCACCCTTAATAGTTTATAGAACATTTTCTGACGCGTTAACGTCAAGTTTCTTCCGTATCTTCTATAGTAATCGTACCATAATCTTAATTTGGATTTATCTTTTAACTTTCTTGCGTCACCAGGGTATTTGAAGATTTGACCCAATCCACCTTCTGGGGCCTTAACCGAATCTTTATCAGCGCCAGGCTCATTCTTTTTGATAATGAATTCGGAATAAAGCGAATCTAGAAAAGGATCCAACTTCTTAGTATTGGGTATATTGTTTTTTAATTGAATCTTCAGCTTATGAGAGAACTCTTCCGCACGAGAACGTATACCGATAAGTTCTATCATGACCTTAATACCAGACTGAGTCAGAATTGATACAGCAAACACATATGCCTTAGATGGTATCCTCTCCACTTTCTTAATTGTGGAGAGATTGAGGGTAAATGTGCAGCTCTTTCTATCAAAACTATCTCTGAAGAACAAGAAGTGCGGTGTCAAATATATCTTCCCAGAGTAGATCATGTTGGAGTGATTTGAAAGTTGGTTTTCTAAAACTTGTTTCTTGCTGTCCTTCTTATCATCAAGAGTAGACACTATGAGCACTTCAGCGTTGCTCTCGTCCACAATTGCTTCACCATCAGGAAGCCTGAACTCTTCCCTAAACTGTTGATCCTTTGAGGGCTTTTTTGGAGCACTTTGTTTGTCAAAGAGTGACAGAGAAGAAGCTCTTTCACGCAATGTGTTCAAAAAAGACATGGCAACACACTTCAAAGCAGATTGGAAAACGAAAAGATGATGTCAAAGCTTTGGTTTTGTTCACGGTATTTCTTCATATAAAATGCAAAGGTTACTTTTTGGGTGGTGCCAAAATTAAAGTGCTTGACTTCCTAATTTGGAAACAATGGTCCATACAAACAAAGATAACAAGAATACTTTTCTAATTAAATACTTCTACAACTAAACGGATGTGAGTTATATATTCATTGTGATACCTTGTGAATTCTCTCTTATGTGCTGGTAGAGATCCATCATTTCATCAAACCCGTAGCAGGGAAAAGCAGCATGAATGATCAACTCCAGAGTTTGCAAGTAGTGTTTGACGAATAGTTCATTTAAGTTCGCCTTTACCTTACCACCACTTTCAAGCCAGGCATTTGCAAGTGGATAGAAGAACTTTGGGGCGACCTTGGCAAAGTTGTTTGTTTTTGATTGTGGTTTAGTAGAAAGTTTCTTCGAGATTCTTATGATTTTACCTGATTTGATCACTTTGTTACCCTCATCTTCAATCTCTGTGATCTTTGCAGACTCTTCTTCTATTTCCGGAGCTAGTTTTCTATTAACCAATTGTTTAGTTGGAAAGTCAGAGTGTGGTTTCTCAATAAAATTGTCATCTATACCACGTAATTCTCTAGCTGACAGTGAAACAGAACTTAATATGACTAATTTCTGTTGTAACGAGTAATCTCCAGTGAACAGCAACGTAATCACTTTCTGGATAATCACTGGATTCACTATGATAACACTAACAATAGCATTAATTTTGAGCTCTTCAAACCCTTTCTCATCGTACTTGTTTATCAGTCCAACCAGTACGCTTATAAGCTCTTCACTGTAGTATTCAATCTCCAATTTGAAAGTGACCTTCTGCCTAACTAGCTTGATAGTATGCGATAGTAATGTTGTAATAGATGTTATATTGTCCTTCGAATAAAGAACAATCAAATCTTTAAGGAAAACAGGAAGTTGGTCATCTCCCTCACCATCGTCAGCATAGCTACTTCCATCTGAATCATCGTCACTATCAATGAGAGATTCCTTTTTATTGTTTAAAGATAGGTTCTTTAGACCATCATTTATATGTAATTCATTGAAATTGATTTTATAATCCAGAGGGAGATTTTGGAGCCTCTCCACATTTATATTTTCATCAACATCGAATTTGATACCATTGTTAGTTATTGCCTTAGCTACCATCATGGTGTAATTTCTCTTCTGTATATCAATAGCCTCTAGTCTTGTTGTGATAGCATCTAGAAAGCTTCGAGATTTAGAGGTTTCAAGCCTCTCAAGAGGTCCACAGTAGCTGAGAAGTATCAGAAGTTGCTGTGTTAAAAGCTTTTGAGATTGAATATCCGTATGCTTCACATACTGCTCAAGTCCCCATATTGATAATAGCCTTTTTACTTGATGATCAGGATCTCTCAGAATAAGGGACACAGCATTTTGTAAATCATAGTTATCCACCTTCGAGACGAAATCCACTATTGAATCTTCTATAGCTTCGATTTTCAATTGACTCAATATTTTGGAAGCAATGTATGGATTGTTACTATGAATATAGTTGGATAAATATGACAATAAATGCTTCCCAATAAGCTGCTTTCTTTGAAATTCTGACATCTTGGATACTGCAGATTGTAACAGCGAAAAGTTTCTAGTCGTGAGAAATTCATCAAAAAGAATGAGTTTTGACTCTATCGGATGAATCGATAAGAATGCAATATAGAACTCAGGTAAATCTTGACCTTTCTTAGAAAGCTCGACTAACTGCTTCACCAACAGCTTCAAATAAAGATCTAATGAGATACCAGCTTGGACACTATTGTAGAGTTTGCTTCCAAAAAACAACGCTTTTGTTTGATGCTGTTCCTTTCTGTCGTCAGTTGAACCAACTATGGAAACTAGTAAAAGTGGATCATGGAGAAGATCTTTGATAAGAACTAGATATATATCATTTTGTGAAAGTTTGTATTGACTCATGATATTCGAGATAGCAACATTAGAGTGAAACACTCTTTGAATTTTGATTTTCAGCCTTGGTTTGAGGCTTTCATATATTGGTACGATGTGTTGAAGGTATGTCATGATGTATTGAAGCTTGTGATGGAGTGTATGAGTTTCCTTGAGAAAGGCAGTGGTTATTCTATCCAGCTCCTCAACAGAAGGATGACTCCTGAGAATCTCCAAATCATCGTTAGACGTCATGTGTGAGTTTTTTTTTCTGATGGCTCATTACCATTGATTGGAGTATTTTTTTCATTGCAGGAGTTTATGTCACTTGAAATCTTTTGAATTGTATTAATTTGGGGCACCACAAATATTGAATCGAATTGAAGGAGGAGACACCGATAGAACAATAGAACTAATGAGACACTTTCAGACAAATGGGAGACATTTGCGACCTGACTTAATGGTAAAACAGATAGTCAATATGGAATCAAAAAAAAATAAATCTCCCGGGTGCGAGTCGAACGCACGATCTTCAGATGTCTAGAAGGCCTTTACAGTCTGACGCCTTAAACCAACTTGGCGACCGAGAGCTAATCTTAACAAAAAATTTATGGTTACTTTTAAATAGTACCTGCGCAATAATGATTAGTTTTTGCTTGTCCTCGAAATCTAACACGTTCTACAGCTTGAAACATGTTGAGTGCAATCTAGTGCTTTGGTTACTTTCAATACTCGGATAAATTTCGCTTTCAATAAGAGTTATGTTAAGTACAAACACTTTTAATTAATTGACACAATTCTTTTGACTTTCTTTTCTCCTCATAAGTTTCCCAAAAAAGAGAAGGACAAAATTATTCACAATAAGATCTGATTAGATACAACAACTTGCTAAACATTCACACCAAAGTTGCAGAGTAATATGTCAATCGACAAATCAGAGTCCCATATGGGATTTCCCACTTTGCCGAACCATGATCAATATCCTCAGCCTGTTAAGGTACCTATTGTGACAGCTACTGGAATCAGATTTGCTCCCTTATCAAGACCTTTACATAGAAGAAAAGAGACAGCTGCTGTTCTCTGGCACACCATATCTATACCACTAACCATTACGTTTTTCTTTGTCTGTCTAGCAGTCCCCTTCTTTTGGATATTCACCATTCCCTACGTCATTTACGTTTTCACAAGTAAAGCCGCAATGAATGGAAGTGTCACAGAAAGACGATCTGACTGGTTGAGAAAATTGACTATATGGAAACACTACTGCAACTATTTCCCCATACAGTTCTATAAGACAGCACAACTACAACCAACCTTCACTGAAAAGGAAGTCATCGACGACTACTACAATATCCCCATACTCAATTATTTTTATCGGTTCAAGAAAGCTTCATATACTAAAGCAGTTAAAACAGGGCCTAGTTATATATTTGGACTTCATCCCCATGGTGTTGTGTCTTTGAGTGGTTTTGGGGCTTTTGCAACAGAGGGTGCCAACATTAGTAAAGTTTTCCCTGGAATTTCTGTTTGCTTGTTGACTCTTTTGAATCAGTTCTATGTTCCAATCCATAGGGAGTACTTATTAGCATTAGGAATCACTTCAGCTGATAGAGTGAATTCTTTGAAAATTTTGAGAAAAGGATATTCATTGGCGATAGTGGTTGGAGGCGCTCAGGAGGCATTACTTGTGAGACCTCAATTGAACGATATTGTGCTAAATAGGAGAAAAGGCTTTGTGAAATTGGCTTTAGAAACTGGAAATGTCGGGCTTGTCCCAACATATTGCTTTGGTGAGAATGACTTATATGAAATCATAGAGCCAAGTTCACAGTCAATTGGAAGAAAGTTACAGTTTTGGTTAAAAAATATATTTGGGTTTACTCTTCCATTTTTCCATGCACGAGGTGTCTTCAACTATGATTTTGGTTTATTGCCTTATAGAAGACAGGTAACTATAGTCACTGGAAATCCAATCATTGTTCCGTATCTTCCAAGCCCTACAGAAGATGAAGTTGATAAATATCACAAACTGTATGTTGATGAACTGAAAAGAATATTCGAAGAGCATAAGGCCAAGTTCATTGAAAATGGTGATAAAGCCCAGCTCAATATTGTCGAATAAATACAATATAAGCTAAATAATTGCATATGATATAAATATATGTATAAGTTGTAGCAGCAAATCAGCTGCTGAGAACTGAAGTTATGTAATAAAGTGTGCTAAACTGAATGTACTAAGACAGCGCGTGAACTGAAAATAAAGGATAACTGTACGTAATGGTCTTTTTTAATTGTGAATCATTTATGATCAATGAGTTGTGGGTCATAGTTGTGCAAATCATCCTTGTGTGCTAATGGAGAGGATAGTCCAGTTGGTTCCAAAGCCGATTCCTGTTTTATTTTTGGAGTGCTTTCATTCACCAAGGTTGGACTTGAATCTAAAGTGAGGTTATTAATCTCTGATTTGGCAGTTTGCGGAAGTGGCGGGGCTTTCACCTTAGAGCGAGTCACTCTATTTTCCTTCCTAATTTCCTCAACAACATGGTTCGCCTTAATTGGCTCTATGATGAATTGTGGAACCATAACACGTCCTAGTGCAATAACTTGATTAGCCCAACGTTTTACTTCAGTAGACGGTGACTTCAGAGGTGTCCATTTTGGTTTACAGCCCTTAACTAATTCTTTAACAACATCAGGATCTGCCCAGGCGTGCTCCCAGTGTTGGCTCTGTAAGCCTATCAGGTGGGAAAAAACACCAGAGCTTAATGCACTATCTGAATATCCACCTTCTAATAGTGATAGTAATACACCATTTGAATGCTTGTTAGCAAGTTTTACTGTGTCGGAGGTAAACTTAGCATAGAATGAAGTTGGGACATGGACGCCGTGTCTTTGCATTGTCTGGATCTCATATTCCGAAGCATCAAATCCAGCACTTATCACCACCAACGCCTTGAAAGGTTTATGTTTTTTCTCCCTTTTACCTTGGGAAGAATGCAATTGTGCATCATGTTCTTTTCTGGCAGTTGTCAAATATTCATCAGCTTTCTTCAGTAGAACACTATATCTCTCTTGGTATTGTTGGAAAAAGTCCTCTTCTTTATCGTATTTCTGTAGGTGAACATTCCAGATGCTCAAATCATGGGCCATTAGACAGGTAGAAGCATTTTTTATATTACTCGGCGTAGCATACCCCAGCTCAGTTGGATATGAATTAATATCGTGTATGGAGAAATAACCAACCTTAGGATTAGAGGAGTCCTCTTTGATAGCATCATCCTGATTTGGGAGATCAAGGTCATATCCAGCTTTCTTTTCACCAAAATCAGGTTGAAATCCAGCTTTCTGCCAGCATATATCTTGAGTTCCGTCACCATGATGTAAATCAAAGTCTAAGATAACGGCATGTGTTACATCTTTCGTAGCAGCTGCATATTCGATAGCGATATGAGCATTATTGATTAAACAGAATCCCGATGGCGCACATGGATGGCTATGATGACCGGGTGGCCTGATTCCAACAAATGCTCTTCTAGGTGTCTCAACATCAAGCTTGAAAATATTATCAACGGCTGTTTCAACAGCACCTATGACACCTTTCAACGCATCCAAGGTATCCGGGGTCAGATACATGTCACCACTGTTCCATTTTTCTGGAACTTCACATTCTTTCTTGGAAAGTTTTAGCTCACTTTCTTCGCACAGTTTTTCGATATCAGCAGGCCAATTCTTACCATGCACATTCAAGACATGGGGACTGGATAACGGTGATCTTTTGGTAGATGCCATCAAAGTATAGTGTGCAGGGTACATGGAGATAGCGGAGGCAATTCCAATACAGCAAGCGAGTAACCTCTCTGGTCTTTCAACAATCGTTGAAATATAATGCTTAGAAACCCACAATCTTCCAAAGTGATGTTTCGCTGACAATGGCGATAAGATAACCAGTGATTTATTATGGGCAGAAACGAACTTGGAGTTGCTCACGATGTGCGGATTTTCAGATAAAAAGTTGATAAACTCCCTTTTGAAGCCTTCCAAAGTATCTGATTCATAGACACTGGTTTGCCCAAGGTCAAGGCCTGAGAAAATTGAGGATAGGTTTTCCGCTTCAGGTGTTGTTGACATGCTAAAGGAGTATTATTGGACCTAGAGAAGAATGTTCAAAATTCCACAATCGACACACACCAATATTAAAAATCAGTATTATCGGCTATAACAGTTTTAGAAGTGTTTAATTGTAGAGAGCGTATTTTTGTTGTAGTGATTATTATGTTTTTGTTTGGTTGTTTACATTTTTAGATTGTATAAAACAATGTATTTTTTATTTTTGACGCGTGCACCTTAACACTTTATCACTTTATCAGACAGCAGGATTAAGTTAGCTAGGGCCGAGGACTTGAGTAGTGGAATAACAAATCTTACGAATAACGAATATAGGCGATTAGTATGTCATTTAGCACTGACTTAGTGCGGTATTCTGTTCGATTCTGTACAAATATATTTCACTTCGTTTTCATATCCAAGTGAGTATTTTTAGTATTTTAGTATTTTAGTATTTTGGTGATTATGTTAGATTTTTCGTACCCTTCTTTTATTTTGTCTATAATAGCTGTCACTCCCATTCAACTACCATTCAGATTCACCGGTAGCTTTGGCAAAAGCATAATCTTTTCCATTGATGTTGGCAATACCATCTTTCAGGTTACATTTCCATTTGTTTTTCACTCTCAGGACTTTTTCATAGAGACACAGTATAATATTTCCTTCAGCCTCATCACCATCTTCGTCGGAGCCTTGATCGTCTTCATCAGAATCATCAAGGTCTGAATTTATCGCATCAGAGTCTAATGAAGCCAGTGCTTTCTCTTTCTTTTCTTGCTTTTGTCTCTGCAGAGCTGCAGCTATTTCACCGTCATGATCTTGTACTTCGAGCTCGAAATTGGCACCAGTAGCATCAGATACACTACCCGGGATTGATAAACCATTTTCTGTCTTGACATCATTTATTGGAACGAGAGAACCAAGAGGCTGTGACGATTGGGGCGCCCATGCAAAATTGGCAACATCGCTTTTAGCTAAGAGCCCTCGCCATATGTTTCTCAGGTCCTGTAGTGTAGCTTCATCGATTCCACTATCTTCAAAATCCTGTCTTGATTCGCTGATCACTTCATCTATGATCTGGGTGTATATTGTAGCAGCTTCAGTGTTCGACATTGTTTAACTCGGGAAAACTCAGCACCAGAATACAAAACTCAGCAAAAAAAAAGTACGAAGATTAGAACCTGCAACAGATAGCACAAGAATTAGATAGAAAGGAGCAGTCCAAAGTAACCAAAGGACGTTTTTTGCTATCGTTCTCTCACAATTTGTTGGTGGTTAGTTATCACAATTTTCCTTTTATACTTTCTCAGGGGCGTCTGGTAGGAGCAGAATATCACGTGATAGATCAAATGACAAAAAAGAGATCCGTTGCTGTAGTTACCATAACAGATCTTTTGTTTTTGTTTTTTGAAAAGGGTTGATTATTTTTTTTTTGTTTGTGAATGGTTGTTTTATTTACTCCCTTAACTCTTCTTTCTTTCCATTTCATACAGATCAGTATAAATGGTGAACTTCACAGATCTGCATAGCTTGACTGAAGCATCTGAAGCTCTCACTCCGCTGAGGGTGCAACCTAGTTTCACTGTTGCACAAGACCTGGATGACAACGATAACATGGTCAAGATTCCACATGGATTAACAGCTAAACATCATCGTCGGAAGAGTTTTCATCATGAATCGCATCCTCATGGGATTTTTGCGTTGTCTCCAAAGAGAGTACCTCTTACAGCCCCAAGGTCGAATATTTTAAACTCTCAACCAATTCAGGCAGCTCTCGAACCATCAAAGAGATCTCTTATCAATGAGCTAAGAGCGTTAAGAGGCAAGGAAAACTCACCATCAATATTTGAATCTCCACATAAACCAAGGGTGATCTTGAGCCCACATAAGCATGAAAACAAGCGTGGCTCCTCTGATGTTTTTGAATCCGAAGAATTCATTGCCTCCAAACTTCAGAAAATTGAGACTCAAATAGAAGAGGATTTCACCTTAGAAATTCGAAAGCTTGAAGATGAAATATTGAATTCAAGCTTCAAAGATGCTGAAGGAGATGATCTTTCAAGAATTGAGGATGAGGGGCTTTCAAGAATTGAGCCTTATGCGGAACTTGACAATTTCAAAACAAACTCGGAGGCTGCTCTTTTAGGAGAGGAAGGACTCCAAGAAGAGCATAAGAAGGAACAGTATGAAAAAGAATCTGAGGCAGAGACCTCACAATTACAAATCTCCAACACATCTTTGATCGAAACGGCTGATAAATTGAAAACGCCTTCTCGTATTACAGAGCCTGTTGCTATTAGTCCTAAGACTGAGCAAAATAGTAGAGTTATCAGTGAATCTGTGTTGTTATTAGATACTACAAAGTCTCCTGGGTTCGATGACAGCTTTATTACAGAGAGTCCATCAGCCCAACACACTAATCTTCTTTTGGAGCATCCTGGCTTGAGCGTCTTAGACAATTTGGAAGACTTTAGTTTGAGCCCTCAAAAACGCTCTCATTTATCTACTCCCAACCAAAGACCATTCTTTACTATTGCTCAGGTTCATGAGATTCAAGCAGAGTTTAAGAACGAAGTTGAGAAGTTGGAAAATCACCTGAAGGCTAAGTCAGACGTGATTGCAAAGCTCAACAGCGAAATTAATGATGGAAATAATAGGCTATTAGAGTTAAATGATGTTGTTGAATCAATAAAGCTTCAAAAGAAGCAAGTTTTGAAGCACAATGAGCTTCTATTATCAGAAAATGGGATATTTAAGCAAGATATGGCGAGCTTGGAATCCTCTTTGAGTATCCAAGATGAGAAGTTGATCAAGCAGAAGTTTGTTATAAACAAATTTAAAGAACGAGTTCAGGAGCTTCAACAAACAATTAGTGAAAAAACAAAAAAAGTCCAAGATTTGGAGAGTAGTCTTCTTTCATCTACTAGAGCTGTCGAAGTCCTTCAATTGCGAGTAAGTGATTTTGAGCAGCATGCTCAAAGACTATCAAATGAGGTCAAACAAAAACATCGTGAGGTTGAGGAGGAAAAGGAATCCTCTGGTAATCTATCAAAAGAGCTCAATTTATGCAAAGGGCAACTTGATCTTGCTACAAAGGAGAGCTTACATATGAGAGATCAAATTGAGGGTTTAAAGGTTGGGTCTGACGAGAAAGCTGACCAATTATCTAAACTATCTAAAGAGATAGAGGATTCAAAACATTATTCTCATAATCTTGAACTTGAGGTTGCGTTGAGGGATGAAGAGATAGCAAAATTAAATTCCAGGATTTATGAGATACAAGCTCAGCTAAATGATGTTTTGTTACACTCTTCAGAAGAAAAAAGTTTAACTCAGAACACCTTATCAACGTTAGAAAAAGAAATCAAACTCAAGGATGCTGTCATCAATGGATTAAGAGCTGGATCCTCCACATTAAATCAATCTCTTGGATCACTAAGAAAAATTTTAGCGTCTCGTAGCTATGAGGTGAAACAGCTGAAAACCAGTTTAGCTGAGTCAAATGAACTCTTGGTGGTTAGAAAAGCAGAAGTTGATGAACTCAATCTTGAGCTTGGTCAATCTCATCAGCAAATAGAATATTTGGAGGAAGTTATAACATCTAAAACTACTAAGATTGAACAGTTACTGAGCTTGATTGAGCAAAACAAAGTTGTTATTGAGAATTCAAAGTCAAGAATTGAAGCACTTGGTCAAGACTTGCAGAAACAAGAGACTGATCATTTAACAGAACTTGAAGCCCTACATGTTGAAATGACAAATGTTCAGAATCTGGCCAGTAACAAAACGAATGAGCTCTTCAAGATGAAGGAAGTTAGAGACCAGTTGTTAGGAGAGAATGAACTTTTGAGATACGAAATAGAGTCCCTTAGAGGAAACACAGGTGAATATGAAACTAGAGTAAATAACTTGAAAGTCAAGTTACAAGAATCTAAATCCTTCGTTCACGAACTCGAGGCCCGTATTTCCCAGATGACTCGTGAGAAATCAGAGTTTGAGTTGAAAACCGAGAAAAGGTTGACTCAATTATCGGACGACCTATATATTCAGTACAGCAAGAAACACGAAGAGAAAGTGGAAGTATTGAAAAGAATGTACGAGTCCAAATGGGAGAACATTGTGAAGAAAAGCGAACGTGACAATGAGAAATTGAGACGAGAAATCGAAGGGTTAAAATCCCAACTTGAGAATGAAAAACATGAGAAAAACGAAATCATCAAACTGTGGGACAAGTTTAAGGATGCTGAAGCTTCAAAGGAATAATGCATTCTTTTATTCACAGTTATTCATACATGATACAACTTATCTGAATCTCTGTAAATAGTAAGGATCATCAAGTAATTGTTTATGTAACTGTAAAACGCGACATTTACTTCATTATGATTATATAAGCAGTCGCGAAAAAAGCTGTTTGCTGATCACCTACCCACTATGTTAAAAATTTATCAAAACAAATGATAATACAGATTTACCAAAGTGCAATTGCTTTCAAAATTGCTTTCAATCTTTGTGGATAACCGCTGATTACCAGAGAAAGTGTACTGGAGTTTTAATTTCTAGTCGTCTTTTGGTCATTTCTAGAGAGTTAGTTTCGAAGCGCCTGATTAGGATATATCGTGGTACACGCTCGTGATATAAGCAACTCGCATGCTTTGATGAACAGTAGCTATTCAAGGGACAATTATACAGTACAGAAAATACGATAAATACGACAGCCATGAGTGAAGAAAACAGGCTCTCGATGAATTCTGGTCTTTCTCAGTTTTCGTTTGAACACAATGAGCAGCTAGTGGCACCTTTTGTGACAACTGTATCTTCGGTGTCAATTGATCGAACACCGTCTCCTTCGAAGTCAGCTAGCCGCATGGAATTACTGCAGAGAGAAAACCTGGAACTCAAGAAGAAATTAAAGCAGCAAGCCCAACTGATCAACTCAATGAAAAACGAAATATATGAACTACAGCAAAACCTCGCCATTGCTAACCGTGAAACTAATCAACAATCTGTTTACCAGCCTTCAGGAAATGGGAGTGAAACCGGTGTGGATGTCACACACAAAGAAGTTATTCCCATAGAGATTGCTGTACCGCCAAGATCGATGAATAGAACAACCAAAGTCAGTCCAATATCATTGAATGTGCTTAGCAGATCAACTGATAATTTGCCTGCGACAACAAGACATGAAATACACGAACCTTTTCAAGGGCAGAAACAAGAACAGACACATGAGCCACTGATACATGAATCAAATAATCAAGATGAAGCTGAGACATTATCTACGCCTGTTATAACAACACCTAGTGTTGACTGGAATGCTACTTTAGAAGCCTTAAACAATTCCTCACCAGAGAAATCAGATGATGAGGCTCACTTGCAAAACCCAATATTAAGCACTGAAAAACTGGATCAACTTTTAAAAGAGGACGCACACTCTTCTAAAGCTTCCCTTAAAACAGACTCAAGACAAAGTACTCCATATTCGGGCAGAATTCAAAATAATAGTGGCCCTTCTTCTGCAGCACCTTCCAAACAACACTCACCAATCAGAATTACTGCACCTGCGGCATCGATTACACCAAGAAGTAACTCTTCTTACTATCTAGACACACCCTCACAAACATATGGCTCATCTGAGGAAGAACGCAGTAGCAAATCTGCTGGCTCTGAGCTGTTCAGTGCTACCAGCTCGAGGGCTAATATTACAAGCCCATCTGCGGCACTATCACACAGAATTCCAATTCCACTACATTTGAATCATAAACCACTGGAAAAAAATACAGCACCTTCAACTCCTACTAAACAAAAGCTTGATTCCGATGCATCAAAACCATTATCCAGTGTGAATCTTTATGATCCATATGGCTCAAGTTATCAGCACCAGCCTGTCATTCTAAACTTTGCAAGTCAAGATTATCCCTATGCTTCCCCACAACAGCTCAAAACAACTGCAACGCCTGAGGTACAAACTCCAAAGCAACTCAAGTTTCCTTCTGATGTACCTTTATTTGTTGAACCAGATCACTTATCAACAATCAAGCCTGATGTTGTTACCACTATTTATGGAAACCCTTCAAAGAAATCAGAGGACCCTGTCATAGTATTTTCTGCTAATGATAGAGCTACCCAGAAGGAGTTATGGAGATTCAAAAAGAACCTCTCGCAGGTGGTTTTACTTGATGGCGAAATCAGACCATTAATTAATTCATTCTCATTGCCTCCTATCCCAGAAAAGGCTCTGTTTCTAACAAACATGCCATCGAAGATCGACGCAAGAAGGATGCGAATCAAAGACTACTTCTCAACCTTATTCAGTATCCCGAATATACCAATTGGGGTATCATATAAAGTTGCTAGGTTTATGTCCTTAGATGTTGTGAATCTTATTGATGAGTCCAATACTGAATCATTCAAAGATGGTTGGTTGCTTCGTCGTTCCAAAGGGCTTGGAAACAATTGGAAGGCCAGATATTGCGAGATAGATATGAACGGTCCTTTTTTAAATGTATACGACTCGATACAGGGATCTTTAGTAGAGTTGATTAAACTGACAGGCTCTCAAGTTGGGAGAGAAGTTGAATCCAACTCTAAAGACGATAAAAGCTCATATAGACATGCTTTTGCAGTTTTGGAATCCAAAAAGGGGTTGAAGTCAAACCAATTTACGAAACATATATTTTGTGCTGAAACCAATGAACAAAGAGATTCATGGGTCGCTGCATTGGTCCAATTTAGTGAAGAGTATCCGAACTCAGATGCTGTTACCGTGTCTTCTCAAACATTATTGGGCTCAGATCTTGGCTACAACTCACCTGCTGCCTCACCATCACGACACACCCGTAATTCTTCACGGGGTGGTGACGATGATATCACTGATGACTCTAGTATTTTGGATGACACCGTGAAAGACGGTAAGAGAGCGAAGAAGAGAAGCTTTTTCCCATTTGGTAAGAAACAAAACCAACAAAATGATGATAATGATATTTCAAAGACTGATCAGCTTGAAGTTTCGAATATTGAGAAAAGTTTGCAAAATATGAACTTGACTTCAATGCCTACAAGCAGAACGATATTCCAGAATGAACTTGAAGTAGCTTTTCAATTTTCAAAACATCAGATATATGGGAGAGAAGTTCCAAGTATTTTATATCGATGCTTAAAATACTTGATCGATCATAATGCTATATATGAAGAAGGGATATTCAGACTGAGCGGTTCTTCTGTGCTAATAAGACAATTAAAAGAAAACTTTGATAAGCATTATGATATTGACTTGGAACAACTTGATCCAAAACCTGATATCAACAGTATTTCTGGCTTGCTCAAATTATGGCTAAGGGAACTTCCATCAACAATATTAACGAAGGAGCTTTATACACAGTACAAAGCATACTATAATAATTCCAACGGAAGCGCTGAGCAGTTGGCATTTGTTTTCCAAACATTAACACAACGGCTCCCACAAGTTAATCAATCAGTTCTTTATGCTTTGTTCAAATTTTTGAACGATGTGGTGCAGAATAAGGATTCTAATAAAATGAATCTAAGGAATTTATGCATTGTGTTTTCACCAACGTTAAACATTGCTAGTGAGCTTCTTATTCCATTCTTGGTCGATTTTAAATGTGTGTTTGAAAATGGTCAACCTATAGGTGCTTCAGATAGAGAAACATTAGACTTGAAGATTCCAACATTTTAACAGTCTAAGTTTTTCCACCAGCCAAAATTTCAATTCTTTTCCTTGTTTTCCTTATAGATTCTTTTTTCAATTCTTCCCATACTCAAAAGTTGATCGGATACAGCCTTGCAACAACCTTTGTTGTCTTATGTGATACAAGACGTTAAAACTACTTTATATTTCTTCATAGCTTATAATGATCGTTAAATGTAGTATTCGTGTCGTTGTGGTGTTTATACATATTATGACGTGTCAGACATTCATCTAATTTTGACTTCTCAAACCTGAGCCTGCAACTGAATCTGCAATCAAAGCTTCAGAGCTAGCTTGTTTTCTCTTGTTCAAAATGTTTTGTAAGTAAGCTTCACCAGCTTTATAAGAGGATCTAACCAACGGTCCACTAGCACAATATAAGAAGCCCATACTTAAAGCGACGTCTTTCCAATGATCGAATTTTTCTGGTTTGATATATTCAGCAACTTTCATATGACGTTTTGTTGGTCTCATGTACTGACCAAATGTGACCACATCACAATCAACTTTTCTTAATTCCGTCAAAGCATCTATTATTTGTTCATCAGTTTCACCTAATCCTAACATCAATGACGTCTTAGTGATTAAGTCAGGGTTTGTTTGTTTAGCAGTTTGAAGGACAGCTAAACTTTGACGGAAAGTAGCTCTTCTATCTCTAACATGAGGTGTCAACGCCTCAACAGTTTCTAAATTATGAGCATAAACATTCAAGCCAGAACTGGCCAGTATTTTCACCATTTCTAAATCACCTCTGAAATCACCACCTAAAACTTCAACTAGAATTTGAGGAGCTTTTTGCTTTATTTTGCGAACTGTTTCAGATAAATGATTAGCACCACCATCGATCAAATCATCACGATCAACGGTAGTCAAAACAACATAACCCAACCCCCATCTTGCGATAGCTTCAGCCGTATTCTCAGGCTCCATTGGATCTGGAGCTGCTGGTTTTCTATTTGTTTTCACAGAGCAGAATCTACATCCTCTTGTACACGTATCACCAAGCAACATAATTGTAGCTGTAGCTTCGCTTTTTTTACCACCCCAACACTCGCCAATGTTGGGACATTTAGCTTCTTCACACACGGTAGCTAATTTGAGTTCTCTCACATCTTGCTTCACTTTGTGGAATGACTTACCTTTTGGAATTGGCACTTTCAACCAACTAGGTAATCTTGCATTGGTGTCTGCTCTAGCAGCTTCTATTGGGTCAACGACAATATCAGCAGCTTTACCGCTAACGAAATCGTCAAAAGAAGGACCTTTAGTCAAAGCATCTTTGAAAACGGTACGTCTTCTTCTTGGTTTCTTCAGATTATCTATTGGTGTTGATGAGACAGCTGATTCCTCATTTGAAAGAGAAGCTAGCGTTCTTGCACTAGTATTAATAATCGACTTCGAACACAATGTGCTGTTCACCAAAGCTCTTTTGGACATAAACATCTTCTTCTATCTGTATGTATGCCTATCAATGTGCACCAATTTTTGGAGATTAATAAACAGAAATAGCCAGAAACTCGTGTCTTGACGTTTAACTTAATCCAATAGATTCTTTTACAAAGTAATTCATAATTTTTTATATGGAACCAAGTCACCTGATCAGACGAATTGCGTGGGATTCTGACTCGGAACCAAAAGTCGAAAAAAAGAGTGGGACTTTCTGACTCCGCTCGGATTTAGTTACGTAATATTTACTGTGTTAGTACATAATTGTCTTGTATTATTGTGTGTGTTGTTTATTGTATGTTCATTGAGCCATGTGAACTATGTAAAGGCTGTCTTATTTTGCTTATAGCAGATGATCGATATCATTGCTACGGTAAGCAGATAAATCGTCGAGGCTGTCCCACCATCTGAAGAGATAATTTTCACAAATCAATCTGAACCATGGAGTGAATTTGATAGAATCCTCTTTGAACATATCTTTCAGTTCCTGAGCACTCACATATTTCAGGTCTCTCACCTCATTTGGGTTAGGAACCAGCTCCGGATTGGCCTTGATGATGAATATGTAATCGATCTCATGCTCACCCCATGGACCATTGCTAGGAGCCATATAATGGATTCTAGTTAAAAATTTAAATTCCTCTAAAGGAACGTATTTTGCAGCAATTCCCAGCTCTTGATCTAGCTTTCTCTGAGCAGCGACCCTGGCACCGTCTACAGATGATACTAAATCACCTGGTTGGCCTAATTCTTCTTTGACAGCAAGAGGATGCGAACAACAAGTATTTGTCCATAAATCAGCAAATGTTATCTTTTCGGTTGCTCTTTGTTGCAACAATAATTTCCCTTCATCATTAAAGAGGAAAACAGAGAATGCTCTATGCAAAAGACCTTTGTTGATGTTATCCATTATGTGACAAACTTTTTTTGTACCAGCGCCCACAGGCTTATCATTATAATCAAGCACAATACATAGTTCTTCCATCAACTTGATTTGCTCTTCATCTTGGCCTTTGAAGATCTCATCAGAAGAGCTAGAAGACCCTGAACTTGTTGGGTTACCAGTTGTGTTTGATAGTGGAATAATCTCCGGGAACTCTCTCAAGATTTCTGCGTCAGTGAGGCCTTGGACTAACTGTGAGTATGTGATGGTTTCCGACATTTCGAGGTTCTTCTTGAGGATGATTGATGATTGACCTCCAGTTGTTATTTCTTTGGTTGGTGCTATGTGGTTCTCGGGCAGCAGTACGCTTTGAAGTGAAATAGCGAGTGAAGCGATGGGTGTTCAGTCGAAAGTGTGTGCTCAAAAGTTCTCTTTTTTTTTTGTTGATGTTTTTTTTTTTT
>JAJLXD010000001.1:122694-230823 GCA_030571115.1 Wickerhamomyces sp. yHMH617 | reverse complement strand
TTTTTTTTTTAATTTCTTTAATTTCTTTTTGAGATTCCATCACCATGGTAACAATTAAACACTGATCCTACTAAAGAAAGCGTCTGATACCACGTTAAAATAGATGAATGGGGGACTCTGAAAGATGCTCTTTAATACCTGTGTGACTGTCGCACAGTCTAAAGAACCAATATTCTGTGGTAAAATGTCTCTGATTCGATTCGTGTTCTTTTGATAATCGTTTGCACGTGACAATGATGATTTCGCGAAACAAAACTCGTTTAAATCTTTTGAGTTCGACGAAAAACCCGTTCGAAAAAAGTGAAAAATTGGCCAGCTCACACAGTTTTTAGTTCGTTTGATCAGTGAATTGAACAGTTTTCCGGGCCCAATAACCAGTATGTGATTATCTGTGAACGTTCTCCGAGTGTTTTGTATTGTCCCTGCCCTACAGCATAGACTCTTAATATCAGAAACGTCTATTGATCTGCGATGATCCAACGTGAATTTGAAATCTACAGAAAGCCTTTATATAAACACTTTTCGTAATATTTTGATACAAACTTACTAACTGAATATTTACAATAGCTCACCACCATCAGAGAAAGAAATGTCATCTCCTGCCCCTGCCGAAGGCTCTTTTGAAAGAGAAATCCGTGTCCAAAAGCGTTTCATCAAGAGACCAGATACCACAGCTCGTGATGATGCTTTGGCTAAACTAAACGCACAAATTAAACAAAAAGACACTCTTTTGACCGAAATTTATGCCCAATTGAAAAACGCTGTTACTGATCCTAAGACCAATGATGCTCGTAAAACTTTGATCGCAGAATTAGGTGAATTAAAGAAAACTCAAGCTTCTTTGAAAGATAAGCGTAACATTATCAACTCGAAAATCAAAGATACCGACGCTATCTTGAAAAGAAAAGTTAACGAGATTCAATCTATCACTTCCAAATACCCTTTCAAATCAGTTGATGATATCGACAACAAAATCAAAAGAAGTGAAGATGAAATCTCATCCGGTTCTCTATCTTTGGTCGATGAACGTCGTCTTGTCAAAGAAATCTCTTCTTTGCGTAAACTACGTAAGGATTTTGCTGGTTTAGAAGCTCAACAAAAATCTATTGATGCCGATAAAGCCAAAATCAATGATTTGAAGAAAGAATTGTCAGGTATAAATTCAAGGGAAGTCTCTGCTAAATTTGAAGAAGTCCAAAAACAATTGGACGAATTAAGCTTATCAAACAAATCTGTAAATGACAAGAGAAACGATTTATACAACAAACGTAACGCTTTGAACAAGGAAAAGGATGCTCTTTATGATCAAGTTAAAAAAATCATAGCTGAATTTGATCAATCATTCAAAGCCTTTAAAAAAGCGTTGACTGATGAACAACAAAGAGTTGCTTCTGAAGAAAAGAAATTGAAAGCTGAAAAAGAAAAATCTGAACGTAAATCAAGATTAGAGAAAGAATTAGCAGAAGCTTCAAAACCAGCTTTCGAAGAAGAAATTGACACCATCCATACTTTGTTAAACTACTTTGACCCATCCTACGTCAAACCATCAAAACCTGTTGAATTCAACACCTCTTCATTTGCCAACACCAAGACAGGTAGAACCGTTGCTGCCCTAGATGATTTTGAAGTCATCAAAAAAGATGACACTGTTTTCTTTGCTGGTTCAAACCAAGCTAAAAACGGTGCTGCTAAAAAAGGTAAGAAAACTACTAAAAGATTCACCTTGGACCCAGATGTCATCACTTCGTTGGGTGATTTATCAGTTCCTTTACCTGTTTCTAAAGACGATGTTCCTGCCACCATCACTTCTTTACAATCTAAATTGAAGGAATTCCAAGCTTCTCAAGATGAAACTACAAAGAAAAACGTTGGGGCTGCTAAAGCTAAGATTGCAAAGTTAGAAGCAGACTGGGCTAAGCAAGATGCTAAAGAAGAAGAAGAAGCAGCGGCGGCAGCAGCAGCAGCAGCAGCGGCTGAAGAAGCAGAGAAAGCCACTGCTGAGGAATAGAGCTCCTCAACAATTCACTCATTAATTGTTGTCAACTTGTATGTTTTGTTTTCTTATTTTATAGAAAAGATCCAGTTTTTTTTTTGTCTCAAAAATGTCATATATCATTGATTTCCAAGGCTCAATTGTACTACTCATGATGCGATACTCAATACAGATTGTCATATAAGTCTAATATCATTAGTCATATTAATGAACAACTTGTAGTTGTAATGTTATAATCATACACTAAAACATCAAAGTGGATAATCGATAAAAGTTAGCTGTACAACCAATATAAACATCATGGCTTATGAAATTCATGGAACAGATCACATAATGAACTTCAGATTCACATTTATTGGATGTGATGAGCTCAACTGAGGTTTTTGTGAATACTTACCACCCAATGCCCCTCTCATATTATTCAGCAAGGAGATATAACTTTGATTAGAATTTGATGCCATGACGTTGATGAAAGCGTATGACATTGCACCAGTAGCCATACCATATTCTGTGGTGTCCGCACTAGTTTGTTCGTCCTTTGACCCTGATAACATAATAACGTCTGCAGGAGAGAAATTCTTCTGAATTTGTTGTTGTCTATTAGCTTCACCTTTTGTGACTCTGGTAAACGCACTTCCTAATGATGAAACAACTCCAGTTATATTGCCTTGGGCGTAGCTCATTATGGCATTGACACCCTTCATTCCAACATCTTTTAACATGTTTGGCTCTTTGATCACACCTTTGGTAGAGTATACAAAAGGTAAGTCCATAACAGTACCACTGTGACAACTATCAAAAAAGGCAGTCAGTCTTGCACCTGCTGGGAGAGGACGAACTAATATATCGTGAATGATATCATCAATAATAGAGCCTGCTGTTTGGAAATCCACAGGGTAAATACAAGAATCGTAGCCAGAATCTTCATCACCGGTTAAGTTTCTTTCTTGACCGCCATGGCCTGAGTAATGGAATACTAAAGAATCATTTGGTCTAGCATCTGAAACAAGCCATTGCATTGCCCTGATAATATTTGCTCTTGTTGGAACTTTCACCATTTGATTCTGATCGTCAGTTAAGATAACTATGTCCTCATTTCTGTAACCGAACTTGTCTATCAGGAAACTACGCATCGCATTGGCATCATTGATACAACCTCTCAACTGATTCTTAGTTCCAATGTAATTGATACCGATCAATAGAGCCTTTCTTTGACCAGTACACTGAGAGTATTGATAGTTCATTCCATGATCGTACTGATTTTGGGATGGTGGCCGGACAGAGCCTCTTTCATAGCTTTGGTCACGGTACTGGCCTTGCGGTGGAGCAGCACTTGGTCTCTGGTACTGTTCCGAGTACTGTCCTTGACGCGGTGGTGGAGGAGGTGCACCATACCCACCATACTGTTGCTGTGGAGGAGGTCCTTGGGGAGATACGTATTGCGGGCGACCTTGATATCCGTTCTGGCCCTGTTGATTGTGGTAAGTTGTTCTTCCTTGACCTGGAAACATATTTGTATTATAACTATAACTATGTTTATGATGATGATCTTAATTTAGCAGAGGTGAAATTTCATTTTTTTTTGTATAAGCGAGATGTAAAAGTGTCACACATAATTAATCAATAACACAGCCATCACTAGAAATGTACAGAATAAAACTATTTTATTATTCTTAATTAAATAATCAATAAATAATATTATTATTACCGTCTCCGAGCCAAAACATAAGTTGTCCCAAACTCGACTCTTAATTCAGTCTCATCTTCCCAACCAAACTTATCCTTCAGTTCCTCAATGAATAACTGGACAACATCTTTTTCAGCATCTACGTGACTCTTCTTCCAAGAATGATAAGCACTCCAGCTGCTGAGGAAATCCTTGAACTTCTTGAGAGTGTATTTATGGTCAGCAAGGTAATATGCTGTCCTCTTCTTATTCTCATTAGGGTAGTAGTCATGTTTCTGTATTTCTTCAAAATATTGGTCAGGGATCTTGATATCATCAAAGAAGTATCTCAAAAATTGTTTACCTGGCTTCCATTCTGGGCCCATATATCTTGGATCATCATACACGTATTTCTCATATATTTCGTTAGCTTCTGGAAAGTCAATAAACCTTGGCTCAATATATCCCCAATAGGCTAAGGTTCCTCCTGATCTTAAAACCCTAGCTGCTTCTTTGAAGAACTTCTCATGGTTGATCCAGTGTAACGCTTCTGCACTTGTAACGATATCAATGGATTCATTTCTGGAAACAACAGAACTTAGATCCTCAGCTGAACAAACGTGGAAGCTTATTCTGTTTTTCATCTCTGGGGTAATAGACTTGATAGCTGGTTGGATCATCACCTCTGAAGGGTCTGTAGCTATAACATTGCGAGCATACTTCAATAAAGGAAAGGAAGCCGTTCCAGGACCACTACCTATATCCAAAGCATTAAGTGTTTGGCCCGTGTGGTACTGGAAAATAGCATCATATAAAGATGAAGGGTACCCAGGTCTATTTTCCTGATAATTGTTGGAATCATAGTCTTTCTCTGAGTAAGTCGACATTACAAATTGACCCAAAACTTGAGCTTAAGACAAAGAAAGGAAAAGAAGAAAGTGGGAAGAACACAATATATATATAGATTGACTCCTTTGCTTTGCCTTTGAACGCCATTCTTTATTAACCCAAAGTCTATGTATCGTGAAATCAGTACAATATATTCCCGGTAACGGAGCGGAACCGGCAAAAATATAACCTTCAGCGTTACTCTTTTCACACGTTAAAATATTGCTAGCTGCCAGTTATAAACACAACACTGTGTGCACTAAAAGATAAAAACTCCAAAAATAGAATCAGAAAACACTTGGGATACCTCATGATCAAATTAATGAATGTTTCTTTTTACAGAGATTTGTTTGTTTAACCATATCAATCAATCAAATGAAGTTCATTTAACCGGTCGCTTATCAAAAGAAAAAAAAGTAAAAAAAAAAAATAAAAATTGTGTAAAAAATTGTCACATAGAAAACGTCTCAAAAAGAAGAAGATCAAAAGGTAGAAGAATGGCTAAAAAGATCTTGTTCCTACATGGATACGCTCAATCAGCAAACATATTTTCAGGAAAAACTGGAGGGTTAAGAAAAAGTCTTATCAAACAGGGTTATGAAACCATATACATCCAAGGGCCTTTGAAATTATCAGATGAAAACTTACACTCTTCATCAGCCACTGATATAGATCTATATGGTTGGTGGAGTTTTGGTGTCTCAGAAATAGATAGCTCTTCTATCGTATCGGCTGTCATGGAAGAGGTTAGCAAGCATGAAGAGGGCTCTATTGAAGGGATAATAGGCTTTAGTCAAGGTGCAGGACTAGGTGGATTTTTAGCAGCAAGATATAAAGAGTTTATTCCAAGTCTGAAATTTGCTGTTTTCTTCAGTGGATTTAGACTGAAGTTTCCTAGTGTTAGCCAGTATTATGATGAAAAAATCCAGCTACCCACATTGCATGTTATTGGTGAATTGGATACAGTTGTTGAAGAAAGTCGTTCTATTTCATTATATGATGTCTCAATAGAAACAAACAGAACACTTTTAAAACACCAAGGGGGTCACTTTGTCCCAAACAGTAAAGATTTTGTAACGAAAGTTATCAACTGGATCTTGATTAATAATATCACTAAGGAAGAAGAACCAGGTAAAGACGATATTAACGATGATGATCTCTTCGATATGATTGACAACATCGGAAAAGCATAGTGTATATACTAATTATGAATTAATTCTACGTATTTATCATTACAAAGTTTATACTTTAAACAAACAAGCTGTAGATTATTTTCTTTTATTTAATATGCATCAGGAAGAAACTTTGAATTGGTATAAGTAGTCCACCAGTAATCAAGATCGAGATTGTAGAAAGAAACAAGAACTTTGACTTGGGACAGTAAAAGGTATATGTAGAAAAAAGGACCAGTAACGGAGAGAAATAGAAAAATATGATGAGAACTTGTAATCTATGATGTGAAGTCACAAGACAAGTCGTATTTTAAATTATAATGACCATCCCAAATACCCCAATGCTTTTCAACATCTGAAGTACCAGAGGTGTTTGGTTTCCAATCTTCATCGAAAGCTTCGAAGGCAATAACATTGATACCCCAGCCTCTAATGGCACAAATAGCATCTTTCCAGAAAGTTTCGGCATTGTCGACACCTGGTTCAGAGTTTTCGAAGGCAGTACCTTCGGTTGGCCAACCAGTTTCACCCACCCAGAAAGTGATATCAGTTTCACCTTTAGCAGTTTGAATAGTTTGTAAAGCTTGCATAATGTCATCAAAGAATGAGAATGATGAGTTGCTTTGGGTCTGTCCTTGCCAGTATGAGAAAGCGTTAGCAAAGATAACATCAGATGCACTGATGGCATCGTTGGCAGTACCATCAACAATGATGTTCCAAGAGTCAACAAACCCAACTGGAGTACCAGCGTAAGAGTTACCTTCAGAATCTTGAATATCGGCAATCAAATCACGGATGGTGTTGATACGGTCAGCTAACTCTGAACCGGTCAAATCATCACGGTACAAAGCTTCAGAACCAACAGTGATAACTTCAACGGATGATTTCTTGATTTTTGGTAAATATGTTTGTAATGCAGATTTTTCATCTTCGAAATGGGCATCATCGTTTGGCCAGACACCAACAAATAAACTGAAGCCAGCGTCTTCAGCGACTGGACCCAAGATTTCTAAAGTGTTACAATCAGAAGCAGCATAGACTCTGATTTTAGAAGTGTATGAACTCAAGATTCCTAGCTCGGTTTTATATTCCTCAGCAGTTTTACAGCCACCACTGTTATCCTGGACACCTAAATTGAAGGCAAGCTATAAAGATAGTTAGTATAATCCATGTCATTAATTTTCTTCATCTTTGGCTGTTTCAATCGAGCTTGAGAAAAAAATGTACAAAAGCAAGAATTGACAAACAGCCTAAAAAGGAAAGCTGCAAAAGAACATACTTGGCCAATAGCTTGAGCTTGAGTGATAACAGAGGCAAGAGCGACTAAACCAGTGAAAAAACGCATCGTTGAAAGTGTTTGATTCTCTGTTTATTTGGATTAAAAGGAAAAGAAAGAAGTGTTTTGATTCTTTTCGACTTTTTTTCTTCGTTACAAAAAAATGAAAACATACGAAATTTGTGCCAAAAATAACACTTTGATTTTTTCCCAAAAAAGAAACAAACATTCGCGAATTTATGCAAAATTTAGTTATTTATCAGTTATCACCATGACAACAAGTTCAATAAATAACTAACTTTTTTTTTTTTTTCTTAATTTTTTTTCGCCAAAATGCACAAATCAGGAACTCTCGCTAAAAATAGACAGACATTTTAAATTCGCAATAGATTTTTTTTGATGTAAAGTTGATTTGAGAATAGAATTGAATATTGAATGGTGTGTTACATAATGTGTTACATAATGTGTCACTACATAACGAGGTTCTAGAATTAGTGTAGTTTCTTTTATGTTTTAATTTATTATGAAATTAATGATTCTATGTAATTGAAAAAGATTTGTCTACTCAGGCCCATTTACCCAACACTGACATCAGGATCATTCCAGAAATCAGTGAGATCAATGCAATTGTAGTCTTCAAAGGTTTTGCATTAGACAGTGAACCAAATAGCCAGTCATTAACCCACATCTCTACAACTCCTGTCCATATTAACACACCAGCAGAGAATGAATCAAGTGTACCTAGGGCAATGATAGTACTTGGATCATTTCCGTTAAACTTACTCAAAACACCGATTCCTATTGCCATACCAATTGGAGTAATTATAGCGAATACCAAAGCCATGACGAACTTCATAAAAGAACTGGTTTGTTTTAATTCTGTGATTCTTGAACCTAATGCCAAACCCTCAAACAGTTGATGGAATAAAATGACAATAAATAATGTAATGAAGAACGAATCACCTGAAACAACTAATGTGATACCAATTAAAATCGAATGAAAGATTATACCAGCTTCCATCACAAGCACCGAAAGCTTGTCATTTGGAGTTAGTAAACCGTGGTCATGACCTGTAGTAGAGATTTGGTTTTCAGCATCTGATGTAACCTGCACCTCCTTATTCTTGTCGAGATCAGAGTTATCTTGTGATCCAGAATCTTGAGTGACATTCGTTATCAATTTTCTGTTGTTTCTCCAGCTAATCATTCTTTTACCTGCATACTCAAGTAAAAATGCCAAAAACAACCCTGCCATTGTAATAGCAGTACCAGTCGATTCGTAGGAAAGCTCTCCCAAACACTCATTAGCCCACATCAAGTTTGCATGTGTTATCAAATGAACGAACCCAGTTGAGATAATAACACCTGTACCGAATTGTTTGATGATGCAGAATATGGTGCCATCAGTGGAGATGTTGAACACCTTATTGACTATTATTGGACCATAAGAACCAATGAAACTTGTAACCAAAATCACAAAAAGTAGGCCTATTCTTAAAGGAATGTTATAATCACGATCAACTCTCTCACAGGATGTTTCTTCTTCATCATCACCACCAACACAGTGTTCTACACCTGCATGGAAGTGGCAGCTTCTTCCAGAGCTTGAGGAGCCTGATGTTGTAGTAGAACTTACATCTTCAACAACAAATTGAACTTCTTCGCCTCCAGCATCAACACAGAATGTCTCTGTCGCATCATGAACATGACAGTCTGTGTAGCTAGCGTATCCACTTTCAGTTTTTGTTGCAGCACCAACAACAACCCCTTCAGCCCCATTACCATCCACACAAAACTGAGTGATTCCATGGTAATGACAATCCGTAATTGCAGTTGATTGACCAGTTGCTGATGTACCCTCAGCAGAACTTGTGATTGAGCTTGATCCAGTTCTACCACGGGTCATACTAACAGTATTAACATTATTGGATGTTGTTCTCTGAGGATAGACAGTAACTTCCACAGTAGCAGCTTGTAATAACTGAGTGAATGCGATCAGTGTTAGCAGCGTTGACCTCCAGTACATTTTTTCTTTGGATATTAAAAGCTTAGTACCATTCAAAAGAAGTTGGAATTTCGGTGGAATATATACATAATATATACTGCTTGTTAGATAATATACTCTACCAAACAGTAGCAGTCCATAGTATTGGCTATCAGTCAGATGGGTTGTTCACTTCTTTTCAAATGTAGTACAAATTACAAGTCAAATATGCCTTGCCAAGTAACCATCGAAGAACACCAAGACTTTCATAAATGAACCCTTATAGTTATCAGTATCCAGAAATAATTGAGAAACCACATAGACAGTAAACAGAAGTTATCAGTGTTAGAAATGTATAGGTATGTACCAGTGAATGCTTTAGTAATTTGTTTTGGAGGCCTTTTTCAGTATGATCACTTGTTTAAAAAACCATCGCAATATAGTAATTTAAAGCAGGGGAAAAATTCCGATGCAGAATATTGATGTAAGCACTATAATATTCAAGCTCCGAACAATGAAACCCTGGAAGTTATATACATTACGAAACATAGAATCAAGATTCCAAGAAACATGTGTATTTTGGTACCGGCAGCTCAACCCCTCGAGGAACTTTTCACTCTTCGCAGATTTCTTTACAGGCAGTTGACATGAGAAACTGGTTCTTTAAATCACTAGTAAACCACGTCGTGGATGACTTTACTTCAATTAGTATCACATATAGAAATTTATCAAAAATTGGTAGAGTTGAGACTTAAGAACCATAACTTATGTCATTTATATTATGTCCGCAAAATACTGATGCAGCGCACGCAACAGTTAACCTTTGAGGTATATTGCCAAGGACCCTTTTTGAAATGACCTTTGGTTTAATTAAGTCAATATCGAGTAAATCATTTGGATTTTTAATGAAGCCGTTAAGATCTCAGAAAGGTTGTTAATGCAGCTCTGGTCTGGTTTTTGGTGTGCTGGAGATGATATAAAAGCCATGTATAATTCCTGTAAATGCCCACTGAGTCTCAGAGTCCAATCATAATTCTAATTCTTTTAACCAATCATGAAGCTTTCAACATCCATTATTATTTCGCTAGCAAGCTTAGTATCTGCTCAATCTTCTTCCTCAAAGTCTGAAGAAACAACAACTACAGTCTGGGTCGAGGCGACCGATGATGTGTATGACTGGAGTGCTAACTGGAACCCTGATATTCAAATCCATACATCATGTAACAGAACCCAATTCAATCAAATTAATAAGGCATGGGAAGAAACTAAAGAATTAGCTGCTCATGCTAGAGATCACACATCGAGATTTGGTAACTCTTCAGAGTTCTATACCAAATACTTTGGTGATGCTCCAACAGGTGAAGTTATAGGGTGGTACGATAACATTGTTAACCAAGATAAAACTGGTGTTTTATTCAGATGTGATAATCCAGATGGGAATTGCCAAAACGAAGGTTGGGCTGGTCATTGGAGAGGTGAAAATGGTACTGATGAAACAGTCATTTGCGATTTGAGTTACACTTCAAGAAGATACTTGTCACAAATGTGTTCGCAAGGGTATCAAGTCTCTAAAAACTCAAATGCTTTATTCTGGGCTGGTGATCTTCTTCATAGAGTTTGGCACACTGAAGTCGTTGGTCAATTGACAGTGGACCATTATGCTGACACCTATGATGAGTGTCTTGAGTTAGCAGAAACCAACCCAGAAGAGGCTGTTAGAAATTCTGCAACTTTGAGATACTATGCATTGGATGTTTATGCGTATGATATCTCGTTGCCTGGTGTGGGATGCTCTGGAGATGATGGAGAGCATGATCATAATCATGACGATGATAACGCCACTGCTTCAAGCAACACTGAGAGCTCTACAAGCACAGCTACAGCTGGCACAGAATGCCATACCCACTCAAATGGAGACGTCCATTGTTCCTAGACAAAGCCTTATATATATATATATATATATATATATAAAGATTATCAAATAGCCTAATAATGAAATTGTAATTTTAATTATATATATGAATCTCTCTGTAATAACCGATTACACCCGAAATTAATCTCGGCATTATTCGGTTTTATTAAACTCAGGCGTTTTTTTTTTTTTTTTTTTTTTTCTTTGTTTTCTTTGTTTTCAACAAAATTTTTTGTTGGGCCGTTTTTAACTTTGGAAAGTGTGGTTTGCGCAACACTTTTGGGAAAAAAATGTGCCACTTTCACTTTTTAACAATCCAATCTTTTGGTTCTGTATAAAGGTTATTCGTTTTGCTGTTTGAATTTTTTTCTTTAATTTTAACTATTATTGTAACAATTCATATCATCCCTTGCTAATCATGTCTGAAGATTTGGAGAAAGTCGATGTTTTACATGCTAACATCATTGCAGCTGGTACAAACAAGAAGACGAAAAGAATCGTCAATGGGTTTGGTGCTTTGATGGGCTCAAAAGAGATCACTCAACCAGTTTTTGAAGACGACAATATCAATGATGTTCTGGCTAAAGATAAAGCTGAGAAGGCCAAATACAGCAAGGTGAAACATATCTCTGAACAACCTTGGACTTTGCAAAATTGGCACCAGCATATCAACTGGTTAAACATTGTTTTAGTTGTTGGTATCCCACTAGGAGGTTTATACACCGCCACTAAAACACCTTTGAAATTACAAACTGCAATCACTGCTATTATTCTTTATGCCTTCTCTGGTGCTTCTATCACAGCTGGTTACCATAGATTATGGTCCCATAAGGCATACGATGCTAAACTTCCAATGAGAATATTTTTTGCACTATTTGGAGCTGCTGCCATTGAAGGTTCCATCAAATGGTGGGGACACTCTCATAGAATCCATCACAGATACACAGATACAAATAGAGATCCATATGATGCCAGAAAAGGTTTCTGGTACAGTCATATTGGTTGGATGATGGTGAAACCAAATCCTAGATATAAAGCTAGAGCTGATATCTCTGACCTGATTGATGATTGGGTTGTTAGAGTTCAACATAGACACTATTTATTGATCATGGTTGTTATGTCTTTTGTTTTCCCAACTTTGTTATGTGGTTATCTTTTCAATGACTACTTGGGAGGATTTATTTATGCTGGTATCTTGAGAGCAACTTTTGTTCAACAAGCAACTTTCTGTGTCAACTCATTAGCTCATTGGATTGGTGTTCAACCATTTGATGATAAGAGAACACCAAGAGATCATTTCATTACTGCTTTAGTCACATTTGGTGAAGGTTACCATAACTTCCATCATGAATTCCCATCTGATTACAGAAATGCTATTAAATGGTACCAATATGATCCAACCAAAGTCATTATCTATTTAGCTTCCAAAGTTGGTTTAGCTTACAACTTGAAAACATTTTCTCAAAATGCTATTGAGCAAGGTTTGGTTCAACAACAACAAAAGAAATTGGATGCTATGAGAGCCAGATTAAACTGGGGTACTCCATTGACAAACCTACCTATCTGGGATAAGGACCAATTCATAGAAAAGAATAAAGAGCACCCTGGACTTGTAATCATCAATGGTATTGTCCATGACGTTGCTGGATATATTAGTGATCATCCAGGTGGTGAACCACTACTGCGTACCTCTCTTGGTAAAGATGCAACAAGAGCTTTCAACGGTGGTGTTTATGGCCATTCCAATGCTGCTCATAACTTGTTAGCAACAATGAGAGTTGCTGTCATCAGAGACTCCAAAGCTGCACAAAGAGTACAAGCCGATGCTGCTGCCGCAGCTGCCTCTAAAAAATGATTTGGGCCTTAGCAAAATCATCCACTATCACGATCAATCTTTGTTATGACACTATTCGTACATCTACTGCGAACACATTTTCCGACTTATTTAATTTTTTTTTTTGACTTTTTTTGTACTTTTTGAGAACTTCAGAAGGGGACGTTGTCTATATGGTCAATAATACTTTCGCTATTTATGCCTTTTCAATAACCATCGAATTGTAGTTGATTAAGAATTCGTAAGTAAAAGTTCTATCGATTTTTATTTTTTTTCAGTGTACAATTAATTATTTGGAGACGTTTTCATTTCAGCTTTTTCGGTTAAAATGACATTTTGTAAAGATAGTGAAAAGTAAGCAATTAATACTAATATTATAAATATTATAAATATTAATGAAATTTCATGTTGATCCGAAATCTTGATTTAATTGATCGTTGAATTTATTAATCGATTCAATTCAATCAGTTGGATTGCTGGTGAAAACGATATTCCAGCCAATTGAAGCCTAATTATTGTATTGTATTTGCCAACGTAAATTCCTAACAGCTTTTGCTTTTGCATTTTTTTTTGTGCGCCCCCCAGTTTCTTGCTTTTGCTGATAACGTGGCCACCCAATTACAGTATAAGTCAAGTGCTAAAAACTCATATAGACTAGTCAACACCACAATTTAAACCGTTTTTACATAACACATTACTCAAATCACTGGCGCTAATAGATATAGAGCAATGCCAAAGATACAGAGAAGCCAGAGCAGAGCAGACCTAGCTGGATTGACTGCTGAAGAGAAAAGATTGGACGAAGATAGAAAGAAAGAGAAGTACTGGAGAAGATGGGGTCCTTATTTGAGTGAGCGACAATGGGCTGCTGTCCGTGAAGATTACTCTTATAGCGGTGATGCCTGGGAAAGTTTCTCCTTTGAGGACTCAAGATCCAGAGTCTACAGATGGGGTGAGGATGGTCTTGCTGGTGTTTCTGACAACAAGCAATTGTTATGCTTTTCATTGGTTTTATGGAACGAAAATGATGCAATATTGAAGGAAAAGGCTTTCGGTGTTACTGGACCTCAAGGTAATCATGGTGAAGACGTCAAGGAGGTATACTTCTACCTGGATAACACACCAACCCATTCTTATATGAAATATCTTTTCAAGTATCCACATAACAAGTACCCTTACGAGGACCTTGTCGAGAAAAATGGACAAAGATCTAAATTGGAAAAGGAATATGAGTTAGTGGATACTGGTATCTTTGATGACAACGAGTATTTTGACATTGTTTTCGAAATGGCTAAAGATGATGATGAAGAATTATACTTCAGAGTCACTGCTTATAACAGATCAGATAAACCGGCTCCTTTACATTTGTTGCCCCAAATTTTCTTTAGAAATACATGGGCTTGGGGTAACGATGATTATAAGCCAAATTTGAAATTAGATTCAAACAACGTCATCGAAGTTGATCATAAAAAGTTCGGTAAAAGAAAGGTTGCCTTTGCTCCATCTCCAGGCCTAACTGAATCCCATCCAGATGTCGAGCCTCAATTTCTTTTTACTGACAATGAATCAAACTTGAAAAAATTATACAATCAAGAAAATAAAGTCAAGTATACAAAAGATGCGTTTCATGAATACATTGTTGATGAAAAGGATGATGCCATCAATCCTGAAAACCAAGGTACCAAAGCAGCTGCATGGTTCTCTTTTGATGAGGATGGTGGTGTTCCTGCTCATGACTATGCTACAATTCGCTACAAATTTACCAAAAGAGATGTTGGTGAATTTGACGAACATAGCTTTGATCAGCTTTTTGAGCGTCGTGAAAATGAAGCAGACAACTTCTATTGGAGAATTACACCATTACCTATTTCTCATGAATTAAGACAAATTCAACGTCAAGCTTTTGCAGGACTACTATGGACTAAACAATTCTATCATTTCATTCAAGAATCATGGATTAAAGGTGATCCAATTGGCCCTGCTCCTCCACCGAATCGTGCCAATGGAAGAAACAAAGAATGGAAACATATGTATGTTGATGATATTTTGTCAATGCCTGATAAGTTTGAGTATAACTTTTTTGCTTCCTGGGATACCGCTTTCCATTGTATTCCTATTGCATTGATTGATCCTGATTTTGCAAAAAAACAATTAGATTTGTTAACAAGAGAGTGGTATATGCATCCAAATGGCCAGATTCCAGCTTATGAGTGGAATTTTAGTGACGTTAATCCACCAGTTCATGCTTGGGCAACTTATAGAGTCTATAAATTGGAAAGAAAATTATATGGAAGAACTGATGATGATTTCCTTGAACGTGTCTTCCAAAAATTATTGTTAAATTTCACATGGTGGGTTAACAGAAAGGATCATGATGGTAACAATGTCTTTGAAGGTGGCTTCTTGGGTCTTGATAATATTGGTATTTTCAACAGATCTGAACCTTTACCAACTGGAGGTCGATTGGAGCAAGCTGATTCAACTGCATGGATGGCTTTTTTCAGCTTGCAAATGTTAAACATTGCCTTGGAATTAGCAAAGAAAAGATCAGTTTATGAAGATATAGCCTCCAAGTTTTTCGAACATTTCTTATTGATTTCAGATGCCATGACTTTCGAAGGTGCTCAAGGTGATGACCTTGAACCAACTGTTCAATCTTTATGGAACGATCAAGATGAATTTTACTATGATGCTATTGCCTGGGATGGTGGACATAAAGAACAATTACCAATCAGATCCTTAGTTGGATTGATTCCATTGTATGCTTCTTTAACTTTGGAACCTCAATTATTAGAGAAGTTCCCTAGTTTTAAGAAAAGATTAGATTGGTTTATTGAGAAAAAATCTCTTGTGGCAAATCGAAACATTGCTAGTATGAAGAATAAAGGTGTGGGAGAAAGATTATTGTTGGCGTTAGTCAACGAAGATCGTTTAAAAGCTATCTTGAAAAGAATGTTGGACGAGAATGAGTTTTTATCAGATTATGGTATAAGATCATTATCGAAATATCATGAAAAGAACCCATTGAATTGGAATGTCGAAGGTAATGAGTATAATATCTCTTATCTTCCAGGTGAGTCCGATTCTGGCTTGTTTGGTGGTAACTCAAACTGGAGAGGCCCTATATGGTTTCCAACCAACTTCTTATTAGTTGAGTCTTTGCAAAGATTTTTCTTATACTATGGTACAAGTTTCAAGGTTGAGTGCCCGACAGGTTCAGGAAACTTGATGAACTTGGCACAAATTGCTGAATATATTCAACATCGTTTGATCAACTTATTTACACTTGATGCTAACACCAATCAAAGAGCTTGTAATGGTGAAGATGTCATTGCCAGTCAAGATGAGTATTTCCGAGACTTAATTCCATTTTACGAGTACTTTGATGGTGATACTGGTAGGGGATTAGGTGCATCTCATCAATGTGGTTGGACTGCGCTTGTTGCTAAGTTGATTCAAGATACAGGTATTAGCTTATGTTCTTTCACAAAGAGTGCTGATGTTATTGCAAACTCTGAAGATGTTGAGTCATATTTCCCAAAATCAGGCCCAATTCCCGGTAAATTACAAAGACGACGTTCAAGTAAGTCATATTTAAGCCTGACAACCGATATCCTTGACTTGGATGATGATGAAAGTAAAGCTTATACTCTAAATTTGAAATCAAAGGCTTCAAGTGCAGCTTTATCAAGGGTTTCATCTTCGGGTCATACAGAAGTCTTAGAATTTGGACTGAGAAATCCTTATTCAGGAAGAGATGCACTATCCTCAGATCATGATGAAGAGAAACATTTGGTTGAACAAATTAGGCATGCTATCAGTAGCTTCACAACTCGTTCAGGTGATGAAGATGAAGATGAGGGCCATGTCTCAGATGATGAACTTGAAGCCCATTCTTGAGTTGTATACTATTTATTTGAATGTATCGTAAATTAGCTATAAATGGAGGTTTTCATTAGACTTTCACATGTATATAAAAACAGATACATAATCACCAAAACTTACTTGCTATGACCAATAGAATCAGCAGTATCAAGACACCGATAATGGCATACGTTATTATTTTATTAGCAGCCATTCTTCTTGTCATAGTTTTCAAAGTCTGAATGGATTTATCGACATAACCATCAGCTTCAAAAAGTGTCTGTCTTGAATTATTCAATTGCTCTCTTTGACCCCTAAGGTCCAGCATTATATTAGAACCAATTTGCTCAGTTTCTGCAGCAATTCTCGAGGAATCTCTAAGTCTCTCCGATGTTCTTTCCAAAGCAGCATTTGATTGTAAAAGTTGCGAGCGCTGTTCATCATGTTTAGAAGCTGAACCTCCAAACAACTGTCTTCTATCTTCATCATCCAATAGTCTTTTCAATTCCTTTTTGGCCTTATCAACATCTGCACGGTATCCCCTGATTTTGGCATTATAAGATGATCTTGCACCTGATTGTATGTTTTGTACTTCGATTGCTAATTGATCCAGCTGAGTTTCATGTTAGTGGTCTGGTTTGAATTAACGGAGAAGAGGTTTAGCGTTGACACATACAATTTCAATACATTCATCTGTCGATTTCTCAACAGCTTTTAAAGCATTTCGACGAGGTTCTGTAAAAGTTAGCTGATCTGTTCCTGGATACGTCATACTGGGTACGTGATACTGAGTACTTACCTCCATCCAATTCACGAATTTGTGTCAACTTCTGTTGTGCCTCGTTGTAAGCGACCTGATAGTCGGTTTCATATGTGTTGAAAAGATCGGAGCTAGCCCCGTCCAATAATCCTTGACTTGACATTTCTCAAAGACAATACTCTATAAAAACACACCAAATAACCAATAAATTTTGGGTAATCGCTTCTAAAGTTCCACGACATATTATATCAGGGTGAATTAAGCCATCAACCGGAATTCACCGTCATATCACATGATTTGAAATACGACCAATATTTATGAATACGGATTTAATTTTTCATCTCCGTTGTAATCCGAGATGAAAAATCAAGGAAAAAAAAAAAAAAAAAAATTTGGGTTGGTGGTGAAAGAAAACACTGTCATCGAAAGTGAAGTGCTGATTTTTAAGAGAGAGTTTCTAACCGCTTTTTGAAATAGTTTGAATTTTGTCAAAATGTTGAGAAGTCTTATACAGACCAATAAATTTATATTGGGGAGAAGAATAGTCTCTGTACCTGCATTTAAAAGAAAGACAATACCATCTTCCAATCACATCTCATTGATTAGAAATTTCTCTAAGACATCGGTAAAACTTCATGGTCATATACACAAGCCAAAACCTGGCGAGGAACTACATATAACATTTATAACTAAAGAGGGAGAGCAACTAACCTATGAAGTTGCCGAAGGAGACTCAATCCTAGACATTGCACAAGCAAATAACTTAGATATGGAAGGCGCTTGTGGGGGCTCTTGTGCTTGTTCGACTTGTCATGTTATTGTTGACCCAGACTTTTATGATGAAATACCTGAGCCTGATGATGATGAAAATGACATGTTGGATCTTGCATTTGGTTTGACAGAAACATCAAGATTGGGTTGTTGTATCAAAATGTCAAAAGAAATTGACGGAATAAGGGTTGCATTACCAGCGATGACTAGAAATTTGTCTTCGTCTGACTTCAATTGAGAGGCACACACAATTTTGTGAATTACCCTCGATATGGCTGCTCCAAACTACTGGTGCCTCCAGAGATGGAGATTCCGGGTCTAATAACAGCGGTGAAATCGGGTTTATATCAGTTTCTTACCTCACAAATCTCAGGCTTTTTAGGTGTGGGGGAGGTTACTATATGTGTTTCGTCGGTTTGAGCTTCTATTAACAGACAACTTGATATATAAGCATTGAGGAAGCTTTCCAACATGAATGGAAGCTTCTTCACCACGACACTTACTCACCAGGTGCCTAAATATTTTTAACTAATCATATACTCTTGTACATTCTATTCTATTTTGATTTGGAGATGTTCTTCTTGTAAAACAAGCTAACACTAGATCACGTCTTGTTATTTGGATAATCTCAAGCTACCTTCGTTTTGGGAAGATTTGTAAATTTTGTATTTGTCCATTATATTTTATCTGTGTTACACATATTATTTATTGGTTTCCATGACAACGATCTAATTATAATGTTTTTCTTTAAATGTAAACAAATGAAAAACCAAGTATAAGATATTAAATACTAAGAAACAAACAGAAACTTTTCCTTGTTTACAGGCTCAGACAGACTCACTGCATACTCAATTTAAGCCTTTTGAGTGCCATTTTGGCTGGGAATTATCGTACTTTGAGGAATTTTCTTTCCCAAGAAAGCCCATTTTCCACTTTGTTCAAGTGTGTGTTTCAAACTTGTATCAGATTCAAAACTATATAAAGCATGTCGAAGTTGCCAATACCCAACCCAAGACACACTCATGATTCTCCTCCCATAAAGAACAGGAAAGCTTTGTCTGATAAGACAGATGATATTCTGAACTCGCCAGTTTTTTCAAACAAGAAGGTTTTATTACAGTCATATATGCCTACTCAATCATCCATCCCACCTCCACCATTAAAGTTTGATCAGCCCAAACCGATGGCTTCTGTAATACCCTCTGCTGTACAGCCCGGGAAGATCTTTGACACCAGACAAAGGCTCAAGAGATTTAGTTTAGCTGGTGCCCAGTTAGAGAAGATGAACAATGAAAAACTAACAAGAAGAGCTAGTTTCCAGCCAAGTTTCAGCGTTGCTGATAATAGCTCTTTAAAAGATCCTGCTGTTATAAGAAGACAGAATGATAATGCTCAACGTTTAATGAAAATGATAGAGGTTTTTAACGATAAACTCGATTCCTTGAAGCATAAGATTAAGCAAACTGAAGCAAAGATCAAAGATCTGAAAAATACTAAAACCAAACAATCTAGAAGCATCATTGAGCTTCGAAACAAAATTGGTGATACAGAGGTTAATCTTCAGACTTTTGAGCATAGAGCAGTAATGGCAAGGCAACAATTGGAGAAGATGAAGATCCATGAAGAAAAGATGATGACATTAAAGCTCAGTGAATTATCGACAGTCACTCTTATAGAACTCGATAAACTTGAGGCGGATTTTCAAAAGCAGCTACAGGAAGCTGAGATGTTCAGTGATAATAGGTTGAAAGAGGAGGTAGCTGTTTTGGAAAAGAGCTTATCCGTCAAACAGGCAGCGTATGATAG
Organism: Wickerhamomyces sp. yHMH617; assembly: GCA_030571115.1. Taxonomy (NCBI): domain Eukaryota; kingdom Fungi; phylum Ascomycota; class Saccharomycetes; order Phaffomycetales; family Wickerhamomycetaceae; genus Wickerhamomyces; species Wickerhamomyces sp. yHMH617. The sequence continues at coordinate 210,897 of JAJLXD010000001.1, read as the reverse complement.
ATTGAAAATAGCCAATGATGATGTTTTGGAGATAGAGAAAAAGAAGCAGCAAAAACACTTAGACGAGATTGTTCATGAGCAAGAGCTCAAAGATGATGAGTTCACAAAAGTATATGAAGGCGAAACAGAGAACCTCAACAACATTGCCAGAGAAATCGAATCAGAGAACCTAAAATTAGACAACTTGCAAGAAAGTATTGGGTTTATTGAAAAAGAAACGAAGAAGGAAACAAAATTATCGCTGACAGTGAACTCATCTGAAATATCTCTTCTGGATGAACTTCGTTTATTGAGACTCGAAAACTCGAAATTAGATCAAACTGTTGCTGAGGCCTCAAATGAAGAATTGTTGATTGATGCCACATATAAGCAGACCAAGCTAAAACTTCACAAAGAAAGGAAATTAAGATGCCGTATACAGAACACAATTGAGGAACTCGGATCTAAACTTCGAGTCTATGTTCGCGTTGTTGGCCTAGGGACATCAAACCCTTTGCTCATTCAATACAATCTAGAAAATGATGAACAATCTCAAAACTTGACAATTGCTGATAAATATTATAAATTTGATAAAGTTTTTTCTGCTGATGATAACGATGATAAAGTATCGGACGAAATAGTAACTTTGGTGGAGAATAACCTCAATGGGGCCAATGTCTCCTTAATACTTGTTGGTTACGAGGATAATGCTTTAATTAGCAAGCTATTAGAATCATCTTTGGCTGCATTGAACGAAAGAGAAGATAGATACCAAGAAAACAACTGGGAATTCCATTATACATTCCAGGTTCTTTCAATTACAAAAGATGGAGTTATTGATATCATAAATGGAGTCGAGTCCCAAGTTAAGCTTGAAAATAGAATAATAACTTGTGACGCTACAAATATCAGCAAACATGAGGAAGCCAAATCTGTCATGGAAAAAGAACTTCCATTAAATTCCTCAACTTTGATAAAATTAATGGTCCATGCATCAAACCATGAGAAGTCATTTACTTCGACGACGTGTTTTTTAAACTTATCTACTATTGAAGGTACTGATTTGATATTACATTCCACAAAAAAGATCGAAGAAAATAAATTCTCAAGCACTGAATTCACAGAAAATCCAATGTACCAACTTGTCCATCATCTTTACGCCAACACCAAAGCTTTAACCCTTTTTAATATTACGGACAACAAAAACGACTTCCAGGAAAATGAAAAGCTGCTTGATATTGCTACATTTGTGAACTCTGTTAGCGCAGTGCCAGCCAAAAGAGTTTACAGCACAAAGGTGGATACACACCTCCATTCGTAATGGATCAGTTCAAGTTCTCTATGGCTACGTATTATTATTGATGTAAAAGTTTCATATCTTGAGGCTTTTCTTTTAAATCCCAGTAGGTAACCTCTTCGAAAGACAAAAAAGTTCAAATATCAAATCAAACGTAAATAGTAACACACATATTATCAGTAAAAACCAAAGTCACTGAGCTGAGATAATATCATGAATCAACCAATTCAATTCATCTTTAGTTCCCACATTAGCCTTAGATTCTGAGACAGCTGTGTGTTCAGTGGACTCTGCTGTTTTTGGAGCAGGGTCATTTCTGAGCTCAGAAGAATTAATCTCATTCTTAATATCTTTTTGGTTGTCAATCCCATGTTGTTTGGATATTCCATCTAGCTTTGCAGGACTTGAAGTAATTTTATCCAATATTGGGTCTTTGTTTCGTGATTTCAGCAACGACTCAGCCAACAGTTTAGGTTCAACATAAGAATCATCGTTAAGTTGAATTCCTTGTAGTCTATATAAAGGACCACTTTCCTCAACAAGAAAAGGGAATATGGTGAAAGTATCAACCATATCTTCGGTAGTTAATATAGCTTTTTGCTGAATTTTCTTTGGGCCTGGAGTAGTAGTATCTATCATATCGCTTTGTGCATACTTCCTTTTTCTATAACGTACTGTGTCTATGGCAGACTCAATGATATTTCTCAAGTAAGTTTCCAGCCCTATGTAAGCAAGTTCCAGGGCATCCTCCTGCACATGACCTGTCAAACCATGCTCCCTTGAGATACCCAGCATCCTAGTTTTGAGATTCTCTCTATCTGGCAAAGAAAAGCTTTCTGTTGATAATAAAGACTGTAAGGCATGAGTAATATCTTGAGTCCATTCGACAGTGTTTCCAGTAACAATTTTTTCTTTATCACTAACATATGGTATTTTGGGTAGTAATGCTTGTCTTGTTAATGTTAAAGCTGAATTGGCCATTTTCTGTTTACCAGATTCCCTTGTAATCGTTTTAATTCGATGTCTTTCTCTAATAGGTAGCGCCATTATGTCCTTCTTTAATTTTTCATATTGACTTGATACTTTTACTCTTCCATCTTTCTTCTTTTTGTTAGAACTATTAGCACCAAATCCAGATTTGGCAGAGACGGAATTTGGACCATCTCTCAATGCATTAGCTAGGTTAGCAAGTAATAACTGATTATGCATTCGTACCATTTTTGAATCAGTCAATAAGTTGCTCAAGACATTTGTCAGTTCTCGTCTAGAAAGTTTTCCAACCAGAAAAGAACTGATTGTTGCCTGATAGCTATCCCAGTTAGAACCCAGTTTTTTTTGTAGATCCACAGCTAGATTCTCAACTTCAATACGCTTCGATACCGAATTTTTCTTTGTGGCAGAAGAACTTGTTATTGTAGTGTGCTGCTGTAATGGAGTTACCAGCTGAGAGCTCGGAGTGCCAGCTCCTGTAGTTACTTCAGTAGACATCTTTAGGGTTTTAGATAATTGAAGTTATAAGCGATATTAATGAATACAAGCTCTCTGCAGGGCCAAAATAATCGTGAAAACGACAAAGGTATAACAAACACTTGGATATTAGTTAACTATAGCCAGAATGATGATCACAAACAGATCAAAAAGAGCACTAATAGGACGTTATTGTTCACTTCCTCGCGGTTGGTTGCCTAAGTTTGTAGTTTATTGTTGATTAAGTGAGAAATTCATTACGGTTTAAAATCGCGAAATTACGGGGCATCATAACCTATTGTGTCTATCACAACTCACTATTACTCAAAGTGAGATCCGGAAAGGACTTATTAGAGTACTTTGGCTTGAAACCGCCTCTCAACGAGTTAGATCTTTTGAAATCAAAGGTTGTTGTTGACTCATCAATTCTATCAAACTCTGAAAACGCAAAATCCTCTTTCAGATCAGAGAGTTTGTAATTAGAGGGATTGTGTAATGACACTGGACGTCTAGGTCCCTTTCTAAAGTCGTTGGTGTATTTGCCTGGTGAATGTTTCACAGCGTCTCGAATAGTTCTATCAGGGTATTTGTGGTTCAAGAGATGAAATGTATCGTTATCTTTCGATGGTATGTCGTGACTTTTCCTTCTTGATCCATATTCAGGGATTATGGTCAAGTCCTTGGCATCATGTGTGGATTTAACCTCTAGTGATTTTTCCAAGCTCTGTATTTTCGCTTGGGCTCTTTTGAGATCTGAGTAGTGACTATCTTCCTCGTCTTTCAATTTAGATTCTAATAAGAAGATTTTTTCATTTAGCTGAAATCTTTCTTTCTTGAAATCTTCCCTATTTTCTTCTAGTTTATCTTCCAAGTATTTAATCTTTCTTCTAAGAGTTCCTTCAAACTTGGAAGAGTTCTGTAAAGTTGTTTTCAAGTTGAGAAACTCCGTGTCATCATCTTTGATCTGTCTCTCATTCATTTCAACTTGTCGGTTTAATAGCCTCTTTTCTTCGGTTAATAACTCAACGTCTCTTTGTAATTTAGATATTATTTCATTTGATTGTGATCTCTTCAAAAGGTTGTTATAGTTCTGTTTCAATTCTTTATATTTGTCCATGAACTTGTAATAAGAATCATACATTTTTTTGCTTTTCTTGAATTCAGTGATAAGTTCATGTTTGAGATCAGTATACTTTTGTTGTAGCTCCTGATATTGCTTCGAAGAATGGTCTGCCCCATCAAGCTTCAACAATTTTATATCTCTCGTGATTCTATTCAATTCTGAGATGTTCTGATCGATACTGGAAAGCACCTCACCCTGGTCGATGTGATACTCATTGCTTCTTCTATATGCATCATTCTCTGGTATTGGTCGTTTTCCACCGAATCGTTCACTTAAGGGAGTATCCATTGCTAGATCCTTGTTTCTATGCGTGTTATAGTCCGCAGCTCTAAGATTTCTGGAAGCAGAAGAACTCAACAAATTAGAATTGAGGAATGAGGAATCTCTCTCCACATATGGCGAAGGAAATTTACCAGGATATGCTGGAGGGAGGGATCTATGTGATTGCTGAGGCGACTTGTTTAATTCGGAACTTGATTTTGACTTATAAGCAGTTGATAATTTGGGTTGCGATGATATTGATCTTCTTCGAGATCTTGTGAAATCCTCTTCAACGTCGGGAAGTAATTCTTTCTCTTGGAAATAGTCGGTGGTCGCTTTTGGTGGCCGCTGTTCTGAAAAACTGGAGGATCTAGTTCGTACTTTAAAATCATGACCTCCCCAAGCAACATTCTTGGTATTCAATGAGTTTAACATTGAATCCTCATTAAATTTCTTCGCTTTCCTTTGGTTTCTTTTGTTATAAAACGTATCATCTTTGTTATCAAAGAAGTTATCTTTGTGTAGTGAAGTGCCTTTTTTGGCCTTTTCTTGAGCTAGTTGTGCATATTTTGAACTGGGGGTCTGCTTATTGAATAAAGAGTTGAACGCCCATGAGGCCAACCCAGGAGTCGGTGGTGGTTGGGGAATAGAATGTCTTGTTTCATCTTGACTGTCATTTTTTCTGCCCCAAAGCATTTTGTGATGGTGATTTGACAATATCTGTTTTCAAAGTTGGCCAACGCTAAGTTCAGACGTTATTTAGTGCTTTTGTGGTTGAGGGATCAATAGATACTCCTGCTAAATATTTTCCTTCAGGTACTTGTCCAGTCAGCAGCAAAAGGACTTTTGAGGAAAAATGTTAGTGATACAGAACTTTGCGATTCAACAATACAATTTACCAACCCGTTGTTGTGGTTTATTTTGAAATGTCAACAAACCTGATTTTAATTATGTTTCACGCGTCACTATGGAAAATCCAGGGCTCACAACACTGCCAAATTCAAGTGTGCCAATAAAACTTTAATTTTTTTCAATAAATTTCTTGAGAGTGAGTAACTTACTAAATGACTAAATTACTAGTAACAAAAGTGCTCAGAGTTCAGACATTGGAACGTAGTGTGCGGTCTCTGTGATCTTCATTGAAATGCTGCATCTCAGCTACACCACTCATAGAGACAAAGTTCCAATAAACGTGATCACACACTTAAGTTTGACTCTCTAGTTGCAGACGCGCGTTGCTCAGATGTGGATTTCGACTTTCGATACGCGTTGTTTTGTTTACAAAATACAAACTTTGATATTTTACCAAATACACAAAATCGTAATTGTTTATATAATTTTGCCAGAAACCCTGACCGCGTATTATACACTATATGCTTCGCATGTCACTATGATGCATATACATATCAAGAGATGCATTGGCGACTAACAGCATTAATCATAAATCAATAAAATACAATTTCATCAAGAATTAGAACACTTTACAAGTTTACGCTAACATTTGCCTTATAATAGATTATTGGAGATTAGAGCCCAATATTTTACGGGAATATAATGATTGGAATTGGAACATTGGAATCTTGCCGTTGAGAATGAAGCTAAGCTGTGTGCTAGTGTCCGAGCCATACGTTACTATTACCAAATGCAAGTCTAGCAAGAGATAGGTTCTGTAATATATGCCACCTCATAGGAATGGTTATTTATATTTATAACCCTGCAGCATGTAGTCTCCTAGCTATAATTAGTATATATAGTTGAGAATCAGCTGCGCTTAGAGATGAGTCAGTTGGTTTCTCCAGATCTCTTCAAGGTTGCGTCAGGTGAATGACAGTACGGATATCTCAAGTTTATATAACGTCGCCAACTTGCTAACAATGCTGTTAGCTTTAAGTGATTCGAGTGTATAAGAAAGTTGGAACTGATATATAATGGATGATTGTGACAGTCTAGTTTGTGTCCAAGCTCCAGAGATTATATTTGAATTTCATAGAAGTGAGGTTGCCTGCCTCGAACACACTAGCAACTGTCTACATAATTGGCACATTCCGCTACTACCAGTGTTACTGCCCATATCCAGGTGACCAGGCCTCCGTAGCAGTTGAATAGACATTTTGTATATGAATGTGAGCCTCAGTGCACCTGTGCACCTGTGCACTACTGCACACCATATATAAATCATAGCTGCTATTCCTCAGTATCGTTTATATTATAGCTATGCAACCTTATAACCAAACCACGTCAAACAGCTGAGTCAAAGCTAACCAAACCGTATTGGCCATAATTTGTTTCTTTTGCCTACAGACTACTCTGCCTTACTGGTATGAGCTTGAGGTATGATCTATGACCAACAACTCGCGACTCAAGGAGTTGCAGCCAGCTGTACAGAGATGTAGGATAACCGTTTCTTTTAGTAGGGTGTAATGAAGATTATGCATATATATACATAAGCGAACAATGTAACGAACCAAAAAAAAAAAAAGGAAAAATTCTCAGATTGGGGTTGGTAATATACTAATGTAATTCTAGTTTCTAAGTACTATGATATTGGCCGTGTGATACTAGTCTCTAATCACTAGTGGTAGGTAGTTACTATCCCACTAAATACTAACAAGTGAACCACTGAACACAATATTCGACGTTACACAGCTCGAGCTTAACTACATGATAATATCGACATCTATATAGAATGTGGAAAGTGGGGACTAAAATTTAACATCATTGCAGTAATTACAATACTCATAAGATAGTCGTTAGGTCCCTGATGGCTCACATTAATAATGTGAGCTTGCGAGTGAAGCTGATAACGTTAGTGTTGTTTTCAACTCTTCTATAGTGCATCCAAGACAGATATATGACCTAGCTCGACAGCTGCCTGTTGATAATCATAAAGCGTGTTTGAGATGTGAGTTATCTGAGAACGACCAAATGGTGGTATTAGTTCCAGAGTTGGTGCAGTTTACCTCCGTTTAGGGCTTACAAATATCAAACATACAAGTATTTACAAATTACAAGACACAAATATTGTTTCTCATAGCCAGTATTATCACCATGACTTACAATTCATAAATCCCAGTGCCTCTACAATAATTCCCTTTAAGCTATATGCCGTTATGAATTAATTGAAGACTTCAATACCGACCGTAGAATCATCATGTAGTATCTGTTAATTTATAGACATTTTTGGCCAGCTGTTTTTTTATTAATATGGTAACATGTGTGCCAAACCTAATATATAATATACTTGATATTACTTGACACTTGTAATACAACCCTAAGGCATCATTCCCGAACCAGCCCACCACCTATAGTACTGATAGCTACAAAATAAAACTATGTATATGTAAACTTGTTTCTCCCCATTAGTGGCTTCAGTATTCAACCTGTTAGTATTAACTAGCACATACAGGAACTTACTTAGTACAATGGCCAAATGAGTAATAAGTGAACACTAAATAGTTAACTATAAACACCAGTGCACACATGATACCTTCCGGTTGTTATATAGTGCTGAGTCCACAAGTCCAGGACCCACGGTGCTGTCCTTGACATAAGTCCATTAACTCGCGAAATTATTTTGTCACCTCATATCCGATCAACTGTCAAGTTCTGCATGGCAATGCGTAATTGCTCGAAAGAGGAAAGCTTTTTTTTTAATGACAACTCAAGAGGAATGTTGAAAAAGTTATATCAGTATCAACTTATCAAGTATGTAACAGAAATATCCCAAAGCACTGCACCGAACAGCTTCTTTCAGAACGTTAATGAGATAGAGAGACATTGGACATCGTGGATTGGGTGAGAAGAATTTCTGTCCATTGGACTCTTGTAGGGGATCGTTTGTGTAGCAATATATATATAGTGGAATGACAAGCATCATGGTCTAAAACGCGGTTCTTCAACGAATCGGGATAGATCGTCTGAGCAAACTTCCAAAGTAGTTGTGACTTACCAGTTGTGACTTGTGAGTCTGCGGAGTGCGACTCGCTCACTGGTGAGAGTATTGAACTGCGCATCGCACAGTAGCGTAGGTACTACAGTATTAGGCAGGAGACTGAGAAAGCTTGAGGGGATCGGTCCGTCTAAGTATTTTGACTTTAGCAGTAGCTTACGCAACTCGCAGCGGCCACTGCTTCTGCCGGGCTGCTGCTGCTGCTGCTGCTGCTGCTGACTTAGTGCTAAATCTTAATTTTTTTTTTTTAAGGATCCGCCCATTTTCTTTGTTACCATAACAACCCAAATAGTGCATCAGCAAGTTCAAGAGAATGAGGAAAACTGTACCTTTCGATTTTGAGCATAGCGCAAGAATAAAAAAAGTTAGTAATCTTTTCCTTTCTTCTTGCTTTGTATGCTTTGTTGTTGTTCCCATCTATTAACTCCTTCCACTATCTTCGCTGCTCTGTGCTGTTGGTGTTACTCTGATCCTCGTCTATTTCAACCGCACACACTTTTTTTTTGCACTTAATCTGAAGGGCCCTTATTAACGTTAATTTGGACATATATATAATCCAGAAATCCTCTTCATATTCAACTCAAAGTATAATCGAGCAACATCAGCCAGGACATAGTGACATCCACTCATTCAATTCGTTACATTTCACTAACCACACTCACTCAATAAGCCATCATTCCTTTTATCACACACACTCATTTGGTGGATCCTACTCATTCTCTTTGGACACAAAAAATAGGAGACACATCATACTTCATCTTTAAATATAATAAGTTTCACCCTCAAAACACAATGACAGTGGGACTAAGAGTGACTGCTAAGCAGAAACCTTATCCTTTTGAACTTTCCACCAGAGAACTTATTACACACAAGGCACAAATAGATGATTACAAGGAAGAGCTCTCCGCAGATTTGTACGAATCATCCTTGAACTACAAACCAAGCATCAATCTTATAACTCAGCAACCTGAGATCAAAGAGTACCTTAGAGCTCCAATTTTAGAATTTCTCTTGAAAGTTTCCTTGAAGACAAAAGTTACAAATGGGATTTTTTATCAGTCTGTCAAGATCTTCGACAGATACTGTTCTAAAAGAATTGTGTTGAGAGACCAAGTGCAACTAGTCTTAGCCACATGCCTATGGCTCAGTTCCAAAGTATACGGTGGATGCAACCACATTATTAACAACACAAATGTTCCACCAGGTGGAAGATTCAATGGTCCTAACCCAAGAGCAAGAATTCCAAGGCTATCCGAATTAGTTTGTTTGTGCGGTGGTTCTGATTCATCCAATGCACTGTATGATGAGGGCATGTTTATCCAAATGGAAAGACATATCTTGGATACATTGAACTGGGATGTTTGCGAGCCATCTTTGAATAACTGGCTGTTAAACTTTTATGAAAATAACTATATGCAACTGGAACAAAATAATGATAATGATACATTCAAAGAAAAAATTGAAATCATAAACTTGAAAAAGTTCCTAGCTGAAATTTCTTTGTTTGAATTGAAACTTATTGAAGTTCATCCTGCTATTTTAGCTAAGGTTATTATGAATATTCTTTCCAAGTTCTACCCAAATTACACATTCTTTTCAGATTTAATTATACCTGATGTGCATCCTCCTTCAACATTGAATTATTACCAGAACCTAATCCTTGACAAGATCCTGAAAATGTCTGAATTTGTCCTACAGCATTACTTACCAATCACTGGTATAAAACGGTTCTACGATACCTTAATCGCTACCATCATTAAAAATGACTCTTTACAATCACCAAACTCTCCTTCAAACTCGGTTTTATCTATGAAGATGAACCGTTCAATGTCATCACATTCACTTGTCAACACCCCTCAACGTTCTAACATGGGTAAGAGATCTTTCATTCCTACTCCACCTTCCTCACGCCGAGGAAGTCCAGCTGGTACTGTTCTGGAGATGAAGAGACCTCATGTTATTGCTGGCGACTTCACGCCTCCTTTGACTCCCGTGGACTGAGTAAGGTTTCGGCTACAATTGTATACCCCTACTGGCAGGCAGTGCCAGTTTTTATGACCAAATCATACATCAATCACTACTGACTTCACTGATTTTTGAAACATTTTTTTATTGATTTATTGTCAAACCGTTGACATTTTTGCACTTATAACTTTACACTATTATCAGAGAAAGAGATTGGGAAAGGAACAAACCTGAGAAAGAGACCCGTATCGAGCAATGGATTAATCCTTGCCTCATTGAAGTAGTTCCTTTACATTTTAAAGGAAACACTTTTTTTTTTTATATTTGTTGTGATTTTGTGGTTTTGAGATTTGCTTTTTATGCTTCTGCTTTCTGTTATTGCTCTTATTAATGATTTCATCTTTTTTGTTACCTTCAGTTCTTGATTTGTGGCTTTTTGTCAAACTCTTTCTCCTTGTTTCAATGTTCTACTTTTGATAATAAATGAAGTTTTATTTTATATTATAAAAACTTGTATGTAGAAATGAAGGTAGTATTCAACTAATGGAATACAAATTTATGCGCTTTCAATTGCAGATAAAATAGATCTGACATCTGCATTTCCAATATTTGCATTATGGATGTTCGCCTCCGCTAAAGCATCTTGTAAGGAATCGTTGATGATACCATCCCAATCTGATTTAACAACGCTCCAGGTTTGGATGAATGAAATTAAGAAAATGGCGATCGTTAAACCAACCCATAATCCAAATAACTCAAAGTCAAAACCAAAAGCAAGAATGAACCCAATTGGCAAGGCAATCAGGTAATATGCAAAAAGACTTATATAAGCTGCTATGTGTTGACGACCTTGTCCTCTAAGAATTCCACCGGACACAGAAGCCAAACAATCATTGACTTGATATGCTGCACCTAATGGGATGATCTTGGATGAAAATTCAATGACTTCTGCATCTGATGTGAACAATTGAATGATGTTATATTTGAAGGTTGTTAGGAATCCAGCATTACCAAAACCAACAATTAATGAAAGAATTAAAGCGGCTTGTGTTGCAGTAATCACAGATTTTTTAGAAGCGGCGCCAATGAAGTTGGCAATTCTTGTAGAAGCTGCAATACTTATGGCAAAAGGAATCTGATACAAGAGAACACAAATGGTTGCAATCACACTTTGAGATGCTAACTCAACAGTACCAAATCTAGCTGCTGATAATGTAATGACTTCAAAAGCTAACCACTCGCTCAAAACACCAACACAACCGTTTAGGGACAAGTTCAACATTTTGGACCAATTTGTGAAAGCTTCGTTTGTGAATCCACACCAGCATTGATAACCATCAACATTGAAAGCATAATAAAGTAATAAGAACGCCATAATGTAATTTGTGCATACAATAGCAATTGGAGCACCGATGAAACCCAACTTGAAATAATCACCCCACACCAAGTAGTAATTCAAAAATGCATTGAATGGAGCAGCGAATAATATGACATATGTTGAAGCATGGAAAATGTTTTGTGCTTGTAAGAATCTCTTCAATGTTTCAAAAAGAATGAAACCAGGTAAGCCAATAGACAAGATACCGAGATACTTTGAGGCCAATGTAACTAATGCTGGATCGTCAACCAATAATGTTAAAATAGGGTGAGAGAAAAATACCCAAGTAATAGCAACTGGGATGAACAATAGGAAAAGAAAAATTGTGCATCTTAAGAAATGCAATCCAACCAGGTTATAATCTCTTCTACCGAACGCTTGAGCACAGAGTGTATCTAACGAAGTTGATGTACCTTGAAACAAACAATAACCAGTAATATTTGCAGTCATACCAGCTAATGACACAGCTGCCAACTCAACTTTACCAATCTTTCCAACACTGAAGACTGATGCAACATTCAAAGAGTACTGCAATAAGAAAGTAATCACCAATGGAAATGAATACTTTCCCAAAATCTTGAATTCTTCACTGGTGGATGTCTCAACTTCAGGCAAAGCACCAGTACTAATCACATGTTTGATGGTACTATGTGATCTCATTTGTTTCAAGGTAGCCAAGGAGCTACGTCTCACTTTTGGATTGTAAGAACTAATCAAATCAGGATCAAAATTGCCCTGTGATGAAGTCAATGGGTTTCTTAGATCATGAGTATGTTTCAATGGTGTCTGCTCATTGGCAAAGGAATCATCAAAATCATCAAAGGCAGCACTGGAAACAGAAAAACTTCTTTCTTCATTAGTGCGAAACAGATCTAGGAAATTGGAAGGGCCCATGTGTGAAGAGCTCTGGGTAGAGTCTCTTCTTGAGGATACAGAGAATAACTGCTGTGTGACGATTGCCTCATATGGAGGGACATCTGAGTAGGCAGCAGGACCAGCTGCGAATCTATGGTCGGAGGCCATTTTCACTAAAGCAAGGATTAACAAGGATCTGAAAACAAGCCAGAGAGGGAAATCTTGCAAAAGGCTGATATGTGTTTAAAAGTGGTGTTTGATGGCTTTGGCTTGACGTCTGTCAAATTTCAGCTCACTTACAGAGCTGTGAATCCCAAAAATTGCTGCTTAAATAGATTATCTTGGTTGTATGTTATCTTTGTTTTGTTTACATTTTCAAAAATTCCTGTGGATTCTGTCAAGGCTAATCGTGTCAATTTGGCATGATTATATAATGATTACATCATGATCTGATCTGTCAGAGACGTTGATCATCAATATCTACTGATTCATCATAGCTGTCAGGGAGTCAGGAATATCATAGTCGCTTATATTGTTTCATCTCTTCAATAACTTCTTGCTTTATTTATTTGTCAAAATCTTCGCTTGATATGACGGGGATTCCGTAGAATTTCAGATCATCGAATTAGCATATTTCCTTGAGCTTACTGCTTCCTTATCTCTTCCGATATAATGTTTTTTTGTTTTCAATTGCTACTTATATAGCTCAACTAGGATTTCAAGCTCTTTTGTCAAATGAGCAACGACCTGGTCACAGTCATCACATTCGTCAATATAGTAGCGCCTCAATTTAATTAATTCCATCAGACTCATTTGCTCCAGCCGGTCTGAATCTTGTGTTGTATCCATCTTGGGTTTCTATCAAAATCTGATGTTACAACAGAACAGACTACAGAGCAGTAGTATCTAATGTGTTGCATTATTATACGCGTCCAGAAACAAAATGCTTCTAACAATATGGCCCATTTTATTTACGAAATAATGTTGGTACAGACACATCTGAAAACCCAATTTTTCGCGCAAGGACAGTGCTATTTAAATTACACATGTGGATTATAACATCAATTCTTCTGTTTCAAATCCACAGCTTACACAACGTCTCTTGACAATGTCCAGGTCATCTTCGTTCTTCCCACCATCGAATGTATGAGACCATTCATGCTTATGTTCTGAGAATTTACCCTCACGGATTCTTCTATTGTACTCTTCAGCCCTTGTCTTCTTTCTCATCTCTTTCATTTTTTCTTCAAACTTCTTGTTCTTTCTCTTCACTTTGAACTCTTCACGCCTTACCCACTCATCATCTAAACCTTGGGGTCCTCCCCATTTCTTGAATGCGAACTCCTCAACTTGATACCTCAAATATAATTGCATCCGACTGAATGTCCCATGCGGATTAGGTTTCTCTAAATGAGGTAAGGCTTCAGAATCATTCAACTCTGGGTCTGTCAGAAAATAATCTTCACGGCTTTCGGTTTTCGTCAGTAACGAATATTTATCAGGATTATTCTTCTCACACCTTCTACAAACCCGACATTTATACACATCCCACAGCTTTTGATTAATCTCAAATGTTCCACATTCGAAACATTTGATAGCACTTTCTATATCAACAGGCGGCGGAAGGTCTCTCACAATTCTCTGTTCTTCCTTCCATTCATCAAATGTCTTTTCTGGATTGTTGCTAGAAGACGAATTATCATCAATAAAGCCACCTTTCGTATCCTTCATAGTAGCCAAGTCATAATCAATATATTGGTTCTTCCTTATAGATGGCTTTATAGCTCTTGATGTTGATGCTGGTGCTGATGGGTTATTTAAGGTGACATTTGCATTTGCAGAAGCATCTCTGAAGTTTTGCTGCTTTTCTTTCAATTTGGCCAATGCCTTCTGTCTATTCACCTCAATCTTCTTTCGCTGTTCATCCGTAAGCCTTATCGTTGATGTACTGCCTCTATTTGAGGGATGATTAGTTGGTTTATTGACTTTATTATTAGTGGGACCACTGAGGATGCCTTTTTGTTTGAGTCTCTCCAACGCCTTTCTTCTATTATCATCCTTTAAAAAGTCAGTTACTTACGAGCTTTTTGATGCCACAGAGGCAAAGATATTTACAAACAAACATACGATTCTAGCCTGTTGTTCTGGGGTCAACGGCATTTTCCTAATGTATTTTGTATGTTAGATCAGTTTGCCATCTGAGTAGTCATCAAATGTCATTATAAGCATTTTTTTTACCATTCGCGAAAAGAGCATTTTGGCACATAAGTTCATCATAACTTACATCAAAAGTTGAGTATTTAACATGACATCATATATAAAGAGATACATTATTCAGTATTCACCATTCAGTTCTTGAAACCGTTGTCGGATAACCATTTGTTGATATCTCCGTTATCTCTTTTGACCCAAGTTGATTTACTCTTAATTGTATCCAAAGATTGAGCCAAACCTTGGTCGAAACCTTTGGTTCCTTTCTTATCAAAGAAGGCTTTGATTTCAGCTGCTTTAATTTCACTACTAAATCCAGAAGTTGCAATACTGACAACAGAACCCAACATCGACAAACCAGGTGGTAGTTTTTTAGTGACTTCGTCCCAATTTTCTTGAACCCAACCCCATGTAGCTTCAATACCTGCCTTATGAGCACGTAAACCTTGTAAAGGAATATAGATATCTTGTGTTCTAACAGTACCATCAAACAAGAACCCTAAAGTTTTTTGAATTAGCTTAGGGTTTTCAAATCTACCTAAAGCTCTCAAAGCTGTAATTTTTTCATCAACAGAAACAGGATTTTTGTAAATGTTCAAGATTTGTTCATATTCAGTTTCATCACCTAGACGAGCAGCAGTGTTAAAGACTGAAGCTTTTAAATTTGGATGAATGGCTTTCTTGTCACCAGCTGCATATTTAGAAAAGAACTCAAGAGCAGCCTTTTCGACAATCTCATCTTTAGCAGCAGCAGCTGAACCAAACAAAGTGGATTTTAATCTTTGTTCCAAGAATGAATCAGCCTCGTTAAATTCCCAGCCTAATTGATGAGTCTTTGCACCAACCAATGTTCTGACAAATGAGTTCAAGCCATCCAAAGTTTCCTTGTCTTCGAAAACCCAAGCACTTTTGATAGCAGCAACTCTGGCTAAGATTTCATCCCAAACAACAAAGTTGGTTTCATCCTTCCAGCCATGAACCAAACTTAATAAGTTGGAGGTTGATTGATAACCTGACACAGCTAAAGCACCAGCATCAGCAACCAAACCAGCACGGTCTTCAACTGATAATAAACCATCAATTCCAGCTTTGCCTAATTTTGCCCAACGTTCTGGTGAATAAGAGGTACGGTAGATACCAACTTGATCAGCATTTAATTTATAGAAATCCAAACCGTCTAAAGTTAGTGATTTCTCTCTGGTGTTCAACACAATTGATTCGTCGGTACCCTTAGCAGTTTTCAACCCCAAGAAAACAGGGTAGATCGTTTCATCTTCTTCTGGTTTAACATCACCTGTAGTCAAATAACGATTTTGTTTGACATGAATTTTGTTAGTGGATGGATCTTCAGTAACAGTGATGACTGGGAACCCAATTTTCTTGGTCCAAACATCCATAACTTCAACAACATTCTTACCAGAAGCTTCGGATAGAGCTTCCCATAAATCAGAGGTCTGGGTATTACCATATTTGTGTTTCTTCAAGTAGTTAGAAACACCTTTGATGAAAACATCTTCACCTAACCATTTTGAAATCATTTTCAATAATGAAGAACCCTTGGAGTAAGAAATAGCATCAAAAATTTGGTTGATTTCATCAGCTTTTTTAACTGGAACTTCAATTGGATGCGAAGCTCTAAGAGCGTCCAATGCTAAAGCATGTTGTAAAGAATCAGTAACATATTGTTCCCAAACTTTCCAATCTGGATAAAACTCATTGCAAGAAAACCAGGACATCCAGGTAGCAAATCCTTCATTTAACCATAGACCTTCCCACCAATCCATTGTAACCAAGTTACCAAACCATTGGTGTGCCAATTCATGCTGAACCACCTCAGCAACTCTTTGTTTGGTAGCTAAATTAGAATTTTCTTCATCAAATAGCAAATCGACAACTCTGTAAGTGATCAAACCCCAGTTTTCCATAGCACCAGCACTGAAATCAGCAATGGCAACATTATCAACTTTTGGTAATGGATATTCAATTCCGAAAGTTTTTTCGAAGAAGGCAAGAGTTTTAGCAGTTAAATCAGCTGAAAACTGACCTTGTTTTTCTAAACCTGGAGTGGCATAGACTCTAACAGGAACTCTGAACTTGTCACTTTCAACATAACGCAAATCACCGACGATGAAGGCCACCAAGTAAGTAGACATTAATGGGGTAGAGTTAAACACTGTGGCTTTTCTACCATCATCTAATTCTTTGACTTCTTTAACGTCCATATTGGACAACGCAGTTAATTGTTTATCGGAGATCAAAGTTACATCAAACACAGCTTTTAAGGCTGGTTCATCAAACGATGGGAAGGCACGACGACAGTCAGTAGGCTCCATCTGGGTAGTTGCCAAATATTTAGTTGTACCATTTTCTTCATAAGAGGATCTGTAAAAGCCAGCCATATTATCATTCAAAGTACCAGTAAATTTGATATCAATGGTGATTTTAGAAGATTTTTGAAAAGTTTCATTAAATTTGAAAGTAACAGTTTGCTTTTCTTCATCGAATGAAGTTTCTTTAGCTTCAACATCATTCACTTTAGCTGAATGAATGTCGATTTCTATAGTGTTTAAAGTGATGTAATTGGTATCTTCATTGACATCCAAATCAACCTTGACAGTACCATCAAACTTAAAAGTTTCCAAATTTGGGTCTAATGTCAAGTCGTATCTCAATGGTTTAACATTTTTTGGAAGGACCTCACGGTCTGATGGGACGCTAAAATAAAGATTTGTTAGTTAAAACTGCATTATTATGGAGAACTGATGAAAGATAAAAGATAAAAAAAAATGTTTGGTTTAAAATCGCACTTTGAAGCATTGACCATCAAAAGCACATAAAATATGACCGAGAACATTGATCTAGTAGTAATTAGAGTTGGGACATCCAATTGAGTTATGACGCTCTTCTTTTAGCATTGTGGGAGGGAGGAGATACTCACTTTGTGGCAACATTTCCAGTACTTGATCTCATTTTGTGGTGGAAATGACTAGAGTGAGAACGAATTGAGAAGCCCGGAATTCTATTTATGAGATGTTTCTGAGGATGTTTCAATAAATTGCGTACTTCCAGTGTTTTTTGGTGGAGGTTGCTGTTTTTATAAGTATATTTGTAGATAGTGGAGTTTACTGTTGAGATTGATTTTCTGACACAAGCTGTACTTTTCGACGAAAGAAATCGTAACCCGCACGAAGAGAGGTTTACAGCCAACATCACTATTTAATCCACCGTGTACAGGAACGGGTCGTTGAGGGCACTGATTGTGTGATAATAACGATAGACGATGTCCAAAGATAAAAGATTAGAAACGCACATTCAAAACAAGCCTTGTCAGCTTATTGAATGCCCGCAGCATTTTAAATTTTTTCTATTACATGTGGATAACCCTACCGTTACCGAAACGGATGAATTAATCAATGTATTTATTCGTAAAATAAAATATTACTAAACACTTTTTGAAGAAATACAAGAATTAAAGTGAACAATACTTAACGATGGCTGTTGCGACCGGTTTGCCTGAGGGCTGGAGCATCAGAGTCTCGCGCTCCCGTAACAGAGCTTACTATTTCAATGAAGCCACGAAAGAGTCCTTATGGGATCCTCCAGCTGGCACTGATTTAGACCAACTGGAAAAATACAACAATCAACCGAAAACTGTATGTGCGAGCCATCTCCTTATCAAACACAGGGATTCTAGACGTCCTGCATCTTGGAAAGAGGATAACATCACGAGATCTAAGGAAGAGGCCATTGAGATCTTGCAAGACCATCTTAACCGTATTAAAAATGGTGAAGCTACATTAAGCGAAATCGCTAAGACCGAGAGTGATTGTTCATCAGCTAAAAGAGGTGGTGACTTAGGCCCATTCCAGAGAGGTGCTATGCAGCCTCCTTTCGAGAATGCAGCCTTTGATCTCGAAATTGGTGGGCTCAGTGGCATTGTGGAAACTGACAGCGGTGTCCACATCATTGAAAGAACCGGGTAAAAAAAAAGAGAGAGAGAAACATTATTTACAAACACAATAAATTCTGTAATTGTAAATTATGTATCAAATCGATGACAGTTTTTTTTAATTATTTGATTCATTCGATATAACCGAGGCTTCAATATTTCAAAACTTTTAAAGTCCAGAATAAAAATACTTGCATTTGCCCCAGAATTGGTTATAAAACCGAAATTTCTTTGAAAATCACCGTTATTAACCAATATAGTCAATTGTAAATAGAGAATGTCTACTGGTACAAAAGAAGGAGGTGACCTCCAAAAGGGGCTCAATTTGAAGCTTATAGCTCAAGACACTTATCAGTCCACAGAAAAGCTTTACGTACCACTGAACGCCCATGGCGTGTTTGGTGGTGTTCTTGTCTCACAGGCTTTGTATGCAGCAATCCTCACAACCAGCGAAGACTACGTCCCTCATTCGTTGCACTCTTACTTTATTCTATCCGCAAAGCCTGATGTTCCAATCACTTATAAAGTTGAAAGACTAAGGGACGGAAAACAATTTTTATCCAGACAAATTAGAGCTTATCAAGGAAGTGTATTAATATTCATAGAAACCGCATCGTTCACACTCAAGAACCCACCACAAAGAAAGTCACAGAGACCATTATTACTCTCCAAGCCTGCCCCAGTATCGGACTTCTATAAATTTGTTTCACCAAGGGAAGCTCTAGAGAAAGGCTTAAAGAATCCGCACCATAATGAAATTGCCTTCTTAGAAAATCCAAAAGTCAGAGAACGTTACTTGGATACTTTTGAAAATGGTCCTGTTGAATATAGATTTCCAGAAGATTTCTATGAAAGCGCAAAATATCCAGCTCATAAAGATTATCAAAAGGAAGATCATGAGATTAAAACGGATTTCTTCACAAAAGTTCGTAAAGAGGTCAACATTGATCAAAGGTTCCATTATGTTACATTTGCTTATTATTCAGACGCCTATCTATTGATCACAACGTTGAAAAATCATAGAAGATCAATACATTCAGCACAGTTTAACGTAAGCTTGGATCACTCAATTTATTTCCATAGACCTTTTAATGCTAATAAGTGGTTACTATACCATGTTGAGCATCCGAAAGCTGAAAGATCTAGATCGTTCGTTTATGGGGAACTTTATGAAGACAGAGATCTTGTCGCATCAGTTACTCAAGAGGGTTTAATGACAGTTGCTGCTGATGATGGAAATATTTTAAAAAGTTCTAAATTATGAGTTGGAATACATACCATATATACATAACATCTACAGAAGATCATTATATAATTTTAGTATTCTCATTGTATTAAAAGTACTTGCATTGTTGAAAACATTATCATCAAAATTCATCATAAATTAACTTTTTTTGTTCTAGGTGTGGTGTGATCCTTGTTGAAAGTCAATCACTTATGAGCTAATTATCATTCAAAACAACCCTTCAATTTCACCATCGTCATTAACTTCAACGTTCATGAAACCACAATGGGTTGGTAAACCTGGAATAGTTTGAATCTCTGCAGCCAAAGCATACAAATAACCTGCACCAATACTTGCTCTAACATCTCTAATTGGGAACTTGAAACCAGTTGGAACACCTTTCAAATTAGCATCATGGGATAAAGAGTATTGGGTCTTGGCAATACAAATTGGCAGTTTATCAAAACCTTGTTTTGTGTATAATTCAATTTTCTTAGCAGCTTCTGGTAAAAATTCAACTTCACCAGCACCATACATGACTTTAGCAATAGCACCGATTTTGTCTTCAACAGATGCATCCAAATCATACAAGAATTTGAAGTCTTTAGGAGCATTGGATGCTTTGATAACACCGTGAGCTAAATCCACAGCACCTTTACCACCTTCTTCCCAATGATTGGAGACAATGGCATCTAGAGCACCAGCTTCAATGGAGTGCTTCTTAATGATTTCGTGTTCTTTATCGGTATCAGAACTCATCTTGTTGATAGCAACAACAACTGGTAGACCATACTCTTTAGCGTTTCTGATATGTTTCTTCAAGTTTTCGACACCTTTTTCTAAGATTTCCAGGTTTTCAGTCAAATATTCCGCTGGTAATGGAGCACCGGCTTTAACATCAGCACCACCACCGTGAACTTTCAATGCTCTAACTGTAGCAACTATAACAACAACATCTGGGATCAAGCCCGAAGATCTAGCTTTAATGTTGATGAATCTTTCACCACCCATAGTAAAATCAAAACCTGCTTCGGTAACAACATAACCTTCTTGAGCGTTGGCATTATTTGGATCAGTACCAGCCAATTTCAAAGCCATCTTATCAGCAAGAACAGAGTTCGCACCAATAGAAATATTAGCAAAAGGACCCGCGTGGATAAACACTGGAGTACCTTCTAGAGTCTGCATGATATTGGGTTTAATAGCATCTTTCAATAAAGCAGTTAAAGCACCAGCGGCACCAATATCTTCGCAAGTGACTGGCTCACCAGCTTTTGATGCAGCAACAACAATACGGCCTAATCTCTCACGCATGTCTTGTAACGAGTTACTTAATGCCAAAACAGCCATACATTCTGATGCAACTGAGATATCAAATCCAGTCTTTCTAGTGAAACCACGTTCAGTTGGAGCTTCACCAATAGTGATGCCACGTAAATGTCTATCGTTACAATCAACAACTCTTCTCCAAGTGATCGTGTCTGGGTCAATGTCTAATCTGACAAATCTAGAAATCTCTTCTTCAGTTAAGTCATTTGGATCGGTTTTATTTATACCTAGTTTCTCCAATCTTCTCAACATTGATCTTGTAAATTCTCTTTTACCTTTTTTAGCTGGAACCAATCTTTTGTATAGAGGACCGTCCTTCTGTGTGGATTCATGGAAAATTCTAGTATCAATTGCAGCTGCTAACAAGTTATTAGCCATCGAGATAGCATGGATATCACCAGTGACATGCATGTTGAATTCATCCATAGGGATGACTTGAGAGTACCCACCACCGGCAGCGCCACCTTTGATACCAAAGGTAGGACCCATCGATGGCTGTCTAACATTGGCAAATGCTCTTTTGTTTAAGTGGGCGCCAAGAGCTTGAGCCAGACCAACTGTGGTGGTTGATTTACCTTCACCAAGTGGTGTTGGTGTGATACCAGTGACTAAAATATATTTACCATTTTGTTTGGATTCCAGACGATCCAATAGATCTAATTTAACTTTAGCTTTGTATGATCCATATGGCTCTAACTCCTTTGGAAGAATTCCAGATTCAAAAGCAACTTCAGTGATGTGTTTTGGAGTTTGATCTCTTGAAACCTCATAATCGGATGGCACTGGAGTCTTCAAATTCAATGGTAATGGATTGTTGAAGTAGTTGTCACCGTTCTTCGATTTTTCGTAGAATCTTTTGGCAGCAATAATAACGTTATCTAATAGCATGGCAACGGTCATTGGGCCAACTCCACCTGGAACTGGGGTAAGTTTAGCAACAACTGGTGATGCACTCTCGAAATCAACATCACCCACTAATCTTGAGCCAGATTTTTTTGTTGAATCGTCAATATAGTTGGTACCTACATCAATGACAACAGCACCCTTTTTCAACCATTCACCTTTGATGAAGTTTGGTTTACCAATGGCAGCAACAACGATGTCAGCAATTTTCAAGTGATCTTCAATGTTTCTGGACTTCGAGTGTAAGGTTGTGACAGTAGCGTGTTCAGCTTTTAATAAGTTAGCAACTGGAGCACCAACAATTTCAGATCTGCCGAGAACAACAGCATTTGCACCTTGAATTTCAACAGTTGACTGGTGTAATAATTCAATGATACCTTTTGGAGTACATGGAATAAATTTTGGGTTACCACCTTTTTTGTAGAGTTCACCAACATTGTAAGGGCCGAAACCGTCAACATCTTTGTCAGCTGACACAGCACCTGTGACTTTAACTTCGTCTAAATGAGAAGGTAATGGTAGTTGGACCAAGATACCATGGACGCTATCATCAGCATTCAACTCTTCGATCTTGTTTAACAGGTCTTGCTGGGCGATATCTTCAGGAAAGACATTAGCAACACAAGTGATGTTAGCTTCATTGGCAGCTTTCAGTTTCATTTTGACATAAGTGGAAGAGTCAGGTCTTGCACCTACCTGAATGATATACAGCTGTGGGTTGAAAGAGGCATCTTTAGACTTGTACTCGCTGATTTCGGAAGCAATTCTATTACGAATCTGCTGTGCAATCAGTTTACCGTCGATAAGTTCAGCACCGCTCATTTTTGCGTAGTGGTTGACGTTTGTTGGAAACTTGGAAGGCTTTTTCACCAAAGGAGTAAACAGATTAAAGTTTGATAGTATTTTTGAAGGAAAAAAAAAAATGTAAATCCCGAGTCAAAATTACTCACAACTCAAAATCAGGATCAGCCAGAGTCAGATGATTTTCATCCCAAGCGCGAACTTTTTTTGCAACCACATAGTGAAAAAAATTCCTCGATAATCTGAATATGAAAGTGTGATTTAACCGAAATTATTTCATAAACCCGAAAGAAACGTTCAGCCGCCTTATGAGTATCTGTCAAAGTACTAGATGCTTAAAAATATGAGAGTCACTGGTATCATAGTTAATCTGTATTTGAATCTAAATTTCGGAAGAGAAATATGGTGAGGTTATTGAGATTATTGCACTTGTTGGTAGCATCATTTTCAAGAAGTGGGAGAAACCTTCTTTTGGGCTAATGCTATCAAGAGGAATTGTAGAGAAAGAAAGAGACAAGGCACTGTAATGTTTTACCAAAGCTCTATGGGATATTTCCAACAGCGGTTTAGTTTGTCAAGGAATATGACGCTCAGTTCAATGCAGGCGGTAAGCACGCATTTATTGGTTCTAGGAAAGTATTTACGATGTTCCGCCTACTCATGATGGACCTAACATCTTGTTTTGGTTAGACCTTGAAGCTCTGTGATGATGGATGAACACTATGCTGAGACAAGCCGTATCAGGCAAAGGAAGAAGAGTTCAGATATTTCTGTAAAGTAGGACTAAGATGTGCTAATACAATTATTACCCTCTATATACAAGACTACTACTAGCTGTTATAACCTCAATAATTAGACAGAATACTGATGCCAGAATTTTATGGGATGCAGAGCTGGTCGAGTTTATTGCGAAAAGGTTATCAATAACGGATGATATATCACCAATTGCAATAAATCAATGAAAGAGAAATTAGAATATAGTGGGCCTACTTATATTTTATTCACTTAATTTATATTTTAGATGCTTAGCTTATAAGTATGATGATTTAGAGAATGGCGTAAAAAGTAAGCTCGACTACAGATGTTTTCGGATGGTACTTATATGTACATCCGGGGACGACATCAATCTAGACATGTGGAAGCCAAATGATGTTGGATTTATTGGAAATCTTCTCTAGTTCCAACCTGTATGTTAATTCATCAGTCTCTTCAGTGGGCAAAGCGGATTCAGTTATTAATTACTTCCTAAAATATATGGAATTAGAATACTAGAAGAGTAACGTATCACTGTATCGATAACAATTGCTACGAACTGTCATCCATGGACATATCATATTAATGGGAATGAACGACGTTATATTACTTGATCTAAGCTGCTGGTCCCAGGAACGCGAAGATTATTAGTAATTGGTGACAAACGCTGAGTTTCAGCTACTAGTGCCCAAGGCCCACCTAGGCTAATTAACTCATAATACACTCTGGATTTACTATCTGAAAAATCTGTATCTCACTCACTCACTCAATCAACAATCATAAGTATAAGTCATAACCCCGGACCGAATAAATGGAGATAAACAACGTTATCGGTATTAACTGGAGACAACGGACAAGCTATTAGCAAGTGAGTGAGAACTAGGCCCTGGCAGCGCCTTATTTTCAGAGATTGAAGTTTTGAAAAAGAAAGTGTTGTGTACTTATTATCGGCGTTCGGGTTCTAATTGATTTTTAGTTCAGCATTTTGACATATTTTCGGATGTCGGAGAACAAAATATTTATTCCGAGAAGTAAACTCTATGTACAATACATGAAAGAAATTCAAAACAAACATCAGAAAAAAGAAACAGATGTACCAAAGGATTGCCGAGTTGTTATGCATTGCGCCTTGATGACAATTAATCTTTCTGGTAGACTCATATGCCAGCAGCTATTTAATAACAGCCTTTCCCTAATGTTAATTTTCAGTCAACCTCATCGCTAATATCTTTCAACATTTTCAACATGGCAGACCACGATTCAACTTCGACTGATTCCATCAAGAAATATGCCGGTTATACTGAGGATGTGGAAAACTCCATTCAGCAGTTAGCAAGGAAATTCACAAATCAATCTCATATCTCGTTCCAGAACGAAGAAGTTAAACTTGACCAAGAATCCAGCGATGCGATTTCTAGAGTTTCCACTCTTGCACCTGGGGAAGTTCCAATCAACAATGCAAACATGAATCCGAGATTGGATCCCAACTCGGATCAATTTGATTCAAGATATTGGGTGAAGAATTTTAAAACATTGATTGATAAAGACCCAGAACATTACAAAAGTTATTCACTAGGTATTGCTTACAAAAATCTCAGAGCTTTTGGTACAGCAACTGATGCAGACTACCAGACCACCGTTTACAATGCCCCTCTAAAGATGGCTACTGATATCTATAAGAAGATATTCCAGTCATCCAAGGACAAAGAAGCCTCGCAGTTTGATATATTGAAGCCAATGGAGGCATTAATTAAACCTGGAGAGGTTGTCGTGGTTCTTGGTAGACCTGGTGCTGGTTGTTCTACATTGTTGAAGACAATTTCAGCCCAAACTCATGGATTTCATGTCGCTCCAGAGTCAGAAATCTCATACGAAGGTCTGCAACCATCTGATATAAAGAATCACTATAGAGGTGAAGTTGTCTTCAGTGCTGAAAGTGATATTCATTTTCCACACTTGACTGTTGG
This sequence comes from Wickerhamomyces sp. yHMH617, assembly GCA_030571115.1. NCBI lineage: Eukaryota > Fungi > Ascomycota > Saccharomycetes > Phaffomycetales > Wickerhamomycetaceae > Wickerhamomyces > Wickerhamomyces sp. yHMH617. The sequence continues at coordinate 185,485 of JAJLXD010000001.1, read as the reverse complement.
TGAAACATTGAACAATGCTGCTAGATTCAGAACCCCTCAAAATAGAATACCTGGTATTTCAAGAAAAGATTATGCTCAGGCTTTGACTGATGTCTATATGGCTACATATGGTTTATCTCATACCAAGAACACCAAGGTAGGTAATGAATTGGTCCGTGGTGTCTCAGGTGGTGAAAGAAAAAGAGTGTCTATTGCTGAAGTATCTTTATCTGGCGCAAGACTTCAATGTTGGGATAATGCGACCAGAGGGTTGGATGCTGCCACTGCTCTAGAGTTTATCAGAGCATTGAGAACCTCAGCTGACGTCTTAGATACCACTGCTTTAATCGCCATTTACCAATGTTCTCAAGATGCTTATGATCTATTTGATAAAGTGATTGTGTTGTATGAGGGATATCAGATATATTTCGGAAAAGGTAAGGAAGCAAAAGATTATTTCACCAGAATGGGTTGGGAATGTCCTTCTCGTCAGACAACTGCTGACTTCTTAACTTCTATCACATCTCCTGCTGAAAGAGTTCCAAGGGAAGGATTTGAAAACAAAGTTCCAAAGACTCCAAAAGAATTCAATGATTATTGGAGACAATCACCTGAATATGCACAATTGATCAACGAAATTGATGCTTCCATTAACCAGGCAACATCTGAAAATGTCAATGACTACATTAGAATTGCACATAATTCAAAGCAGTCCAAACATTTAAGACCAAAATCTCCTTACACAGTTTCTTATTGGATGCAAACTAAATATCTGTTGACACGTGAATACCAAAGAATCTGGAATGATTTTGGATTTCATGCTTTCGCCACTACTGCTAATGCAATGATGGCTTTGATTCTAGCTTCTATTTTCTACAATTTGCCGAGAAATACTGGATCATTTGGTACCAGAGGTGCTGCAATGTTTTTTGCTTGTTTGTTCAATGGTTTCTCATCTATGTTGGAAATCATGTCATTATATGAAGCAAGATCTATCATTGAAAAACACAAACAATATGCTTTATACCATCCTTCAGCCGCTCAACTAGCCTCTGTCATCTCACAAATTCCATTCAAGATTGTCACTGCTATCGGCTTCAATTTAATCTATTATTTCATGGTCAATTTCAGAAGAGACCCGGGTCGTTTCTTCTTTTACTTTTTGGCTAATATCACAGCTACGTTCTCTATGTCTCATGTCTTCAGATTAACCGGTGCTGCTACCAAATCATTAGCTGAGGCTTTGGTTCCAGCTAACATCATATTGTTAGGTCTAGCCATATTCGTTGGGTTTACAATTCCTGTGGACTATATGTTAGGATGGTCAAGATGGATTAACTATATTAATCCATTAGCCTACACTTTTGAAGCCTTAATGGTGAATGAATTTGTCGGTGTTGAATATGAATGTTCTTCATTTATTCCCCAGGGTCCTGGAGACAACGCAACCTTGCCATCAGATTCTTTTGTTTGTAATGCTGTTGCTGCAGTTCCTGGATCATCCACTGTTGATGGTGCTGCTTATTTGAGAGCTGCCTACAACTATGAGAATTCGCACAAGTGGAGAAACTGGGGTATCTCTTTGGTTTTTGCTGTTGTCTTTTTGTTTATTTACTTGCTATTTTCTGAATACAATGAATCAGCCCAGCAGAAAGGTGAGGTTATCTTGTTCCAAAGATCAACTTTGAAAAAATTGAAGAAACAACATGCTGCTAAAAATGACATCGAGAGTGGTTTTGAGAAAGAAATTACTGAACAGGATGAATCAGAAGACAGTGCTGTTAATGTAATTGAGTCTGGTAAAGACATTTTCCACTGGAGAGATGTCCATTATACAGTGAAAATCAAGTCTGAACACCGTGAAATTTTACAAGGGGTTGATGGCTGGGTTAAACCGGGTACGTTAACTGCATTAATGGGTGCATCTGGAGCTGGTAAAACTACTTTGTTAGATGTTTTAGCTAGTCGTGTTACTATGGGTGTTGTCACAGGTAATATGTTCGTTAACGGTCGTATAAGAGATGCTTCGTTTCAAAGATCGACTGGTTATGTTCAACAGCAAGATTTGCATTTAGCAACAGCAACTGTCCGTGAAGCCTTGCAATTCTCAGCCTATTTAAGACAACCTGCTAATGTCTCTAAACAAGAAAAAAATGATTATGTTGAGGAGATTATCAAGTTACTGGATATGGAGAAATATTCTGATGCTGTTGTTGGTGTTGCTGGTGAAGGTTTAAATGTTGAGCAAAGAAAAAGATTAACTATTGGGGTTGAATTAGTTGCTAAACCTAAGTTATTGTTGTTCTTGGATGAACCTACTTCTGGTTTGGACTCTCAAACCGCTTGGTCTATTTGTCAATTGATGAGAAAGCTAGCCAACCATGGTCAAGCTATCTTATGTACTATTCATCAGCCATCTGCTATTTTGATGCAAGAGTTTGATAGATTGTTATTTTTGGCTAGAGGTGGTCGTACTATCTACTTTGGTGATTTGGGTAAGAACTGTCAAACATTGATCGATTATTTTGAATCCCATGGATCACCTAAATGTCCACCAAGTGCTAACCCTGCTGAATGGATGTTACATGTTATTGGTGCGGCTCCTGGATCACATGCAAATCAAGATTATCATGAGGTTTGGTTAAACTCTAAGGAGCGTCAAAATGTGCTTGCTGAATTGGATCGCTTAGAAAGAGAACTGGTAAACATTCCTTATGACAATACTGTTAGCCATGCAGAGTTTGCTGCTTCGCTTCCAACTCAAATATACCTCGTTACCAAGAGAGTTACAGAGCAATTATGGAGGACTCCAGATTATATCTGGTCTAAGTTTATCCTAGCTGTTTCATCATCACTGTTCATTGGGTTTGCATTCTTCAAGGCTGATACTTCATTACAAGGGTTACAAAATCAAATGTTTGGTCTTTTCATGTTTGTTACCGTTTTCAATCCTCTACTACAGCAAATATTGCCAAACTTTGTCAAACAAAGAGATCTTTACGAAACCAGAGAGCGTCCTTCGAAGACATTTTCCTGGAAGGCCTTTATTGCCGGTCAGATTCTAGCTGAGATTCCATGGAACTTTATTGTTGGTACTGCTGCCTTTTTCTGTTTCTATTATCCACCTGCTTTTTACGACAACGCCTCACCAAATGGTACTGCGGAAGTGAACGGTAGAGGTGCATATGCTTGGTTCTTCAGTTGTTTGTTTTTCGTCTACATTGGTACTATGGCCCACCTTTGTATTGCTCCACTACAACTTGCTGATTCTGCAGGTAACATGGGTTCTTTGATGTTCACTTTGTGTTTAACATTCTGTGGTGTTTTGGTTTCTCCTCAAGCCTTGCCAGGATTTTGGATTTTCATGTACAGAGTTTCACCATTCACATATTTTATTGATGGGTTTTTATCCAATGCTTTGGCCCATAACAAGATTATCTGTTCAAACAACGAGCTCATCTCTGTCAATCCGACTGATGGTCAAACTTGTTCTGAATATTTTTCTTCATATATTTCCAAGGCTGGTACTGGGTACCTACTCGATGGTGATGCTACTAGTAATTGCCAGTTCTGTCCAATGTCTACGACTGATGATTTCCTACATGCTTTGAGTCTAGATTACTCCAGAAGAGGCAGAAATCTTGGTATTTTCATTGCTTACCTTTTCATTAATATTATTGGTGCTGTGTTCTTCTATTGGTTAGTTAGAGTTCCAAAGAAAAGCAGCAGAGTCAAAGAAGAGAGTACGTTGAAGCGTGTTGCCACGAAGAATCAATGATTTATGAAATCAGTCACTAGATGATCTATCTTACTATTTCTCAAGTTAGCCTCCACATACCATAGAGAATATAGAAGCTTTAGCCTCTTCAACATTCCCATAGAATTTATAAGAGTCAATGAAATTTTCTGTGAAAGGACTACGGTCAAGGGTATGGACTCCCCCTCTGGTCTATTGTACAGAATTTCCAAATTTAATCAATTTTAATTTATATCTGATTTACTGATAATCGTAAACACAACACTAGGTCCTTCATTGACAGCGTTCAGCTATAATATATATGTGGGCCACTAGCTGATAAGTCGCGCTGTTTGATATTGCGCAGCCAGCTAACTGTCTTAAAAAGGGTAATTGTTATCAAGAGGTCAACGGCGCATAACTCCAGCACCCATGATCATTTGCCCTCTCGTATAAAAGTCAGCAATGTTGAGTAGATCATCCGATCAGCGAGTGTTGCCAGCTCGCAATATATAAATCTGTTCTGTATCAAAGCAAACGTGCAGTATTAATTAAATAAATAAATGTCTATATCTTCTACCTAAAATCCGGTGATACTGCTGATAAGGACAGCTTAATGTACAGCACTGCCAACCCCTGTTGAAATATTCTGCACTCCAAAGTTCCCAAGTGCTCAAGTGTTACCATGTCATCAATCTGGTGTCTATCCAAAAAAATACTACCCACAAACCTAGAGATATTAGTTTTGGATCAGTTATAAATATTTAGCAGTTGATCGGAAAACTTTCGAAGCTGCTCATTAGTCCTGTGCATTTCTTAAACTCCATATTTCCAGATATCCTCAATATAGCCTTCAGTCACTGTATCATCGTTCCCATAAAGCTCTTGCCATTTAGTGAATCCACCTCTCAAAACCCAAACAGTTTTATTCACAAGAACACCATCATTCAGGCTTCTGAGAAACTTCATTGCTGCAGCTGGACCCCTCTGTTGACTAAGTGCACAATGAAAGACAATGTCATCGGAGGATTCGACTTCAGATATGAGCTTATCCATTGACCTTGTCAACGAAGATGAAGGAAAATGCAACGACTTCTTTATATGACCTCCAATGTGATCTGAGTCCCTGACATCAACTATAGCGAAAGTTCCGTTCCCTGTTGAGGAACTACCATCTTCAAACCACTTTCTTAGTATCTGCGGCTCCAAATATTTAATACTGGTAATTGAATAACTCATTGTTTCGGTACAAGTGTTTACTTTTTTTGAACGCTTGAGCGTCAATGTGGCTATTTATCAACAAACTGCAGTTATATTGAGGATTTTGCGGAGTTCTTAGTGTTTTAAGGGGATATGTGAGGTTAGAAAATGGTTCCACTGAAAGTTTGATTCTAGAATTATCTGAGATATTATTATTTCATTTCTTCGTGAGGTTAAGAAGCGATGGTCTTTCATGTCAGTCTACAAGCAGGCGGTATCATTATCATATATGAAATGTTAATTTAAGGAGGTAAGCGTCTTTGCATCATCTTCTGATCCTTGTTCAGTTTCTTGATTGCTAACCTCATTAGAATTCTGAATCATTTTAGGAGTTTTCATAGAGCTGAAGTTAGTGACAATTGAGTTGGTATCTTTCTCAGAAAGATCCGTATCAGTTTTCTGCATCCAGTCTTTAAAACTTTCAACAAATGACGGGGACTCAGATTTTCTTCTTCTTTTGTTTGGGTTTCTATCACCGGTAAATGCTGCAGCAAATTGTTCGGCTGGCTCTTTGCCTAACCTCGAACGTTTGTTCTTCTTGTCGTCTTTTTGAATTGACTTGTTTAAAAGATATTCACGCACTTCAAAATAAAGATCTCTGGAGGCATTGTTCAAATTCTCGTTAGTTCTCTTCCAGTATGATCTGAAATCATTGATATGTTTCTTGAATTCCAACTCGTTCTTCTTGAACCAAGAGACATTTAGCTCTTGTCTAGTTGCACCTCTGGCAAAATTTCTCATCAAGTACTTATCATAATCTCTGATGATCTTAGTGATTATATCTGAAGTAGATATACCTTCAGTTCTTTGTGTAGTGAGGAACATTCCCTTCTCTTTAATAGGTTTATAAAGATCATCAGAATCGCTCGAAGCATACGGTAAGTCATCATGGGCAACATAGTCAATTTTATGTTTTGTCAAAAATTCTGTAGTCACTGACCATGGAGCATTTGGGATAACTTCATCCACCCACTTACAATGTTTCAAAGTCTCACAACGTTGATAATCTGATAGAACAGTTAATCCTTTTCTTTTATGGGTGTCAAAATCAGACGGGATACCACAAATTAACACTGCATTGGGTAAAGCCTTCTTGGCTTGCTCTAACTGTCTCATGTGTCCAAGATGGAAAAGATCAAAGATACCATCGGCGTAAATTCTTACTGGACGATCTTTTGGTGGTAAGGTAAATCTATAACCTGTTGGTCTGAACTTTCTGTATTCCTCAGGCAGCTCTTCTGTATACTCTTTCTCTTTTTCTAAAAACTCAGCTCTTTTAGCATCTAATTCAGTTTTTCTTTTTTTGATGGATGAAGCACTGCGGTGGTTTTCCTCTTCATCTGAACTACTATCATCATGTGTTTGAACGGTGTCATTATCCGAGTCATAAGCTCTCTTTCTGTTGAAAAAATTGGACAGAGACGCCGTTCTGAGCAGCGATGAAGTGGAAGGTGATTGGGATGACTCTCTATCCTGTGCCATTGAAAACTATGAGCACAAGCCAGAACACGCAATTTGCTTATTTCATGTAAATGTTTGTGACAAACATTTTTACATTTTTATTGTGGTAAGGGAAAGTCGGTTTTTCAATTTATCACGTGATTTATATTCCGACTTTGACATGTGATAGTGGAAAGCCCTTACATAAATTAGCTTATGAGTTATGAGTTATGATTTGTAAACCTATGGGAAATCGTTAGCGAACTGAATGAAATAGAGGGCTAGTTAATACTCTCCAGTGACTTATAGCTGATATGACTGTTTTGTGCTTATTTGCCCTCAGCTTATCGATCACCTGAAAAATGGTGTCCAATGATGAAAGATTGGTCATCTGTTGAACATGAGGTCTAGTACCAATGACTAATCATTATAATATTCGTGGCCAGTTACCTGATGGTACCTTGACTCCCTACTCTCGTGGTCGCTAGTGTTGTACCTTAAAATGCTCAGTTATCAGGATATAACTAAGGTGTTGTGTGAATCGTGATCATAACTGAAGGATATTGGGATATACAGACGTACACAAAGTCCTGCTAATACTACATCATAATTAATGGCCGACGCGGTAGTTATAATACATAATGACACCCAATTTCATTGTCTAAGTGTATACTATACAATTCACAACGAAGACTCGAAACACATATTCTAGGGTGTTTTCACAATACACGCCTATGATTACCGAACTGTGAGTCTGTGACACATTTCGTAATTGATGAACAATGGATTTAGCCAATGCAATTCAAGACATGTTAAACATATGCCGTTGCTATGGCGATATGATTTATTTCCACCTCCATAAGATGGTTCAAAACATAAACAAAAGTGAAACGAACGCGTGATTTGGCGTTTCTTTTTCTCGCGTCGCGACCCTTTTTGGAACACCAAACACGAAAAGAACACGGACTCACGTGATAAACGTCAGAAATGATCCACCATAAAGCGACGAAGAAAACACTTAGAGATTATCTGAAAACGAGCAGTATGTTACACAAGAATGAAATAAGCAGTATTTTCAGTTCAACAAAACTCAATGGAGTTTTAAATGGCTCAAATCTGGTAAAGAAATATCCCAAAATATCATAGCAAGGCGCAAAGCGTGTACTAACCGGCTCAAGAAAAGTTTTTAACCCAAAAACACCAAAAAAAGCTATTTGAGTATCTAAAAGAGTAATAGCAAAATATAAACAAACGCGTAAATCCATCTGAAATCTTTCGAGCTAAAGCAGTTTGACGCGTGTCGTTCATGTACAAAATTCACATCGAAGAAACCCGAAATTGAAAAAAAAAAAACCGTGTATATAAGAACTTTGCAATCCTCATCTTTTAGCAATACTGTCCATCTCGACATCATCATCACTAATACACCAATATACAATGTCAGTCCAAGAAACACCATCCAAAGCCACCGCCAGAGTCCTCTCTAACTTAGACATCGACGACACTACCGCCACCAAAAATTTAAGAGCTGAACTTACAGCTGCTGCTGCAAGAAAAGAAGCCAGCTCTAACGCCACTAGAGAAGTTGGTGAAGTCAAATATGATGAAGCGGAAACTGATAAAGTACATGCTCAATTCTTGCAGAAACATCAAACACATCGTCATGAATTAAAAGAACTAGAGAAAGATGAACCTCTATTAGTTGAAAACAAACGTCGTTTCGTTTTATTCCCAATCAAATATCATGAGATCTGGCAAGCATATAAAAAAGCAGAAGCCTCATTCTGGACTGCTGAAGAGATTGATTTATCCAAAGACACACATGATTGGAACAATCGTCTAACTGATAACGAACGTTTCTTTATCTCAAGAGTCTTAGCTTTCTTTGCTGCTTCTGATGGTATTGTCAACGAAAACTTGGTTGAGAATTTCTCTGCTGAAGTTCAAATCCCAGAAGCCAAATGTTTCTATGGTTTCCAAATTATGATGGAAAACATTCATTCTGAAACATACTCTCTATTAATTGATACTTATATTAAAGATCCAAAAGAAGCTGAATTCCTATTTAACGCTATCGAAACTATCCCATGTATCAAGAAAAAGGCTGACTGGGCTTTGAGATGGATTGCTGATGAAGAGGCATTATTCGCTGAAAGATTAGTTGCTTTTGCTGCCGTCGAAGGTATCTTTTTCTCTGGTTCTTTTGCATCTATTTTCTGGTTGAAAAAGAGAGGTTTGATGCCAGGTTTGACTTTCTCCAACGAACTAATCTGTCGTGATGAAGGTTTGCACACTGATTTTGCTTGTTTACTATTTGCTCACTTGAAGAATAAACCATCTGAAGAAATCGTTGAAAGAATTATTACAGAAGCTGTTGTCATTGAATCTGAATACTTTACTGATGCTTTACCAGCTTCTCTATTGGGTATGAACGCCAAATTAATGGTCCAATACGTCCAGTTCTGTGCTGATCGTTTGTTGATTGCTTTGGGTAACAAGAAATTCTACAACGTTTCTAATCCATTTGACTTCATGGAAAACATTTCTTTAGCTGGTAAAACAAACTTCTTCGAGAAAAGAGTTTCTGACTACCAAAAAGCTGGTGTTATGGCTTCCACTAACAAAAAAGAAGAAACATCTGATGCTTTTGCCTTTGATGAAGATTTCTAAGTGTACATATATTTCAGATGTACTCATTTGTGCTAATACTTTTTAATGATTTTGTGATGACAGTTTTTATGTTTAACTTTTTATAGGGGAGGAGATGGGTTTTTGAAAAGACTATGGTTCTTGAAGAAGCATAAGTTTTGTATAATAGATTCAATGAATATGATCAGGTTATTTTTAGTTGTAGAGTCGTCATCAATACAAAATTTACACTAACAAATAAATAACTTGTTATTAATAAGCTTCATATTAACGTCGGCTTCACGCATAGAGAAGTCTACTCCCCAACTCATTTAGATATTTCTCATCCAATGCTGGATCAACTTTCTTGAAGAAATCAGAGAGGAGATCATTAACAAGTTCATGTGAGTCAAGTGTCAAGTTGTGTCCAGCATTTGGCACAATTACATACTCTGCTGAAGACCCAACAAGATCTTTCAAATTCTGTCCGCCATTATGAGTTACTTGATCATTCTCGCCATCTATAATTAAAAGGTTCTTCTGTAGAGCCTTACTTGCATCAAGGACATCTATCTGCGATAGTGGTTCCCATTCCAAAACGTGCGTTAGGAAATTATGAGAAATTGTACTCAAATTGAATTTGAACTGTTTAAACTTGTAATATTCATGAATGTCTTTATTACCAAAGAGCCTGTTCAAAGAAACACTTTCAATATTGTTCAAGCGATCAAATTTTCTGAAAACGTCAAACAAAAATGGAATGCTTCTGAACAATCTTAATGCTAATGATTGATGTAGAGGTCTTTGAAACGGCGTTTTTGGAGGTGCCAATAAGACAACCCCTTTCACTTTACCAGCTAGCAGGTTAACAAGATTTAGTACTATTTGCGTACCATAAGAATGACCCACCAACACCAAGTTCCTTTTGGCAAAACCTTTCTTCTTCAAAAACTCAATAACAAATTCAGTAAAACCATTCAAAGTTAGCTTAAAATTCTTGGTGTCATAAGTGGAGAAACCGGATCCAGGGAGATCGAAGGCCACGATATCACTTAACGTCTGGAACTTCAACAGCTGTTCGTCAAATTGTTGTAGGTTTCCACCTAAGCCATGAATGAAGACGATTACAGGTGATTTGTTAATGATTTGGGTTAACTCGGATAAAGTCGACTCAGGCAGCGAGGAGTTATTCAGTTGTGTTCTAAATGGATGAGGCACAACAACGTTATAAATATCACCATAGTTCTCAATCTTATCGATAACAGCATGCGTTGATGTTATTGCTGAAACAAATGTGTGGTTATCCTCAAGCAACAGTTTCTCCAGTTCTGTGTGTTTGTTCAGGAAAAGCACTTGAAATACGGTCTTCAGCTTGAAGATCAATGACTGTGGGAAAGTAGTTGGGATGACAAGTTGCTCTTGTTCAGAAAGCTGCCTATAGTATTCTAACGACATTTTGGGAATTAGATTTGATCAGCTAGCTGTTCTTAAAATACTATGTTTTTACCCAGTCAGTTTTTGAAGTTTGGTTGGTTGTTGTCTTCTGACAGGAGAAGTCACTTTGTTTATCAAATCACGTGATATCATGTATCAGTTCATCACTCATCTTCAGTCTTTCAAAGTCTGTTCCAAGAACCAACTGTTCTAAAATTTTTAGATAAAAAGTCTCTACTCTCCATGAATCTTTGCACAAACAACTGTAGTAGAAACGCCTTAGACCTCCACTGAAACAAGGATTAATTAACGGTTTTTATAGCGAGTTACACTTTTCCGGTATTTGAGGGTATAAGGAAATATGTTGGCCAAGTATATTTTGAGTCTCCCTGTGAGACTATGAGACTCAAAATGACACTTAAAGTACTCAAAAGACTCGAAACTTTCCTCTATCCTTTAATTTTTACACGCTTTGCAGTTTCTAAATTTTTTGAACGACGTGGAAGTTTTATACCTTCTCAAAGTTTCAACGAAAGGGCTAAACAGTTGAATAAATCATTAATACGAAATGGCCCGTTCAGATGCTCGTCTTATCAGATTCGGAGCATTGGCCATTGCTTTGATCCTGACCGTTTTTTTGCTTTCAAAAGGGTCTACTACCACCTTTGTTGCCTCCACAGGTAACTCTTCAGTCCCTAAGTCAACACCAAAAACAGTCAAACCTGCTACTGGTGCAACTTATCAAGGTATCTCTACCACACCAGGTTTCGATGACTCCCATTTGAAAAAACAGGGAAAGAAAGGTGACGTGAAAGCTACTTTCGTCTCCTTGGCCAGAAACCGTGATTTATGGTCTTTAATTGGTTCTATCAGACATGTTCAGGATCGTTTCAACAACAAGTACAATTATGATTGGGTGTTTTTAAATGACGAACCTTTCAGTGAAGAGTTCAAAAGAACTACATCTGCTTTGGTTACTGGTCAAACTAAATACGGTTTAATTCCAAAGGAACATTGGTCTTTCCCAGACTGGATCGATCTTGATAGAGCTGCGGCAACAAGAGAAGAAATGGCGAAAAAGAAAATTATTTATGGTGATTCTGTTTCTTATAGACATATGTGTCGTTTCGAATCTGGTTTCTTTTATAGACACGAATTGTTACAAGACTATGAGTACTACTGGAGAGTTGAACCAGACATCAGAATTTACTGTGATGTTAACTACGATGTTTTCCAATTCATGAAAGATAACAACAAAAAATACGGTTTCACTATCTCTATTCATGAATATCCAGATACTATTACCACACTATGGCAAGAGACTAAAAAATTCATCAAAGAGAACCCTCAATACTTGCCAAAAAACAACATGATGGACTTTGTCTCTGATGATGGTGGTGCTTCTTACAATATGTGTCACTTCTGGTCCAATTTCGAAATTGGTGATCTAAATTTCTGGAGAGGTGAAGCATACTCCAAATATTTTGAACATTTGGATAAAGCTGGTGGTTTCTTCTATGAAAGATGGGGTGACGCGCCTGTGCATTCCATTGCAGCAGCTTTGTTCTTGGAAAGGGATCAAATCCACTATTTCCCTGATGTTGGTTATTTCCACAATCCTTTCCACAACTGTCCTATCAACGATGAATTCAGACTACAGCACAATTGTATGTGTAATCCAAAAGACGATTTCACATTTAGAGGCTACTCTTGTGGTGAAAAATTCTACACTGTTAACCAAATACCAAAACCTGAAAACTGGCAAGACTATTCCTAGACACCTACATGATACATTATTCTTGACAAGATAACGTTCTTTCAAATGAACATTAGCAGCTTATGTATTTCACTCTAAATTTGTTTATCGTCCAATAGGCGATTGTTTTAGCCATGATCCTTTTTGTTGTTTCGACTTTTGTTAAAATATATTCTTTTGGGTTAATAAGCATTCGTAAAAAGAAGTCCACGAAAGATACATAACTTATAGGCCTCTATTCATGTGATCTCTCCATCCATCAGGTCTCTCTAAGTCATTAACTATAAAATACTTATGCATGCAAAATTTTGGATTCCACATGATGCTCTTTTTTTCATTGCAAGAGCATCTATTCTGAATCCTGAGGTCAGGTTCAATTGGACACACGGTGTAATCCGGATAGTAGTATCCCATATCAGTGAAAAAATGTAGGTCTTTCAGTGACAGTAATAGCGAGACACCAATGGATCTCATTGCTGAGTCGCTCCACCTTTCGTAATATATTTGACCACTTTGATCAAACTCTTGGGCAAATGTTTGATACTGAATTGATCTAAAGAAATTTAAATCTCCAACTTCAAAATTTGTCCAGAATGAACAAGTTGAGAACATTTCACCCAATCGATTGTTTGAAGTTATGAATCTAACCATATTATCTTTCGGTATTATTGATGTGCCATTATACTTCTCCTGGAACTCATTTGTAACATTCCATATAGAACGCATTGATCTTGCATCTTCACGAAATCCATTTAGAAACCCATACTTCTTCTTCTTACTTTGCATAAATTTGAACACGTCGTAAGGAATATCACATGTGAGTTTGGATTTTGGTTCAACTCTCCAAAAATAGTCATAACCATGTAACAGCTCATGGGTAGCGAAAAATCTTAACCAATACCTTGCCTTATGTCTGAATTTTAGAGAATAGCCGTGCTGTATACCATCCTTTTCCAGTGCCAACCTGCTTTGCAGAGATCTTTCAGAGTCTATAAAATCTGGAAACTTCCATTCGTCTCTACCGATCACACCATATTGAGTTTGACCAGAAATCAAACCAGAAGTCAATTTTTTGAACTCATTTGTAAAACTCTGCTCACTCAAGAATACCCAATCATAATGGTATCTGCTGTTAAACCGTGCTTCAAACAGCTGAAGAGTTTCTAATATATCCCAAATATCATCGTTGGTACAAACAGTTAAAAATGTGGCTTTCACTCGCTGTCCGTTGTCTCTAGGCTTTGAAGTGATACCCTGCCTGAGATCAGAAGCTGTTATAGTTATATGCTGCCGTCTGGCAACCGATGTGATAGAGTAAGTAGCGCTGTAAGTGTTATAAAGTACCAACGATATTAACGTTATCAGCAGCAACAGAACAAATCTCAGACTTCTCTGCAGCATGTTCATTCAAGTGCAGCCAATTTCCAATCAACAGAGCCTTCAATGGACACTAGACACCACTTAATGCTTTGAAGAAACGTCGTCCTTTGACAGCTTGTCAGCTTTTATTATAAACAATTATCACGCTGACAGGGTGTTACTGATTCTCAGGTGTTTGATTAGTCCCTACCGAAAAGTCCCCATATCAATTTAATTTGAAAAAGCATCCGCCCCATCTTTCCTTTATGAGACTTTATGAGAACAAATTGTCCAGGGTCTAGATACAATGAACTCCTCTAGACGTTATGACAAATAAATCAGAGTTTCCAGCTTGAATCTCGATGGTACTTAAGTGATTCAGAAACATTTCAATTCATGTACATTACCGTTCCATGCGTCACTTTTGTAACATGTGGTTCATACCAATCTTGCTTATGTAACAAATACTTGCTAATTTTTTGAGTTTTTCAAAAAGCTTCTATGGCCAAGTTGGTAAGGCGCCACACTAGTAATGTGGCGATCATCAGTTCGACTCTGATTGGAAGCATTTTTTTGATGTTCTTCATTAATAATACTCCACTTGTTTCACCTCCGGCCAAGCTAGCCTCAGGATAACATATGCTATCATCCACCATTTTATACGTACTATTTATGTATATTCATTGATAAAGTATATGGTTTAAGGACTTATCTAAGTAAATGACACACAATAACACGTACTTCAGCGGCGCAGTATATCACGATTTAAAACCAGAGCTTATTGTTATATTAGTTAGCTAATAAGCTATCAGGAATGTACGTGTTTTGCCTTTTTATCAATTCCTTCTTTTCCAAAAAATGATACTTTTTTAAGAGTCTTCTTTTTTGATAGCTTATTGGAACCAAGGGGAAATATCCATTTCTTTCCTCAAAACTCAAACTTTTGATTGCCAGAATCATCATGATCCAAAAAACGTTATAGCTGATGACGCTTCCCCATGTAGCACTATTGGTCCATCCAAAAATTGCGGTGAATATCATCCATAATCCATCCATCTCACCATTACAGCAATTGACATGCCAAACAGAATTAGTTATATCATACGAGCCAGGACCGGATCCCACTTCTGACATATCCTGTCCGTGGCATAGATTGATGTATCTTTGTAACTCAAACTGCCATACGCTTTTAGAGAACAGACCAGCTGCAATTAAATATAACAAAGATGTGGTAGAGATCAAAAAAATCTTCAATGACAAGGAATTTGAGCTTCTATAAATATAATACCCAACCACACCTGATGTGACAATTCCAAAGAAAGATGAGAGTGGTAGGGTTGATAGAGGTTGTGTTATACCAACACCGCCAATAAAAACAAAAGCTTCCAATGACTCTCTTAAGCAGGTAATAAAGGGGAGAAAAAATAAGGCATATTTCTCAAGGTATATCTTTATCCTTGATCTTCTATCCTGTGCAAGCTCTTCTGGAGATTTCTGTATCAATAAATTGGCTAGCTTTACTCTGAATTTCTCTTTGAGTTTACTCAATCTTAAAAAGAATAATCCCATTACTGAAATGACAACTGATGCCAATAAACTTAGGCTCCCTTCGTAGTAGTGTTCGCTCAAAGACCATAAGTCTGTACCAACAGCATAGAATACCCCAATAAACGCACCTCCTATCGTTAAAGACACCAAAAGCCCTAATAAACTACCTGACCAAATCTGAAGTCTAAACTGTTTATAGAGCCTATCTCCTTGTTCGTTCAGCTCCTCAGATCCTAAATTCTCGGAAGAAGGAGTGTCACTAGAATTAGTAGTATCTAGTAGGAATTCTGTCTCGTCTAAGGAGCCATCATCTGTTCCCTGCTCTGACGATTGTGTACTTCTTGAGTGGTGGAGGATCAATGATTGTTTCAAAAATGCCAACAGAATAGAAACAATGATGATAATTTCCAAAGACTCTCGCAGGATGATGAAGAAGATCTCAAAAGAGAAAAGATCCTCAAAAGTCACGGACATTTCAGTACAAATTAGTTCCTATCCGTTGTTGTCAATCAAATAATTATAAGCAAATATAAAAAATATAAAAAAAGGTGTCTTTTAGTTTTCTGATTAAAAAGATAATTTTTATATTATTCTCAAGCCTTCCAAATTCAGTCATGAACAACATTAAAATGTATATACATCTTTTATTCAGTGATTTATTTTCCTACGATGACCACCCATCATTGTGATCTTCTGTAGCTTCTTCAAATGGCCCATGCTATACCCAAACAAGATAATCATCGATACCACTGATCCAATGATCACCGTGCCCATTCCCCAATCCTGCTCCTCTATGAAATTCTCTAGGTTCATACCATAGGCAGACGCTATAAGCATCCCAAGTGACAATGACAGTAGTCCAATAGAGAACTTTAATCCTAGTAACATTAGTTGATTTCTGTGTGAATCCAAAATTATGTTGATGATCTCTTCAGTTGTGCGCACGTTGGATATTGAATTGTTGATTGTTTGAACAATTTCATCACAGTGATTGTAGTAAGATTCCAGTAGCATTTCGACTTCTGCATGGTCATTGATATCTCTAGGTTTCCCAGCAACTTTAGCAGTCAAATACATTCCTGCTAAATCGTCATCATTATCTAACAGCTCATCGATAACATCACGTACTAAGGTCGTTCTCTGTGAGAATCTTGATATCTTCTTATTTTGAATCAATAAGTTCCTTAGCTTGTCTCTAGTCACATCCTCCTCTAAATCATTCAGTAAACCTTGAGTGACCGTAACATTCACTTTCATCTCTGCTGTTAGATTATTCAAAACCGATACCAAAATGGCCTCCAATGCTCGTATTTCATAAGGAAGATCAGACTCGATTCTTCCGATCTTCAGTCTTGATTGTAAGTCGTTAATAAATTGGGTTTGGGTATCAGAATTTCGCAGGGTTAAATTATCGAATAGAATCACTGCATCTGCCTTGATCAAGGCTCTAATATGTGCCAAGTTAACATTTATAGAATCCTTTCTCACAGATATCGAAGGAGCTATTTCGTTTCTGGACCCAGTTCTTTCGAGCTTTCTCAAATCTCTGGGAAATAGTCCATATGTGGTAACAAGCTCAGATCGTTTTATCTCTTTCGATATAGATGATAAGTTACCAAGGGAGTCAAAAACAGTACATCTGAAACTCACTGGATCAGAGTGTGATAGCTGTGTTCTATGTACAAGGTTTCTTTCCAGTAACAGCGATGTATCTTGTGGTGAGTTCAAATGATTGGTGTAGCGAGTTCTGGGAATTGATGTTGTTGATATGAGTTGCTTTGCAGAAACAGAAAACTCCCCATAGGGCTGCTTCAGTGCACTAATAACAGCTCTAGGCGTGACGGAGACGATCCGAAGAGAACTCATGTGCTTTCACTAGCCAAATTCACGATCAAAATGTATGTACTCTAAAGGTAATTAACATGTAAAGTAATTTCGCTATACACTTCACGAATAATGGCCGGGTAAGCAGATAATGCTATGCGTCAAAGAATATACATCTCATCTCTTCCCAAAGTGACAATTAAAATACTCAGGAAATGCGCTGTTAAAGATGGTTTGATTGTTTGATCTTTCCACATTCTTCTGTTTGTCCCATCTCTCGGGGATCGATTCTTAAATTCACAGCCACATATCAGAATGTTCAATGGACATAAGGTTATCATCGATACTTTAGCTCTACATTGCGATCAGAAAACAAAGCATTCACTGGTCAGATGCAACAAGGAGTTTTATAATGAGTCCATTAGTCACTTGTATTCCAATATACTGATTGTATCGTTGAAGAAACCATTAAGGACCATCGCAGATATCCAACCAAGACTGAAGTTCCAATACTCACCAACGGTCAATGTGATTTCTTCTCATTCTTCAATGCATAAATTCTTCAAAACGATCAACATTAAGAAATTCAACTATAACAAATCAATGAAGCTTCTTAATTTTTTAGTCAAATTAAGCTTATATGAAATTGGTCAGAGTCCTTTGATTTACTTCACAAACTTGAGTTATGAAGCGGATCTTCTATATGATGCTAATTATTTTAAAGATTACCAGATTGACTGTGATAAATGCTGTGATTCAGAAATTCCATCATTCGTTATAAAGGGCATTCGTCGAATGGTTAATGGTCTGGCTGACTCCTGTCACTCATTGGACCTGCCAATAGTTGTACATAGAGAGATATTCCATACTATCAGATCGGAGCCCATATCAAAGAAGTCTATAGCTTGGAATAGGCTCTCAAAACCATTGACAGATCTTAGGAAGTTTGCAATTTCCCATAAGTTATTGTTCAGTAATTTGAAAAGCTTGACTATATCTTTCTCTGATATTACTAATGTTTCTGAGGTCCTGAGCTGCTGCCAACCAAAAAGGTTGAGAGAACTGAAGTTGACTCATCTAACATGTTCTCGAGACCTTCGAAAAGGGATTATAACCAAGAATCTCGGTATGAAATATATCCAGATGGACAAAAAGTTCCATGAAATTGATACCTTTTTCCAAAACCCTCACGTTTACGAGATATTTAATGGCTTGAAGTCGTTAGAACTGGTTTTCCACAACGGTGTTAATAAGATGCTTTTCAAAAAAATACTGTTCTCAATCTATCATTTCATCATTACACCGAATAAACTCCAAATAGTCCCTGAAAATAGAAAAGGATCTCTAAGACTAGCCAGTTTCAAAATTAGTGAAGCCTTTAGTGATTATCACAATATCAAACAACCTAATGCATTGAATATAAATCAGTTGGATAAGGTTCTGAAAAATGACTTTAATGAGTTTAGCACAATCTTCATAGTACCTGCAATGTATCACCTAGCTCAGAATTTTACTATTTTTGATTTGATCAGTTTCGCAGATCTTAAAGTATTTGATATTCGTTGTCAATGCCTCTTTAATGAACTGGATACCGAATCATTTGAAAAAAGGTATGCGTTACCATTCTGGAATGAAATCAAGAAAGCAAAAGGTGCTTCCATGTCTCAAAAAAAGATCAAAGCCAATATACTCATTGAACATTATGATCGAGTTCACAATGGCCACCTCAAAATTGTATATGCTAATGATTCAAAGCTTGCTATTGAATACTAACAAAACCACTACACCAAATGAGTCAATTACGAGTAGGCGTATATAGCAATAAACTTTAAACAAACAGTTCCATTTCACAAGGTAATTAACATGATGCATTTTTTTTTTCTTTTTTTTTTACTCTTTTATTAAATTACAGTAAGAGGGTGACTGGATCATCTATTCATCAGCCTCACTGTCAGATTCCTCGGAGTCTTCTTCAGCAGCTTCTAATTCTTTACGCTCCAATAGAGCTTGTAGTTCAGCATCTTCAGTAGCAGTGACAGACTTTGGAGCCATAGTGACAGTAGCAGAACCACCTACAGCAGTGATTTTTTCTTCAATGACTTCTAAGGCCTTTGTTAGTAAATCAATACCTTGCTGTTTATCTAATGCTTGAGTAGTAACAACATATAATGGGGCTGCAACTAATTTCACTTTAATTTGTAAATGTTCAGTTGATAGAGCTTCACCTGCTCTTAAAGCATCTTTAATGGCATCGATACCTTCATAGCTGAAACAAGAGACTTCAACATCGGCACGGATTTTGATAGCTTGTGGGGTCAAACGACGAGAAATATATGATCTTAATTCAGCTAAAATATCATCGCTAGGAGCTTGGATACCTTCAAAAACAGAGTCATCAGTGATTGAGATTTTAAAAGCATCATAGACATGGCCATATTTTCGACTTAATGGCCATCCTACAGTTTGATATAAAGTCTCCAATGGAATACCAAATTTCTCAGCACAATGACGCAAAATTGAATGAGCAGCTTTGGATTTATTGTATCTTTCTTCACATTTTATAACATCTTCAGAAGAAACACGACGTTTTGATAGATCGATGTAACCCTTTTCCTTGTCAACTCTTAATACAACAACAACTTCGTTTTTCCCAACTCTGATCAGTTTCTGAATAGAACGAATACGTCTTCTTGATAATTCAGATAGTAGAACCATACCTTCAATGTTATCATATTCTAATAATTTGACGTACGCTCCCATCTCAGCAATTTGCTGGACGTTAACCATGACCACATCATCAACTTCAGGGTACTTGTTCTCGTAATATCTGCAACTTGATGTACTCATTCTGGGAAAGTTAAATGTTAGTATTTCATTCAATGCCCTTGTCTCTACTTGCAGGCACCAAAATTGGAGAACTGTTTTCACAATAAAACATTTTCCACTTCAGAAAACCCATCTAAGGAGAGGCAGGATAAATATTGAAAAGACATACTTTTTAATCTAAATAGCTTGCTGGACAAACCTGATTCACAGCATCAATTATATTTTTTTTTTTTTCAACAGTGTTTTTTCAACGAACAGAAAAAAATTACGTAATATCACTATAATTCCAAAAGCAGTAATTTCCAGATGGAGTAATCAATTTTTTTTAATTATGTAATGATTCGACTTAACATCACATGACTAATATTTGCCGGTTACTTTTGGTGAGAGTCGGATTGCAAATATTATTTCGCAATTGCGGCGCTATTGTTCAAAACTAATAAGAAAGCGCATCATCATCAATCATCATTATCATAAACAAAATATAGCTTCATTCTCCGATGTTTATTGTTAAGAGAGATTGATTCGTATTTTATATAAATTAGGAAAAAATAAATGTAATTGCTTGCTGTCACGTCAGAAAAGGTTCCTTATTGTGAAGCAGTAGTTGCCCGGATACATGATCTTAAAAATGAGTTTCATCAGGCGTTGTTACTGTTATTGTTAAGTGTTAGTTGCTCAACCATGCGCCTGTAAAGCGACGTCTACAAAAAGTATTACTAAATAGTGTGCGAGCACCTTTATTAACCAAATATATACGCCAAACCACAAGTGCAAACTTCACGGTAGATACCAGACCAGTCTTATATCATTAAAAACAACTGTAATCATTAAATAGTGGGATTGTGCCTGTATATTACAAGCACCTAATCCCAAAGTAGCTTGACCAGCTAGGGATAAGACAAATATTAACGTCTTATCCTTTGAATTGAATTGGAACCCTGTCCCTCATGAAAAACCTAGGTATAAAGTCGGTTTATAGCTTTACAAAAGCGTTTAGGCCAATTACACCCACTCTGTTGGCATCCTGGTTATCAACAGAATTCAACTTCAAATGTTTTTGCAAAGGAAGAACAAACGGTAGAGTGAGCCCCAAAGAGAGGTAGCTCAACATGAGTAGCGACTGAATTGGTTTTTTTGGAGAACGGTATCTGAAATTTGCAGCACGCATAGTAGTAGAGAACATTGGAGTGTATCAAGTTGCTATTGATGTTTTGTTGATGATATTATGGTAGTTGAGGATGTTGCTATAGATGACGTTGTTGTCAGGATGATGATGTTGATGATGTTGATACAGGTGTGTCAAAAAAATTAGGGATCTGTTCTCTATTTATATCTCATCACTCATTGAGCTAAAATGACAGTTTCTTCTGATATCACCCAACATAAATATGGGAAAGTTTTGCGCCATACAAAATAATCAGCTCAGGATTTCTGCGAAAATCAGTCGATTTTAGATTTCAGCCGAAACGAGCCTTTAGTCGGGCTGTTTTTTGAAAAAGAGAAAGACTGCTGATGTAAGCGACGATCTTCTCGTTTAGTGAAGTTTAAACGACATTGAAACGAAAAACAGGGTGTTCACGTGACAAACGCCATCTCGCGCTCCATTTTTCGCGTTTGGGACGTGTATTGAACACCCAATTTCACAAAATTAGTATATTTTGTAAACAAACTTGCGTCACTCATCCCAAAATAGTCAACAGTAAACAAATAAATTCACCTTCTCACATGAAAGCCAAGTGTTGGGTAACTGACTACCTCGTTTAGCAAGCATCTTATAAAAGCGCACAAGATTATGAGTGGCTATATTTAGCCTGCTTAACTCTGTTTTTACGTTGGTTGGGGTTGTGCGGAAGAGGCACATGTCATTGGTTTTTATTATTGAGAGCTTTACATGTACAAGAACTTACGTCCAAACTGCAAATCAGAATAATGCAGCACTACTTGGACTTATTACTGGGTATTGCACAGTTTACTGAATCAGTTATTGACTGCGATCTGGCACTTAAGCTATTTAGTAGCTTTAATTGCGTCTTTGATTATCAGATATACTACGGAGTATAGAGTCACTGACACCGATCATTGGCAGAGACCTTTTTCATGTCAGAACTTGTCATACAGGCATGAACCATGGTCCAGCAGTTAGCACTTGACATGTTTGTTTTAAACTCGATTTGTGTGTATCAACTGGGCGACATCTTCTCTGAGTTGATTCGTCAAGCATTCTATAAATCAGTAACCGTGTCATCAGGATCATCAGAGGCGTTGATCTTCCCTTGTGGGTAAATAGCACAACCAACGACTTATAAATTACAACTACAACTACGATATCACAGCTGTACCGCATAATTGCCCCTAATTGCTGTCAAGAATTTCAATCACCCTCTTTAACACTTTATGGTGCAGCTTACAGACAGCCCACTTACCGAACACTCAACACTCGGTACTCGGTAGTTGGAATAGCTTTCAATATCAATATGACAACTAATTTACTAAAGTTTTCAGTGATATTATGAAGATCTTTTATAATTCAAATCACAAGGATATTGGCGATCAAAGTTTGTTATTGTACAAATATTGTACAAATGTAAATCAAAAAGTTACCAACACCCCAAGTCGAGTTCCACAATCTGGTAAATGAAGTATAGGAACAATATATTCTGAGCTATTTGAGTTAAGACGTTTATATGTATTATTCTAAGGGTAGTTACGGTATAATATATGTATAGCCTATGGATCAAGATTCAAGATTCAAATTCAGGATATCTCAAATATCTGGGGGTAAAGTGCAATGATAAAGGAGTCAGGGACTCAGGAGTTAGGTATCATTTGAAGGTGCATGTGATACAAACCTGATGTGCGCTCTCTGCAAATGGAGTACTCGGAAACCGGAACAGACAGCAGCTAGTTGTAACCAGAGCAGATAACCCTAAAAGGATAAACCAATTGATCCCTATAAATGAAACAAGTTTTCAATATGTGTGTAATACTGATAGATGCAGTTTGCCTATTTGGATGCTACAAAAGTTCTGAAGGTTTTCCAGCTCGCCAATTACATTCATCATCTAAACAAGAATATGCTGTCTCCCTGCAAGGCCAACTAATTTGGGTGTTGGAGATAGGACTTAAAAATTTGGATCGTAATATAGTATCCATCATTTGGCTATCATTTGCCAGTGATTACACCATGTCACATATGTAGCTGTCAAAGTAACATTTAGATGCATGTAACATAAAATCATCACTCTCAATTTCAAGTCTCAGATCTCAAATAATGACCCCATGCAATGGGGGCAGTGCAGGCAACATTAATATGGAACCATAATACCAAAAGCCTGATCACTTTATGGCCTTCTGAAGTTTCTCATAAATACTCTTCATATGTCTCCATCTTTATATGTCATATGTCAGATTGTTTAGTTCTGAATCTTCGTCTATCAGTGCTTTATAGGCTTGCAGTTTCCAAAGAATGCCCTCCACATTTATGAAACACACCAAAGACGTTGCAACGAAAATAGGTAATGCATCAATTGTATAATAAGCAACTTCGTGCATCCATAAAACACCATCAGTTTTTTGAGCGAACTCAATTAATCTTAAGACACATCTGATGGTAATCAATAACATTGCGGTGACCAAAATCCACATTAGATGTCTCCATGACGGAGTGTATTCAGAATCTTGAGATGATGCAGCTTCGTCAATGTACAATACGGTCCTAGTTGGCTTTGATTTGATCAGGATCATAAATCTCGTGGCTAATAAAACAAATAATGAAAACACGATAATCTGAATAACAAATCCTACCATTGCTAAATTAAACCCTAAATTCTCAGATTTCCTTTGTGACATTAACCCACCAGCAGCAGCTTGAATCAACGCACTAAATACATCAAAGCAGACCAATAATGTGGTTAAATATCTGGATCTGACCAATGAATAATCTGCAGCATCAAGCACATGTCTAACTCTTCCAAAGATCATATATATTCCACCAGCAATAAAACTTGGTGCAATCAACACGAAGACTTGGCTAATAATATAAGCTGTCAAATTGGTTGATTTATATATGGTTAACAATCTAGTGATATAACCTCCAAATTCAAGGCCAATTCCTAAAATTATTGGAATCGACGGACTGTAACAGTTCAATCGGGTACCTTTCAGTACAGCAAGGTTAATGTTTTGTTTGGAAGTGGATGGGGAATCCGAAACTAGTGATACTGATAAGGACCTATCTAGAGGGAACTTCTTTGAAGTGGTGATGTTAAACTTCAAGAAGAAAAAGAACTTTATGCTCAATAACACCGTGAACAATGCTAAAAATATTGATGCACCAACTACTGAAGGTGCATAAACATAATACCCATTATCCCTTGTCATAGTAAGTTTTAGCACAGAATTCTGATAAGAGCGATGAAGAAAGAGAATGTGCTGATTAAAAGGTTCATAACAAAATCTAATATTAATTTGTATACAAATGACTGGAAGTTCAAAGACTTAAATACTCTTCAACTGTATAAATTTTTTTCAATCAAAATATTATTGTATAAAAATTTATTTATTTTCTTAAATAATTGTATCGTAATTCGTATTGTAATTGCATGTGGCTTCAACGACAAGGTCCAAAGAATATCTATAGACATATATACTTGTATATTATTTGTTCGGAGATCATCATTAACCAACTCACAAAAGATTGTTTAATGTCTCAATGAATAGCTTGAGTTGCTATAGTTTGCTCAATGGTTATTGATTACAATACTGCGCCTACTGTCAACTTTGTAAAATAAAAATAGAGCAAACATCTACAGTTACATACAGTAACGGCAATTCAAACAGAGTTCGACTACAACGAAGATTACTTACTGATCACTAATTCATAATTCACGATTCATATTTTCGCACCCAAGTGGCAACTCAATGATAATTCACAATTAGTGTTAAATTGGAGAGTTCCCCGGAAAACTTTACATACCTCATGTAATTAGCTGTCAGTAAGCAATCTGATAACAATGTTGGAAACGTTGAAACTTAGGCTTATTATCTAGTATTCGTCGCTTGTAGAGACCTTTCAGTGAAAACTTGTCAGCATCCTCATTATCATTGGTTTCCTTGTTAGAAATACATTTTCCATCAAAGATTTTTCTTTGTTCTTTTTCTTTTTACTTCTCTGGGAAATCATTATATTAAGTGATTGTTACTTATACCATGAATACGCTGTTGGACTGAGCTATCAAAATATCGAAAATGTGCTATTCCAGGTTGCTTTAACATCTACTGAGTTGCTACGTAGTTTTTAGCTCTTCTTCCGATTAACAGTAAAAACAATAGCTAGTTGCTAGTTGAAACTGTAGACACGTCGCGAAATGTACATAATTGAATAACTAAATAATTGATTTATGAGCTCAAAATTGCTATAAATGTTCTGATTTTAGCCTCAGTCGATTATCTCATTGATTGGCTATCTATCCATATATCCATATATAGCATAACTCCAATATGAAGGTTTTTCAAATATAAAAATTTTAATATGTTCTAATTTTCAGAATTAAAGCTAACCGACATTTGTTAAAATATAAATACAAATTGTATAAAATAGTAATTATTGTATCGAATAATTTTTTTTTTGTATAAAATAGCTCTATGTTGACAATATTATGAATCAGTATTTGAATTCATGCCTATTACTTATACTTTTACATCTAATTAAATCTGTTATATTAGCATTTCATAACATTTCATATTATGTGCTGTTCAGTCACGTGACACTTGAATAATTATCATTAAAATCAAAACAAAAAGTTAATTATTATTTAAATATACATTAATTCTTGCCACTTTTGATACTGCATGTCCTCAACTGAGTTCCTTGAATTGCCTTCCAATTCACTCATCGAATCTATTTCAAATTATCAATTTTTGCAAAGCTCTTTGAAAAGTGCCGCTGATAACTCTGTCTTCAAGTTCTCAACTTTCCAATTGGACTCATATAATCTACTAAACGGGTGGATTTATGATAATGAAAAGATCTTGAAACTCGAAAAATCTGAAGCAGAAACATCTTTGAACCAAATACGTCAAATTATTGAAAGCTCCTTAAAGATCGATCAGACACTGAGATTAATTAAATTGAAGTTTGGTTATATCGAGTACCTTATTATCATAGATACAGCTAAGGGATTGGGAATTCTTTTATTAATCATCACATAGTTACCATGGCCACTGTGGATATAAAACCTACAAACTACTCACTGGTAAGAGGTGCCCCTGGTGTTCCCAAAACATATCCAACTATTCGAGGTGTCTTTGAATTAAGAACAAATGACTCCGTTCCTCAAATGATCAGTTCGTTGAAAATCCAGTTCATTACTGTTGATCAACTAAAATCCAAGCCAAGGGATGTACCACAAACACGAACAAAGGTGAACTATGAGATTCTGAAGAAATTGAACGATAGAATTTTAGGAATGGATATCCCATTTATTGTGCCAATAAAGAACTCAATACCTGCAACTAATGATTCTTCAAGATCGACAACTCAGCATTATCTTAAGGTTGAGCTGTTCATGAACAAAATGGTCAAAAATTTCGAGTTCCCAGTTGTGATTCAAACATACGATACACTGCCCTTATACCGCCAATTTAACGAACCTATTACCAAAACCCTCGATTCAAAAGACCGTCTTTTACTGATAAATTACTCTATTCCATCTACTTCAATTGGACCTAATGAGGATCTTTTGCTCAATTTGAAAATCAGCAGAACATTAGGTCAAAAGAAGGTGAAGCTAAAACGATTGGAAGTATCAATATGGGAAGTATTCGATTGCCACTGTGACAAAAGCTTCATAAAAGAAAGTGTGTTAAACACTCAAACACTATCTTTAGAGAAGAATCAGCTGGATGCTGACTATGTTCAACAGCTCACTCTAAGACCGTCTACCACACAGAGCTATTATGATCTATTTTTGAAGCAACAAGACCCGAAACTATTGGACAACACAACAATACCATCCAAGAGGAACTCTTTAGTGCCACTTATCATAAATCATGATTCAGACAATCCAATTCCTTTCACACACCACACACCAATGACATTCCAGTCTGATCTTGTGTCTTATAGATACGAGCTTCGGTTCACACTGAAGTACAATTATAACAGTACTGTGCAGTTTCAACAACCCTTCACGATGTGTCCATTTGATCGGATAAGGTCATTAAGAATACTCAAATGGATCATGACTGAGTCGAAATTGGCTGCTGATGAGATGGAGAAATACAAAGATGGAGAATTGGCATACGACAACAAATATGACGTGGTCAAATATCCACAGCCTGATCCGATCACGATGAAGAGTAAATTTGATAAAGATAAATTCTCATAATTTATAACTAGTGTTTTTAATTTTTTTTTTTTTTTTTTGTTTGTAGAAGTTGTCTTCAAAAAGAGATAACCACACACGATAAACAACAATTACCGACAGAAGATATGTCAAGTTCACAAGCATACGCTCCTATCAGCTCATATTCGACAACGGTCTCTTCAGCAACTGGGAGCAATTTTTATGATGAAATATCTTTGTCAAACTCACATAAAGAACAGGCACTGATAGAGTCCCTTGCTGAAGTCTACTCCATCATCACAACATTAGAACTAGTTGAGAAGTCGTATTTGAAGGACAACATATCAAACGATGAGTACACGCAAGTGGTATCGAAGCTGATATCGCAATATACCACAATTCTTAAACAAACAGATGTTCTGGAGAAGTTTGTTAGTTTAGATCACTTCATTTCCAAGTATCAAATCAACGCCTCAAATGCCAAAAATAGACTGCAAATGGGTATTCCTGTGACAATAGAACATTCAATACCCCATAATCAAGCACACTCCCATGCAAATCACAGCTCAAACTCTACCAGCACTAATGGAAACTTCAAACTAATCGCTGAAACTACAGGCAATTTTATCACGTTGATGGATGCTTTGAAATTGAATTATAAAGCTAAAGACCAACTATATCCTTTATTAAGTGATCTCATTACGAATCTGAACAAATTGGGCAAGAAAGACGAGAATCTGATTAGTTGGCTAATCAATTTGAATAAAATGAACGTTTTAGAAGAATTAAATGATGAAGATTCGAGAAAGTTTCTGTTCGAACTAGATAATTCCTACAAAGAATTCTACAAGTCATTAGAATAAACAGATTAATCTATTGGATGCAGTATTTTTAAACAATAGAGTCGATTTCTTTGGCAAAGTTCAATGAATTTTTGACCAGTTTTTCACCATTTGTTAAACCATCATCTTCAACATCCAAGTCATCATCTTTTTCTTCGCTGAATATGATTTCACCTTTAACGATGCTCCAGTCAAACTCATCAATCAATTCATTCAATTCACTAGTATCTTTCAAATATAATAGATTTTTAACATTTTCCAGACTTAATGATTTACCATAACTCTTATTTAAGCTTTTACCAATTTCTACTCTTGTGATTTTCAATAAGATATCATTGAATATGGAGAATTCTTTAAGTTTCACTTCAGTTTTATTCTCGAGTAAGATTTGGAATACTTTATCATAATAACCTTCAATTAACCAGTTAGCCAAATTTATTGGATATTTCAAGTACGGGTCATTTTCTTCATCAATGTTACCATTTGCAATATAATACTCAAGCTCAGTGTAGAATTGAACGAACTCACCAGTGCTTAGAAGTAACAATAAGTATAAACTCAATAGCTTTGACTTCTTGGAAGATTTGTTGAGATCTTGATTCTTATTGAAATAAAAAACTTTCAATTGATTTAAAATGTTTTCGAACTTATCAAATTTCTGCAAGTTTATGAAGCTGAAAGCAGAAATTTCCAGAATAGATCTTGATATAGTCAAATCAGAGATATAGTTCTTATCCTGAAATTTAGTATGGTTTGGTATCAATAAGTCGTTAGAGATTAATAAAATTTTGATTGGAGTTATTAATTCTTCCACTTTCTCAAAATCTTTAGCTTCGAATGAAGCTTTCAATTCCTTTGTGAGCAATTCCAACGACATATTCTTCAATCTCTAATTTTGTAAAGCTGTTTCGTTCGTTAAGTGATTGTTGTGTTTTCATTTCCTACGTATACACTAATTTTCGCGAAGGTTTCGCGGATTGTTGCCACTGTATAGCCACCGAGGTAACATCACGTGATAAGATTTCCGACGAATACTGAAAAGGTTATTAAACATTTTATCTCTTATTCTATTTTATATATTTGTGAAGTTCTCAAAAATTGATGAAAGGTCTTGAGCCAAAATTTTCATGGAAGTTGAAGACAACTTCTTCATAGTCAGTATCGGCATTGAGACACATATCACCACCTGAAGGGCCGATGTGAGCACAATGGACAGATGGTCTATATGAAACCATGTTTTGATGTAGAGATCTACAGAAAACAGTATCTCTCCCACCCTCCCAAGCTTCACCAAACGGAACGTTTGAGGTTAAGTAACTCAAGCAAGTGTCTGTTGAGTTGTATTGTTGATACTGTGTTCCTGCACAAAATTTCTCATGAACACCACAGATTGACTTAGCGACAGCTTGTTGGAGATGTGCGACACCTTCATCAGTGATTTGATCCACTGATTGACCTGTAACTGCAGAAATACCCTTTTTCTGAACGATTTCATAAAATCTATCCCATCTCTTGAATTGTAAGTCATATTGATTAATCTGCTTATCTTCATTCAGCTTGATATAAATATTTGCTTCGAATGGAATTGTCGCATTTTTAAACAATGGGAATGTGGCATTTAAGATGACACTTAATGAGTACTGATCATTGAAACCGTTAAATTCGTAAATTTCATAAGCTTGAGCGTAACCGAAGATATTGACCAAATTAGAATCAGCTATACTAACAAATAATCCAAATAGGTACTCAGTGTTCAATTCTTGACCTTTGTAAACTCTGGTGATATCAACTCTCCCGACACAGTCATCACTGAAGAATGTGGAATTGATAGCTTTAGCTTGGTCCAGGTTATTTGGGTATAAGAATGTTTCAACAAATAACAGGGCATGTTGATATAACTCTAACGTGGTGAAGGAGACATCAGTATAACTTTCGTAGTGCGTTTGGTCTTCTTCTGATTGGTCAATGATAGACTGTGGAATCTGTATAGTGACACCGGAAGAAGAAGAAGCGGCGAGTGTGCTTGAGGCAGATTTGGATGCTGAACCAGGACTAGCTGGTGCTGCGAATAACGACTGTAGGAACAACGATAGGAGGAGAATATGCGTTATCATTTGATTGTAAAGAGCTATAAATATCCGGTATCAAATGTCAATGAGAGCTGAAGTTCCTGTCTTTATATATCTTTCCTCGATGAGGAGGAATCAAAGATCGACGCTCATGGATAATCGACATAACAGTCAACACCTTAGGGATGAGGCATATCAATCATCAACCATACCAACTTCGTACCATAATCAAAATTCTCACTGCACATTGCACAGCTCCTTGGAAAAGGATGAAGTACTTTTATGTACAAGTTAAAACTTACAACACATCATCTTTGAGAGCACTGGACCAGTACCATATAGTCGCACAGTTCATACTAGGATACATGTCGACTCAATGGTATTGACAAACCACAAACTTTTGATTCGCGTTGTTAATTTTGCAAATATCAAAAACAAACAAATGATCCAAGAGCATCGTATTGAACCTGAATTAAGTCAATTGATTTTGTTGTTGAGAATTCGAATACCAGATATGGATCTATAATACTACAGAACAAAAACCGCAATATCAACAGTAAGTCCTTCAAAGAACCGAAACCTGTGGAATTAAGGCTCAGGATTGGTTAATGAGATATCCAAATCTTCGTTGTCACGGTAACCAAAATTGATACGCGAGTTTACACTGAAGGGAAGGTTCGTTTAAAGATTTACCAACCATACAAATTTCAATTTCCAAAGAAGAGTAGAGTACCTTATTCAATATGTTGTTATTCCTGGGAAGTTGGTAAGAGATGTCTCAAACTAACTGAAAGCATATAAAATAGCACAAGAGCTTCAAGATGTTGAGTTCATACCATACAATCAAAGTTCCTCTTCTATAGCCTCTAATACATGCAGTTGTCTAACATTCTCTGTTACAACATTTGGCCTTTTGAAGAATCTCAATGCTAAACTACTCAAGACAACACTGATAGAGCTTAAAGCCATTGCAGCACTAGCCCAAACAGGCGACAATCTTGAATGTTTATACGGGTAGATAACACCAGCTGCAATAGGTACCCCAATCATGTTATAAACTAATGCCCAACCAAAATTGAAACGAACTCTTCTAAAAACAACTCTGCATAATTTCAACAATGTTAACAATGTGGTCAAAGGGAACTTAGGTGATAATAGGACGAAATCGCTTGAAGTCAATGCCAATTCTGACCCAGAGGCTAAAGCAATACCTACATCAGCAGTGGCCAAAGCAGGAGCATCGTTGATTCCATCACCGACCATTGCAATCTTTGAGCTTTGATGTGTTGATCTGATCCATTTGATCTTTTCAGCTTTTTCGTCCGGTAACACTTCTGCAATAACATTATCAATTCCAATCTCTTTGGCTATGGTATTAGCAGTCATGAAGTTATCACCAGATATCATCCATGTTTCGATATTTTGTGATTTCAATTGTTTGATAACACTCTTAGCTTCTGGACGGATCTCATCCCTAGCAGCCATAATAAGAACTGGATAAAACTGCTCGGTCTTGAAATAGTTTGAGCACTGAATTGATACTATGATTACACTTTTCCCTTGTAGTTTCCAATCATTCAATACCTTTGCTTGCTGTGAGGTAAAAGAAACTTTGAAATCGTTCATTAGCGCCTCATTACCCAACAGCACTTTGGTTGGATTCAGTTCTTTCCACATTATGTTATCATTCTCTGAGTCCAAAACAAAATCACCTATCAAACCCTTTCCACGCACCTCTTCACCTTGTGGGACTTTCACACTTTCCAGTTCGAATCCTTTTTTTGAAGTAACTTCATCAATAAATAGCTTCACTGCATTAGCTAATGGATGGTTGGATCCAACTTCAAGATCTTTAGCAGCATTCAAAGCGATTACTTTTAGTTTATCATCTTTATGTAACGCATAATTTGTGACCTTCAAGTCTCCACCCATAGTTAGTGTACCTGTTTTGTCAAAACATACAATATTGATCTTGGAGCCTTCTTGGAAAGCAGCCCCACCACCTCTAGCTAATATACCATTTTTGGCAGCAAGTCCTGCACCCACAAACAAAGCAGTAGGAGCAGCTAATCCAATGCCACAAGGGCATGCTATGACAAACACAGCAATTGCAAATTCCAAGGACCAAACAGCCCATCCACCAATATCGTTGGTTAAATAATCTTGAGGTAATCTTCCAGAATAACCTAAACTAATCCATATGATCCAAACTAGAATAGCAATGAATGTTATGATAGGGACAAACACACCAGTCAAAACATCAGCAGCCTTTTCAATAGGAGCTCTCTTCATTTGACCATCTCTAACAGTATCCACTATCTGATCGATTAATGAAGTCCCGTCAAGGGTTGATAATTTGGCAATGATGGTATAAGGGCCCTTATTGATTGTACCAGCAAATATTTGCTCCCCTGAACAGTGTTCAACAGGTACAGACTCACCAGTGAGAGCACTTTCATCAAATGAACTGGAACCTTCAACAATAATACCATCGACTGGGGGTGATTCACCAGGTAAAATTCTAATATAATCACCGATTTCCAATAGCGATATGTCAATTTTTGAATCATCGTGATATGAATTTTCACCATCCTTCACAACTAAATTTGCAATTGTTGGCTTCAATGAGCCTAATTTAGATATTGCTTCTGCGGTTTTGGTCTTCGAGAAAGACTCCAACAACCTCCCAATCAACAAAAAGAAGGAAAGAAACACAACAGAATCGAAGTAATTTGTCGTAAACGCAGAATGCTCCATTGAGGACGAAATTCTTGTGGACATAATAAGTATGACTAAACTTGTCCAATAAGAAACAGAAGTACCCAGTGACATAAGTAGATTCATACTCCCGAATCTGAAGATTCTTCTTTTCCATGAGACATTTCTTTTCCACAATGTTCTGATTTCTTTGATAGCTTTTATATGAAAAATATCAGCTGCGAAGAAGTAAACTGGTGTACTTAAGAAGAATAGGACCCATGTCATCCTGGAAACATTTCCTGCTATGATGGGAACATCTAACCACTTTCTGAATCCATTAGACTTAGGTAATAGTGACATACCAACAATACCAAACACAAAGGTTGGGATCGCAATTAGTGTAGTTAAAACCAATCTATAAGCAATCTTCAATGTTTCTTTCTTAGCAATACGACGTAAATGCTCATCCAAGGAAACATCCTGAACCAGGCTGACCTTGAATTGAGGACTTGATTCTTCCAGCTCTCTCAGCACTGATCTTATGGTCAAATTAGGAGGTGAGGGAATATAAGTGAATTTGACATATGGATCGGCTAAAGTGATTGGATCTTCAATTACCACAGATTCGCCATAGTTGGATAAAATATTCATGATTGATTCAGGACAATGTTCACAGAACATTCCATCAATCTTCAGCTTCACACTTCTTGAGAGCTTTTTGATTGTGGCATGTTTGATTTTTTCAACACTAACGATTTCAAAATCAAATCCACAATTCTCAATGGTTTCTTTCAACTCCTCTAACTTTGACTCTTCATTTGAATCTATGATAAATACCCCAGACTTTGAAACAATAGAGATGGCATGCTCAACTAGAAAGTCTAAATTTCCAACAGCAGCCGAGATAGAACTTGCACATGCAGCACATGAAATTCCTCCAATCGCAGCATTGACTCTATACTTCTCTTCTCGTGTGATTGGTAATAGTTCAACTAGGTTAGCAGAATATCCAGAATCTTTTACAATTTGAATGATCTTATTTGCAGCTTGTTTGTTTGGGATTATTGCAGTAGCAGTGTTTGAAACGATATCGATAGTGAATTTGGAAGGATCATTGAATATTGAACCAAGATTACTCAGTAAGTTTTCAGTAATAGAGTTTGCACATGCAGAACAAGTCATCCCGCTTATTGTGAAAACGGCCCTGAACTCCATTAGATTAGATACCGTTTCTATTGAATCACCAGCAGATACAGAAGAGGTGGTTGAGCCTCTCAAGTCCTGATTACTACTCTTTTCAAATTGTTCCATTTCATCTTCACGACATTTCGCACAGTTCTTCAAATGCCTTGATCTCTCGTCATTTCTCTTGATATACTGTGAGACAGTATTTATGATTTTGAAGTAGAGATGTCCCGATTTATAACTGGTTTGTTTCCCATCATCAGTATTCGCTGCTTCAACATCATGAAGCTCATAGTCTTTGATTAAAAACCCACAATTCTCTAGTCTCTTCAAGACCAATTTTTGCAATCTTTTGCTCATTATTCCACCCTTTGTCAAGATGCTGACACTCTCATCA
This sequence comes from Wickerhamomyces sp. yHMH617, assembly GCA_030571115.1. Taxonomy (NCBI): domain Eukaryota; kingdom Fungi; phylum Ascomycota; class Saccharomycetes; order Phaffomycetales; family Wickerhamomycetaceae; genus Wickerhamomyces; species Wickerhamomyces sp. yHMH617. The sequence goes on along the minus strand of JAJLXD010000001.1, from coordinate 151,156 downwards.
TCGATTATTTGGATCTCAGCAGCAGGCTTTAGGATATCGCCACTATCATCATCATACTCTGGAGCATTAACAATTTTGAATATTTGCGATAGGGCATATTTGATTGATCTATGACAGTCTTCACAATGAATATTTGTGATTTTCACGCTGAACACTTGAACAGGAATCGTACTCATCGCTGAAACTTCTTCTTCAAGGGATCAGACTTGTAAATTATTGGACTTTCATTAGCTTTTTATAATTTTTGGTGGGAATTTCAATTTCCAATAAAAAGTACAGCAAAAACATCGCAGAAGGATCAAAATTTTGCATTAAAAAGCAGTCATTTAATGTAAAACTGCAAAATATTATAAATACATCATTAGTAATTGTACTACGGCATATCAAAAATGATAACAACGCTTTTTATCAGTAAATTAAACACAGATCAAACTATAAGCATAACATAGAACAAAATCACATCTAGTGGAAAAGTTGCTTTCGGGTGTTTAACGTAAGAAACCCTTTCTAGTCTTGGTTTGCGGCTGAGGTGCCGAGTCAGCTGGAGTTGGGTTCAATCTAGCATTTTCCAATTGTTTTTTCTTGTCCTCCAAGGCTTTAACTTGTTTTAATAACTTCTCTTTCACTTCTTTATGTCTTGAAAATAGCTCTGCTTCAGACTTCTGTAGTTTCTTTTCCTTTTCAGAGACTTTCTGCTGGAAGATTTGTTTCATTTCAGCTTCTAGTTTGGCTAGTTTAGCTTCATGTAAAACTTTCTCCTCTTGTTGCTTTATAGCTGGATCAAACTCTCTAAAAACAGTATCATCTTGTTGAATACCCAATTTTAGTAATTTCTCTGTTCTGTAAGTCTCGTATAATCTTGAAGACGTCTTTTCACGAAGTTCTTCCAAATATTCTCTAATCAACAACTGGCGAAGCTTGACAAAATCATTGTGATCTTCGTTATCAACTTCAATTATACCCCATGGGTATTGACGTCCTCTAATGGTTCTACCGTCACTGGTTTGAATTTCGTGGGTTGAACCAACAACAGCGTATGGGATCTTAGAGACCAACTCTCTGGCACTGCTTATGGTCTCCTCATCATCATTATCATAGATTGTTGGGTTGAATATTTCGATATCCTGTGCTTTTATATCATCAAGAATTCTTTGCTTGAATTCCACTATTTCTTCTTCAGTCAATGTATCACTTTTGGCAATAATTGGGATAACATTAACCTTCTTGTGAACTTGTAACAAAAACTCAACATCAAGTGGTTTTAAAGAGTGACCTGTTGGCTCAATAAAATATAATAATGCATGGATTCTTGAGTCAACATATGATGATCTATTGATTTTGTTTTCAAATTCCAAATAAGAATCGAATCTTTGATTTATATCATCAACGATTGGTTGCCAAGAATCAGTATTATTGATCTGGTCACCAAAACCTGGAGTATCAACAACTGCCAAATTCAACTTTACACCATTCTCCTCAATCACAGATTCTGTGACATCGATTGAGACACTAGTTGGTCTTTCTTGAGCAGGATCCTTTGGTTCTTTTGGAGCAAATAGTTGTTTGTTAAACAAGGTATTGATTAAAGTTGATTTTCCCAAACCTGCTTCACCAACAACTAATAAATTCAGGTTGAAGCCCTTTCTCATTGATTTTCTATGCCATTGTTTAGGTAAATTGGCAAAACCAACATAACCATTTAGTTTTCTTCTAATGATTTTGATTTCAGAGGCTGGAACAGCAGAACTTTTGGTGGTTGAGGCTTCAGCTGACCCATTATTTTGATATTGAAGAGAATGATCCGTGGAACCATTACTGTGACCATTGGTATAACCATTTGTGTTGGCAGAGCCATTACTAGCAGCTTGCGTGGAGAAAGTTCCCGGGATACCGGTGTACTGGCTGGCAGGTGATGGATCCAGCTCTGTTTTGATGGCCTTTGCAGTACTATCATCTAGTTCCTTCTGGGTGAACTCTAATCCAAGACCGGTAGAATTGTTGAATTCAGACTTAATGTCGTCGCCAATGCTTTCCTGCTTGACAGTGGCCGGATCAGAAACAACAGAGACAACAGAAGCAGCAGCAGGCTCTGGATCAAGCATTGAATTGGTGTTTGCAGACATTTTTGGTCTATTTGTTTTGCAAGAAGTTGCTTGTTTTCTTTTTGGGCTTTTTTTATCTTCGCTGGAATTTTGGAAATGATTTCCCTTAAAAATAACTAAAAGAAAAACACAAAAATATAAAAAAAAATAAAAAAAAAAAAAAATACGCGTTTGAAACCACAAAGAAATTTTATTACCAAACAAAGTCACGTGATGGAGAGTATCATATTTTATTATTTTGTATTATATTAATACGATTGAAAATAAGAAAAGAACGCGTATGTGAAGTTTTAAAACTTTTGAGCCTTGGAAGAAGATTGATTATCAGGAAATGTCATATCCAGTGGACATCACTAAGCTATTAGAATTAGGTGCTAAAGCATATGCCTCTAAGAACTACGAGGAAGCCGTGGAAAAGTACGGATCTGCGTGCCAGACTTACTCGGAGCTGAACGATGGAGATGAGGATCCAGAATTACTATATGTGTATGGAAGGGCATTGTTCCAAGTCGCTGTATCCAAAAATGGCCTATTCGGAGGTGCTCCTGAGGACGAGTCCAAGAAAGAGGATTCTGCAAACGAGCAGGAACCAGAGACTCAAGAGAAACCAAACGAGTTATTCCAATTTAGCGATCAGGCACCATTAGCTGAAGAAGAAGAGAAGGAAGAACATGAACAAGAAATAGAAGAGGATGAGGCTGGGGAAGAGGAGGAGGAAGCAGTGTCAGATGACAAAAATGAGAACGGTGAGAATGCCGATGAGAAAGAAGATGAAGAGCCCACAGATTTCGAAATCGCTTGGAATATATTAGATTTAGCTCGTGCATTGTTTCAAGAACAACTAGATAAATTTGAAGACAAAAAAACAGAACCAATTGATGATCCAGCTTCTTCTAATGAACCACTCTATCAACTGAAGTTGAAAATATCAAATCTTCATGATCTTCTTGGTGAGATTTCACTGGAAACTGAAAACTTCAAACAATCAACTGAAGACTTTTTATCCACTTTAAAACTAAGATCTCAAGTATTCAAGTTTAACTCAAATCTGATCAGCGAAATTCATTACAAAATCTCTTTGTCATTAGAATTTAATCATGAACTTGAAGGAGCAAAAGAAAAAGCTATCGAACATTTAACAAAAGCTATTGACTCAATTAAACAAAGAGAAAAGGTGGACAATGAATTGATAAAAGAACTTGAATCAAGATTACTTGATTTGAAGAAAGATCCTAATGAATTACTAGAGGAACAAAAAAAAGAAATTTTGAAAGGTATATTGGGTGAAAGCAGTGCTCCAGTTCCAAGCGAATCATCTGTTCAAAATGTTCAAAAAACTAATCAACCAGAACAAAAAGTTAACGATTTAACATCGATGGTAAAGAAAAGGAAACCAAAGAAGGCTGAACCCAACAACACTGCTAAAAAGCCAAAAGTTTGAATTACTCGCTTCTAATCATCGAAATAAATAGCTTCCTTAAACCTTTGTTTTATCTGTAGAATTCATCTGGCTGCTCCTTTTTAAATCTTTTGTCATATTCCTTCAAGTTTAGTTTAACAGTGTCAAATCCATATTCCTCTTTCAATTCGAATTGTAATGTCCAATTCTTGTCATTATCAACATATTTTGGATCGATGAACTCAACCTCATCAGATTTATCATTTAAATTTTTGTCAAATAGCTTCTTGAGTTCTGTGTTTTCCCTTATGGGGTAAGTTCCAGGTTTTTCATAAACGTAATGGGAGAATTCTTCAAAATAATCATAGTCATCGTAATCATTGTAGTCATCATCATAATTAACAAAATTCAAATACCTCTTCTGTTCTTTAGTCATCATCCCTAATTTCTTGTAAACAAGCTCTTGGAAATAAACAGCTATCAATAAGGAAGATTTTTCGGCCTTCTTGACAATAAATACCAACTTCCACTTATATCTGTAGAGTTCGTCTTTTAGAAGCCAGCTTAAAATTTGTAGCTTTCTCAAAATCAAGAAAAATATGCGGAGTATCTTTTTGAACACAAGTCCAGATTTCACTGCATACAAGAGAATCTTGATCTTGTAGATGACTTCTCTCTTGATGTAAAAGATTAAGCGGCAGATTTTCTGGATCAACTTGATGATGATCAAGCAGACCTTATTTTCCGCTAGTTCAAACAATTTCTTCAAAGCAATCAACTCCCAAAAGAATTTTAGGATCAACTTTAAGATGATGAATGGTATTTTGAATATAAATAGTATCAATTGCGCATCCACGTCAGCGCCAGGAGTTCCAAGATTTGTGTAATCTGCATCAAGAAATGGAACATTAGATCGATAGAGCGCCAAATTTTCAGTCTCAATACCTTCCCATCTGAAGTTTTCAAGTGCTTCCCACTCACTAGAGTCAGAATTGACTACCTCCGCTGAATATTTTATATCATTTTGATCAGTTTCGTTACCATCTTTATAGATGAAGTCATATAGAGCAATACAATCGTCAGCACTCAAATTTTGAACAATGTCAAATATTTTGCTAAACTCTTTATAAATATAATGTAACTTGGTAACTAGGCCACCTATCAATTGCTCTGACAAGATACGAGTTTCTGAATTCTGGGCACTTTCAAAATCTTCATAATTGTAATTGAATGGAGCTGAAAGATTAAAATTCTGAATATAATCCACATCGCCAAATAATTCAGCTGCTAGCTCTTCAATTGTACCATATCTATTGGCATACAGTTTTGTGTTAAGATTATTAGAGACCTGTGCACTAGCCATCTCTTCTTTCAATCGATCAGGAAGAATTTCTAAAAACACTGAAAACACATTGATCTCTGAATTAGGATGTAGATCTAGCTTATTGGCATTGAAAGTATCGAACCGGTCCGCTTTAAGTCTGTCTGGAATAACCGACTCAAGAATATCATATGAATCAATCTGGCCGTCCCCATAATCCTCTGGAATATAGGCAACTAACTGCCCAAAACTTATGAAGAATAAGAAAGCATTAGCAAAAAACATCAACTTCATCTTATTATAAGTACAGAAATGATTCTAGAAAATAATAAAAGCAATATCATCTATGCGAATTGTGAATTATTTATACAATGAATCATTAGCCGCCGTTATCAAAACGATCCTTTTGAGTTACTAGAAAGCCAAAAAAAAAAGCATAGAGTCACAAGAGCAAATACTGAGTTGGCCATTAATTGTTTGAATAAGCCTTTCACTGAACACTTACTGACAATTATAACTGTATATAATTCATTGTCTCATCAATGCCATTGTCTAAATGTTTAATGATACCTCAAATTTATCAATGCTCATAACCCTGTCTGCCGCGGTTCGCACCGCAGCAATACAATTATTTTGTGCATACTTTATAATACAAGTGAAAATTGAAATTTGAGAGATATAGCAAGCAACTTAACTCATCAATCAGCTAAGGGTTTTTTTTGAGAAAAGATATAAAAGAAAGCCTGTAAAGCCTGCGACTCAATTGTACTACAGAAAACGATTTCCGTTAGAAGTTTAGTTAAAGAAATGCCAGTTCCAACTACCAGCGATACACCAGAGCTAAAGCCGGCAACTGCTTCAACTAGTGACGCTACCAGCCCACAAAAAAATGCTACACTACTAGAGAAAGCTCTCCAAATTGTCAATGTAAGTACTAAAAATCGAATGATATTCTTACAGGATACTAACATGTGTGAATAGGTGTCTCACTTGAGATTTGCATGGTTCGTTGGAAATACTGTTGTTGTGATCAACACTGTCTTATACTTTTCAACATATTTCAAGAAGGGTTTCTTGAACCCCTTCTTCTACAGATCAGTCCTTTTGGCTTCATTAAACTCATTTGGTATTGCTCTATATCAGAATAAGAGATCTTTCTATACTAAAACCAACTCTCCAGATATCAAAGCTTTTTTGAAAGATGATAATGCGCATTACGTCTACAATGCTTTAGTTTGGTTGTTGTTACCGGTGTCATACACTTTAGCAATTGTCCCATTCTTTGCTTTCTCCCTTTTCCATTTCTCCAACTTCGTTGGTAGCGAAATCTTACCAACTTTAGGTGTTGCAGGAGGACTAAGTTCGATATTAAAGAAATTCACTCTCAATTACCATGAGTCTTCTAGAAGAATTGCAGCCGGTGCCGAACTTCTACTTATTCTTCTGTTGATTGTCAAGGCGTTGTCATGGAGAAAGTATTCTTGGATCTCTTTAGCTCTGTACTCTCTGTTCATCAAGCTCAAGACTGAATCGTCCATCGTCACCAAATCAATTTTGAAAAATTGGGAGGTAAGAGTTGATGGAATTGTCAGCTTGGAAAATGTTCCACCAGTTGTTAAGACCAGTTGGGTAGCTTTCAAGAAATCTTTGAAGAATATCAATAAGTTCAGTATCAGTGGTAAAGTTGATGAAACAGTGAAGAAGAATTAAGTACGCCAATATTATTACGTGCAGCAATATTCTTCTATATCACCATGTACAGATTTCAAGGTTATTCAAAATCAGTATCTTTTAGATGTAATGTGTAATCCTAAATCAGCATTTAGAACAATGTGTTTATTAGATTGTCAAAGCCCATACACAATCCATTTAATTAGATGTATATTTTATCCGTCTGCGGTCAAAAAATTTGGACGAGTCCGGAGTCGAACCGGAGACCTTTCGCATGCTAAGCGAACGCGCTACCAACTACGCCACACGCCCCACAATTAAATTTGTAAGATGCACAGATCAACATTTGGAAAAAATCATTGAAAGAAAGGATGGTTACGAGCCTTTTTCGTTTCGTGAGATTTTGAAGAATCTCATCGAATTTTCCAGAACAAAAAGTTTAAAAAAAAAATCGTCGAGATTTTGGATTTAAAAAGCCACCAATTTCTCAAAATATTTTGTTCTGTCAGCACCAGTTAATACAACAATACAAATAAGAAATCATAATGGTCGCTATTGGTATTGATTTAGGTACTACCTTCTCTTGTGTTGCTGTTATGCAAAATGACAATGTCGAAATCATTGCCAACGAACAAGGTAACAGAACTACTCCATCTTTCGTCGCTTTCACTGATACCGAAAGATTAATCGGTGATGCTGCTAAAAATCAAGCTGCTATTAACCCAGGTAACACTGTCTTCGATGCTAAACGTTTAATTGGTAGAAAATTCTCAGATCCTGAAGTTCAATCTGACATCAAACATTTCCCATTTAAAGTCATCGATGATGCTACTAAACCAAAAATTCAAGTTGAATTCAAAGGTGAAACCAAAGTTTTCACTCCAGAAGAAATTTCCTCAATGGTCTTAACTAAATTGAGAGAAACTGCTGAAGCTTACTTGGGTAACAAAGTCTCTGACGCTGTTGTCACTGTTCCAGCTTACTTCAATGATTCTCAAAGACAAGCTACCAAAGATGCTGGTTTAATTGCTGGTTTGAATGTCTTACGTATCATTAACGAACCAACTGCTGCTGCCATTGCTTATGGTCTAGATAAAAAGACCGAAGGTGAAAAGAATGTTCTAATTTTCGATTTAGGTGGTGGTACTTTCGATGTTTCCTTGCTAGCTATTGAAGATGGTATTTTTGAAGTTAAAGCTACTGCTGGTGACACCCATTTAGGTGGTGAAGATTTCGATAACAAACTAGTCGATCACTTGTCTGCTGAATTCAAACGTAAAAACAAGAAAGATTTGACCACTAATCAAAGAGCTTTAAGAAGATTAAGAACTGCTGCTGAAAGAGCCAAGAGAACTTTATCTTCCTCCGCTCAAACCTCAATTGAAATTGATTCCCTATTTGAAGGTATTGACTTCTATACCTCAATCACCAGAGCTAGATTCGAAGAATTATGTGGTGCTCAATTCAGATCTACTTTAGACCCAGTTGAAAAAGTTTTAAAAGATGCCGGTCTAGACAAATCTCAAGTTGATGAAATCGTCTTAGTTGGTGGTTCCACCCGTATTCCAAAGATTCAAAAATTGGTTTCTGAATTCTTCAATGGTAAAGAACCAAACAGATCTATCAACCCAGATGAAGCTGTTGCTTACGGTGCTGCTGTCCAAGCTGCTATCTTGTCTGGTGACACTTCTTCTAAAACCCAGGACTTATTGTTATTAGATGTGTCTCCATTATCATTAGGTATTGAAACTGCTGGTGGTGTCATGACCAAATTGATTCCAAGAAACTCTACTATCCCAACCAAGAAATCTGAAACTTTCTCCACTTACGCTGATAACCAACCTGGTGTGTTGATTCAAGTTTTCGAAGGTGAAAGAGCTAGAACAAAAGATAACAACTTATTAGGTAAATTCGATCTAACTGGTATTCCACCAGCTCCAAGAGGTGTTCCACAAATTGAAGTCACCTTCGATGTTGATGCTAATGGTATCTTGAACGTTTCTGCTGTTGAGAAAGGTACTGGTAAATCCAACAAGATCACCATCACCAACGACAAAGGTAGATTAACTAAAGAAGATATTGAACGTATGGTTTCTGAAGCTGAAAAATTCAAAGAAGAAGATGAAAAGGAAGCTGCCAGAATTGGAGCTAAGAACGGTCTAGAATCATACGCTTTCTCTTTGAAAAACACCACTTCTGAAGAAGCTTTCACCTCTAAAGTTGATGAAGCTGAAAAGACTCAATTAACTACAGCTGTCGAAGGTGTCATCGCATGGTTAGACGAAAACCAAGCTGCTACTACTGAAGAATACGCTGACAAACAAAAAGAATTAGAAGGTGTTGCTAACCCAATCTTGACTAAATTCTACCAAGCCGGTGGTGCTCCAGGTGCCGCTCCAGGTGGTTTCCCAGGTGGTGCTCCACCAGCTCCAGAAAACGAAGGTCCAACTGTGGAAGAAGTTGATTAGATTGAATGATCTTATGAAGTTTTCTAGAATTCGCTGTACATTTAAATAGAAGAGATTATAAAACGTTTTTAGATCTTTTTTAATCATTATAAATCTTGATATACTATAAATTATAGTTGTAGCTTAATATTAGCTGATCCTATCATATCAGACTGCTGTATCAATCAATCCTCCATCTCAATAACAGGTGCATCATCTTCATTATCATTAGCAGCCTCAGCTTGTTTAGGGTTAGAAGCTTCATTTGCTTCATCGACTATTTCGTCATCTAGCTCTTCTTCAAGTATGTCATTGAACAGTTCTCCTAGTTCAGCAGCGTTCAAGTTAATTCTCTTTATGATTTTCTGATTCAAGAACCCAATGCTGTGAAACCTCAATATTTTCGAGGTGAAAACCGCTAGGTCTCTCTCAAGTTCCCATTTTTCACCTTCTATCAAAGAGAGAGCTTCACCATCCTTGTTTGTTTTTTGAGAACCTAGGGAATTGAAGTTCACATCTTCATCATCATCTCTATCTAACTCAACACCAGTTGCATTAGCGAATAGAGCTTCCTTTGAAAGGAAAATATTTAGAAAAGAGGCATTCACAGTTGCAGATAATTTCAGAGAGGACAGATCGATCTCTTTGAATCGATTAACATTAGATATATTGCTTTTGTTAGAGCTCTCATAACTTTCAAAGAAATTATTCAAAAGTGTAAGGAGATCAATTAAAACCAACGCTATTTCTGAGCGGAAAAGTAGCAATTCAGAAGTCTGATTTAGAATATCATAATGAAAATCTAACAAATCAGGAAGAATACTTAAGTCTTTTTCAATATCAACAGACTCATTTGTATTTAAGAGGTTGTTGAGTTTCCAGGAGGTTGCACTCAAGAATAGCTTGTAGGCGGAGGAAATTGGAGCAACTAGAGATTCTGTAACATCAATATCTGATATGGATGCAAAAATTGCCTTTTTGAATGAAGGAAAAATGTTGTATGAATGACTAATATCATATCCTGTACCTAAAATCAAAAGCTTGAGAGTAAAATCCTCATAAAGCTGTTGATAGTCTGGAGAGTTTATGAATTCAGGATCTTTCAGGAGGTTTTCTAGTTCAATGAAAATTTCAGATATCAAGGTTCCAATGGAACTGTTGATGTTATTGACTGCAGTTGAACCTCCAGAGCTCAACAAATGTTTCAAGAATAATATATACTCATTCTTTAATGAAATGATCGAATTATTCTTAAAAAATTTCAACAAGAGGCCATAAACAATTTCAAAAGTGTTAGTGCTATCTGGAGAAGTAAATGAGTCCAATGGAAATGACGTGAGTATCTGAATGAATAAAGAAATATCTCTTTCATCAGATCCGAGTCTTTTGATTAATGATGGCAAATGTGATATAATTTTCTGGGTTTTGGTTTCATCTTCCTCTTTCTTTGCATTCGTTTTCTTCTCATGAGTTTCAGTAATATTGAGAACAACACCATGCAAAAAGTTCAATAAGATGGACACTTGTGAATTATTTAATTCAAGTGTTTCAGATAATTCTTCGCCAGTTTGGCCACTTGGACTTATGTCCACCAGCATATATTGAATAAGAGTTTCCTGAAGGTCTGAATATGCCGGTAATGAGAATAGAGACTTTGAAGCTAAAGCAATCTTAGAGGGCTCCAAATTTACTGGCATAGCACACAATTCTGTGTTTTCACTGGGTAGAGCTTCATTGAATATATCAATGAGCGTATGTATCTTTATGGCATCTTTCAGATTCAATGGAAAATCCTTTTCATGAGCTTCGATAATAGCTTCCAATCCGTGTATGGTATCTTTAGTTCTCTCATCCTCAACTTGATGGATGAAATTTGCAATTAATGAGATGTATTTTTTATCATGAGTGGTAAAAATCAAAGATGAAATCTTTGAAACTTCCTCATCCTCAACAAAACCTAGCTTGAAGATCTCAGATAATAAAATGATTGAGTTACTTCTGACATGATGATCAACGTCATGAAAAGCAATCTCAACGATTCTGTTTTTAAATCTTTCAATGAATTGCCTCAATCCTGTGACAACAACTGTTTGCTTCAACAGTTTGTTCAAAGTTTTAATCACTTGAAGTCTAACACTTGAATTTTCATCCGATAAGACCCAACCAAGATATTTCAAGTAGGTCACCTTGAAAAATAGCTCAGGATATAAGTCAATCCATTGCCCTAAGAAAAACATAGCTTCAGCTCTTATTGAATGGTCAACATCCTTAAATCTGTGAATAAAAGTTGTATTGACTATATCTTTGATTAAATTTTCAAGGATTGTGGATTGTTTGGTAAACGTTTCCAAATTTTCTTCAACCTGAGCTATTCTTTTCTTCAAGACAGCTGTAGCTTTCTTCTTTCTCTCTATTTCCAACTGATGGTTAAATTTCTCAACAGATGAGTTATTTCTCTTTATAGCTTTACATAAAGCCGTCTCAATCGTGAATAAGGAAAAAGAAGAAACATATCTGAATGATCTTACAGATGACACAGAAAAGGCTGATAACCAAACTAGCAGATCTTCCATAATATTACCATCATCCGATCCTTGTTCTTCATCTTCTTGTTCATCATCATCTAGCACAATGTTTTCATACAAGATACCCTTTTCATCACTTATGTCAATTATTTGAGCAATGAAATCAGAATAGTTTCTTTTGAGGTGCTTGTATTCAGGCTTTCTCGAGATAAAGTAAAACTCGTGGAATTTCTGACGCTTAAAGAATGTTTGTATCTCACCCACAGTCTCTGAAGCACTCTCATTATTTGAGACATCATGCTCTTCAATTGTTGTGAAGCAACCAACAGTGTTTAATATCAGATTTATGAGATCCTTCTTTGCTAGGTCCTTATCAGACTTGTATTGGTCAACCCAATCAGTCGACAATTCAGTTACTGAAACTTCTGAATCATTGAGAGCTTGAAAGAGATAATGACTTTGAAAGCTTTCAAGCTGTTGTGCATAATCTTGACTACTTCCCACTTTTTTTGACTTTTTGGCAACACTTTTTCCTTGTTGAGTAGGCTTTCTTTTACGTGGCGTTGATTGTTGATATTCATCTTCCTGACCTTCCTCATCGTAATCAGAGTTGTTGATATCCTCATCATAAGCAATAGCTTGAGAGGAAGCCTGATGTCGAATCCGTTGAGAGCGACGCTGAGTACTAATCTGTGAGCTATCTGTGGTCATTGCTTCGATGTACTGTCGCTGTATTTGACCTCTTTGAAGTTGTAAACGCGTCTTTATTCTGGTTCTCAAACAAACGCGTCAATTATCGCGAAATACACCCAGACACCAATATGTATTCAATTTCGCGAAACAGTGTAAAACATTGCAACAATAGAAAGCTGTCTCTTCTCCTAATCTCAATCAAATGGGTTGTTTCAAAGTTATTTTACTGTTGATGTAACCTGGTAGATGTATTGAATATGTTTCTTCAGCCACGCTTATGCGATGATCTTTTGCGAAACATAGTGGCAGTTGATACAATTTCCTATTTCGGAGGGCACAATGAGCTAGAAGCAGGTACCTAAAAGTTAAAAACAGATTAAGTCAACTGTTTTGTTGAAACTCACTACAGAGTATAAACTCAAGGAAACACTATGTCATCTGTGTTACTTAACACCGTGTGATAGCCTCAACCCTATGTCTTCCAGCGCTGAGTATGCTTCATAAATTTATTTCAAATGAACGAACATTTGGACTATTGTGCTTCATCTGCATGCCAATTGTTCTTTCTGAATTGGTAGCATAGTATAATGCCTCAAATCTTGAAACAATGCTCAACTTGAGAGAACTTGAAACACACTTAAATGTACAATTGATACTTGACGAAGGTATAAATATCTCGCGAGTTCCTTGATCGACTTTGGCATGGCCCTTGCCTAAAATTAAAACTCAACCATGAAATACCTTACGCTCACTTCCTGTTTTACTCCGTTAGTTTATGGTTCCCTCATCCCAGGCTCGGTTCACAAACGAGCTCAGATAGATGGACTGTTGGTTCAAGATGTTTACGGGGATATTGAACCTTTCACAGGCGACATATCACTCGGTACTCCAGGCCAAAAAGTCAGCGTCCTCTTTGATTTGGGATCCTTCAGTTCAAATGTCCAGGCCTCCAACTCAACTTCTTGCTATAATGAAGGGTGCGTTCTTGGTTTTTATGACGCTTCTGAATCTTCAACTTCTAATATAACAAATAATGACTATTATGTGGGATACTTAGATGGGGGATCTTCTGGAACTTTTGTATACGATGTTCTTTCTATAGGTGGTACATCCCTTGATAGTTTTTACTTTGGTGAGATTTTTGAATCTGGTGGTGATGCTAGTAATGTCTTCGGTATTGGCTTTGATGCAGAGGACACTGATGACTACAGTATCAATCAATTTAAGAAGGCTGGTCTCATTCATACAAGACTTGTCTCATTCTCCTATTCATCTTCTTCTCAAACAGGTAAAATAGTGTTCGGTGGAATAGATACATCCAAGTATAGTGGGTCTTTAGAGACAGTCCCCTTTTCCACTGACTACTCAAATGTCGAGGTTTCTGCCATTGGATCCGACTGTGGTCTCATCACATCCACTGCTGTTTCATTTAGCCTTGACACTGGGTCCCAAGGCTCCTCATTTCAACCGTATTTGTATCATCAAATTCATCAAAGTATTGGTGGTAAAATTGTTAAAGGTTATTCTTTTGGTAGCGGCTATAGTAATCCTGATGAAACTGACTCCTATGTTTTCAAATGTTCGACTGCTCCTGATTTGAAGTTTTGGTTTTCTGGCAAAGAAATCACTCTCTACGCTAGCTCATACGTCATGAATCTTTTGGATTCATCCGGAGCTCAATACAAGGATTCAGCTGGGGATGATATCTGTGTGTCATCTTTGTTTTCGGGGAGCTATAATATTATTGGTGGTATGCAATTGAAAGATATTTTTCTTGTTGCAGATTTTGAATCTAATCAAGCTGCACTTGCCCAAGTTAAAGAGTCATCTACAGAGTCATTAGTCGCCATCATTGACGGAAATATTCCTGGTGCTACTGCTGCTTCAGCATACTCTGGTGAAGTAAAAGATATTGGCACAGCCTATTCCACTCCGTCTACAACAACGTTATCTGTTGAATCGTTGAATCCAATTGCAAGATATGGTGGTGCTTTCTCTGGAGCTTTTTGTGATATCGGACCTGGCTCATCTGAATCATCAGTTTCGTCCACTAACAGTGGAAATCACCAAACTCTCACTTACACAAGAAATATAACTGTTGGCGCCTGCTTGAGTTGTGAAACTTCCTATTATTCATCTTCTACTTTAGTTGATATCACCCCTAGCTCGGAAATTGTATCTACTTCTACTACTGACCATCCCACTGAGATTACAAGCTCTTTTACTAGAACTTTCTATAGTGCTACTTGTGTTAGCTGTGCTATTTTGACATCCACTACTCAATCGTCTAGTCTCACAACGAGCATCCGTTCAACTTTGACCAGTCTACCAGCTTCATCAAGTACATTGTCAACAATCAATACTACTTCAGACCACACTGTAACTGAAATCATTACATCTTGCTCCATTGAAGGATGTTCTACCCTATCGGCCTCAGTTACTTTACCTGAGAGCTCGAGTACTGGCTCCACTTCGACTTCTAACGAATTCCCATCAATTTCCAGATTCTCTTTTACCTCTATTGAACCAAAATCATCATATTCAGCTGAAAAGTCTTCAAGTTCTTATCTCGCAAGCATTTCATCAAAGCATGAGAGTTCTTCTTCAACATCATTTGCTGTTATTCCTTCTAACTCCACATATATTGCTCCTTCCCAATCCCATTCGTATACAAATAGACGCACAACTCCAGCTGAATCCTCTTCCTTAGATACTGAATCCTCCACCACAATAACTACCGTTCAGACAATAACCAGCTTATCATCAATTGACACTATATCGATTACTCCAGTGATTTCATGCTCGAATACAACTGGTACTGCAGTAGCGATAGAATCTGATACTAGTACTGATAGTTCTTGGTCAATATCCTTTGAGTCTGGGGCCAGCACTGGTGATACTACAGTTCCGATTTATGTCTCACCTTCTTCAACTGTTCTGGAATCGCTAACAACTAATGAAAGCCTCTCAGCTACTATAAAAAACGACTTGACAACAACTATTT
The DNA here is from genome assembly GCA_030571115.1 of Wickerhamomyces sp. yHMH617. Lineage (NCBI taxonomy): Eukaryota > Fungi > Ascomycota > Saccharomycetes > Phaffomycetales > Wickerhamomycetaceae > Wickerhamomyces > Wickerhamomyces sp. yHMH617. The sequence goes on along the minus strand of JAJLXD010000001.1, from coordinate 135,994 downwards.
CTACTGATGTTACGGAATATGCAACAGTCTCAAGCTCCAGCCCTTCAGCTACCATAGCTGGCTCAACAACAACACCTGTTGTCTCCAGGTTTGAGGGTGTTTCCTCTCAACTAGCAAACTCTTTAATTTTGTTGTTAATCTCCCTAGTTCTTTAGTTTTTATTTCCGAATGTATGCTATCTTATGGACCATTCTTGTGCGTCAGAGTCCACTGATGTAGAACCGTTGCAAGTTGCAACCACATATCACACTCATAATTAATTAATATAGCCTTACGAGAGTTATAGGTAAAGGTGATGGCTGATGACACTTTTTTGTTACGGGCACAGCTCATCAGATGAAAATATGTTCTTAGACAGATTGACAGATTTGGCAAATTTGGTAGAATTTTGGTTAGCCTTCCGTTATTCGTTAATGAGAGCAGAGATCTTCCTTGAAGCATAACTGAAAAATGTCCTCTGTCAGATGCATGATATTAAAATTTTTATTTACGAATATAAAAGGGTCCTAGTTACCTCGACTAGCTAACAACTGACCTACATTCGTGATTCTCCAACAGTATGTCTCGAAAATCTATTCAGCAAAGTGAAGCTCATGACTCGGAGTCGTTGAGCTCTAAAGAATATGACGTTGCTTTGAACTTTATAAAGCAGTTAAACGTGGATCAAAAATCTGCAAGTAGCGATGATGAGACAGCCGTTGTTGATGTAAACAACCAGAAGAAATTGCCAAAGGACCTTTTGCGGAAACTTGACGTTTGGATCTTACCATTGCTATGTACTATCTATTTTTTTCAATTCTTAGATAAAGCGTTACTTAATTACTCTGCTGTAATGGGAATTAAGAAGAATTTGAAGAACAATGAGTTTGCTAACTTAGGTACAATCTTCAATGTTTCATACATTGTTGGTGAGCCTATTTGTGGTTATTTACTACAGAGATACCCATTGTCAAAAGTTTTTAGCTGTTTCATTATCTTATGGGGTGCAACAGTGTGCTGCCATGCCGCTTGCCATACCTATGCTGCTTTAATGGTAGTTCGTGTCATTCTGGGGTTCTTAGAAAGTAGTACTGCTGTTGCGCTGATTGCTATTAGTGGCCAATACTTCAACAAGTCAGAACAGGCGCAGAGAATTGGATACTGGTGCATCAGTTCTGGTACCGCTACTATGTTTGGTGGTTTGATGTCTTTTGCATTTCAGCATATTAAGAATTCGGTTTTACAGCCATGGCAGATTTTATTTTTAGTATTTGGTGCTTTGACCATTGTCTTTGGATTCTTTGTGTTCTTTTATCTACCTGATAATGTCACCAGTGCTTGGTTCTTGACTGATGATGAGAAACTTCTTGTCTTAGAACATGTCAGAACTAATCAAACTGGTGTTGAAAACAAAAAATTCAAGAAAGAACAGATAAAGGAACTCTTGTTCCATGACAAGTTAACGTGGTTAATGGTTCTTCTCACCATATGTTCACAGATAGTTACAGGGGCTGTTGGTACTTTCAGTACCAGTGTCACAGCTACTTTTGGTTTTGATAGTTATGTCTCTGCTTTACTACAATTACCGATTGGTGGTGTTATAATCATTTGTATTTTGAGTGCTACTCAATTGATTTCAAAGTTTGGGCATTTCACTTTGGTTCATGCTTCTATGTATGTTCCAAGTGTGGTTGGCGCTATCATGTTAATCACTTTGGATTTGGATAACAGTGTCGGTAACTTGATTGGTCTATATTTGATATACAGTGGGTCTTGTGCAATTACTCTGTTATATTTATGGAATAGTTATAATACTGCTGGTTATACTAAAAAAATCTTCAGAAATGCGCTGACAATGATGTCATTTGCTATTGCTTGTATAATCGGTCCTCAGTTGTTCAGAGATTATTCTTTTCCTAGATACATCCCAGCAAAAATTGTGATTTTGGTGACGCAAGTAGCCGCAATTCCTCTAACTTTGTTGGTTGGGTATTTGTCAAAACTTGAGAATGATAAAAGAGATGCTTCCTTGGAGGAAGAAGGTCAAAAAGATGTAGAGAAGTTCCATGAATTTAAGGACTTGACAGATATTGAGAACAAGAATTTTAGGTATACATATTGAAAAGAAGCTTACTCTCATTTTTGTTTAATTTTTAAGACCACCAATATACCACTATAAAGCTGTATAAACTCAAATACCAGATTCTTTGGAGTCATTTCTCAAGATTTTATTTAACTCTTCCCGTTTTAAAACGTTCTCTATCTTGAAACTAGCAGCTATCTCATCCAATTCTGCGAAGCTCAAACCAACAAATAGGTCAGCATATTCGTGTTGAGCGTATTGCGATAACAATGTATCTCTAACGGCACGAGAAATGTAATCTTTGATAGTCCATTGGAATGGATATAGAGCTTTGTGATATTTATCTGGGATGGCCTCCTTGAAGTGAGCCTCTAAGTTATTGTACAACTGAGCATATTCTGGAGCGATATCATTACCCCATCTGTCCAAACCTAACTTCTTTTTCTTCAATAACCAGTCTCCAAACACTTCATAAAACTTGGATTTTGGATCAACGTATGTTAAACCTTGGAAACCAATATCTTTGTATAACCAAATGGACCAACTAATTGGAGCACCATCACCTGCAGGGTCACCGTGCTTGTAGACTTCTAACTGATCCTTCAAAACTTGGTAACGAGCCTTGTTCACTTCCTCAACGTTTTCATCACCTCTTTCCTTTGTTGCATAAACAGGACCGAACTCACCATTCCACACAGGAACTTGATTTTTGATTTGAAACTCAATTTTCCGTTTATATTGGTCTTTGATTTTAGCTTGTTCATCGCTAGTACCTTGGTATAAAGTTCCCTCAGGATTTGGGAAACCAAAAGTTGAGTAATCGTGGATACTGTACACAGAGTTTGGCAGTGGTTTATCAGGAAATTGGCGGAAATCCATGGCATAAGTGTTACCATCTAAGAAAAGAATGTGATTTGGATCAACTTTTCTGACTTCTTTATCAATTCTTTCATAAAACTTGACTAATTTCGAATGATCCGAAGTTGCTGGCTCATTCAAAGGATTGTATCCCGCAACCCAGGTGTTATCCTTATAGTATTCAGCAATTTTAACCCACAAGTTGACAATTGCATCTTGGAAGTGTTTGAACTCCCAGAAGAGTGACTTATGAATTGCTGAATCTGAATGCCAATCTTGATTTTGACCACCTGGGACGGCATGCAAATCCAAAATAGTGTAAATGCCATGTTTAGCAGCAGTGTTGACGATAGCATCCAATCTCTCAAAACCTTTTGGATTAATTTCGAAAAGATCACCCCCATCATCAAGGAAGTGTCTGTAATTGAATGGAATTCTTAAAGTATTCAAGTTGAGCTCTTCTCTATAGAAAATGGCATCTTTCTCCGTCCAAAAGTATTCGTAGAACTTGTCAAAGAAGAAATTGAATTTCTCTTCACCAATTTTGGATTTAAGAACGTTTTTGTGTTCAGTTTCATGACCTGGATAACCAGTGATGAAGTTTTCCATGTTCAAATGACCACCTGTGGCAGTTCCTTTCAAGACAACTGGAACATCGTTTTGATCCACGATCTTTGTACCTTTGACTTTTAAAAATCCAGACATTTCTCAGAGTATATAATTGTTTGCTACCTCTCTTATTCAGACTGGGAGCTGGAATTTAAGGGATACGTCTAATTGACCTTATTTATAGTAGAATTTTCCCCAGACAAAACGATAATTTTGCCGGGGCTATTGGCACGATATTTAACGCATATAGGCTAATTACCCGAAAAAGATACCGCAAATTGTTTGTCAGTTGTCATTCATCTCACACAGCAAACTCCACTCGTAAAGTGTGGAACTGGATTTGAAGCTTGGCAAGATAGAACCTAGAAGGTTACTCCGTATTCCATATTACATCAATATCATATTCCATTCCACAATATTTCCTCTTTCTTCTGGAGAGCTAGTCCACTACAATTGACACATTAACACCCCGCGAATATTACCCCTTTCAATGTCAGGTGGGAGTTGAATTTGTTATCAGACTTCACTTGACAGCTTTTAAGGAGTAGTGAAAACATCTATTTGACCCTTGTCTTTAATACTATTAACAGTATCAAAGTAGTGCAGATGTCGAAAGGGATTGATATCAAACAGAGCAAACAACCAGAAACACGTGAGAGTGCACTCGATAAAGAGAATACCAGTGGTCTGGGGCTATCACCTGAAGAGGAGAGGAGTCTCAAGACACAAAAGCTGTTGCAAAGAGTTGATGCTTTGAGAAGCAATGTCAAGAATAACACGCATCTGGATTATAAAAGCTTATAATGAGTTTTGTTTTGTTTTTAATCATATGCTTCTAAACTTTTAATACTTATTGTTCTTGTTGTCTTCGACTATTTAGGGGTGCTAATTTAACGGCGTTTGGGACTTTCATTTAAGGCGCGTTATCTTCTGGTTTAACTTACAGCTATCACTACTCTGAGTATAACTAATTAATTTGTTCTTGATATATTAATTGTCATGAGATTTTTAAATATTATATAAATAAGGTGAAAACGATTTATCTGGCTTCCCATTGTAACCAACATTCATCATAGAGTGGTCTGCTCGTATAACTGTCTGCCATTGTCATTAAGTCAACGTCTGTCATTTCGCGACGCTTTTTGTTCTTCACTTTGGAGGCTCCCATCTGAATTCCTCCATCTTTAAACTTTCTGGATTCACACCATTGTATACTGATACGTGATCTATATTTTGAATATAGTCTGGCAATACAAAGTTTGATCTCAATAAGTGCTATATTCATACCGAGGCACATCCTGTTACCTTGACCAAAGGCAAACATCATTGATTTCATTAGTGAATAGCGCTTTTGAAATTCTTCCTCTGTCTCGCTATCTTGCTGTAACCAACGCTCAGGCTGAAATATATCTGGATGCGCAAACACTGATTCATTTCTCTGTATGGTCCATGGTTGAACAGAAACAATAGTGCCTTTTGGTAGCTTGATTGCGGATCCATCAGCCAATTCAACCTCAAACTGATCGTCCGAAGAAACAACTCTAGGTTCAGACCCTGGGATAGCAGCATGAAGTCTTGTAAGTTCCGACACAAATGCATCTAGGAAAGGTAGCCGATCTAGTTTGTCTAACTCGATGAATTCTTTAGATACTTCACCAAAATATTTTATGAACTCATCATGTAATTTATCTTGCATATACTGATTGCAAGGCCTGGACAGTTGCCAAGTAGCATAAGCCAATGAGGTACCGGTAGTCTCATGGCCCGCTGCAACATGGTCAAATAATTCGGATCCTATAATCCATTTGTTCATGCCAATATCATATAATTGCTTTATTAAAGATGGCTCATTCTGTATTTGACCCTTCTCTAATGCATCATAGGCTTCTAAAAATTTCTTTTCTGTCCACTTTCTTGAATCAGTACTTCTTTTGCTCACCTCTTTTGAAGCTGCAAAATCCCACAATTGTGGTAATGATGTGGTATAGAACCACATTGAAGAGCTTGCTCTGAATGACTTTATGATGTCTCTTTCATTTAAATCAGAAATGAGATCCGTGGAAAACCTGGAACCGAACTCGTAAAATGTCACAACATCCATGGCTAGTGAATTGAACAGCTCGTATACATCTATTGGCTGGTCTAGTCTATTCTCAATGAAATTAGATGCGTTGTTGACTTTTTCGTTTAAGTGAATCTGGGAGCGGTCTCTGAATATGGAAGTCTTGGTGTAAATTTTAGTCATAAGCTTCTTCCTTCTGATATGTACTTGACTGTTGAGAGTTGAAAATGCATTGTATTCACCAAAGTTTGCGAACTGTCCATAAAATGATGATTTAGGTAAATTCTTTTTAACGTAAATTTCTTTGAAACATTTCAAGGAAGAAAGTGAAACCTCTTTCGGCCCAATTTGCACGACTGATCCGTACTTTTTATGCCATTGATCTACCTTATCATTTCTTGTTTCAGTTCTCTGATCATTCAGATTGAATACATTGGTGATTTTATATAAAGCAGGACCTGGTATTTTATGCAATGGGTTCAAGTGGAAAGGGTATAAATAACAGTAGTAAATAGCCAGAGAGATCAAGATAATACATATGGACTGGGAGGGCGTTTCAACTACAGCAGACACAATATTTTGAATGACGGCCATACTGAACTTGAGAAGCGTTGTGCCTCAACTGCGAGTTAAAACATCAGTTGGAAACTTTGGAAGTTTGGTAATTTTAAATAGATAAGTGATGACTCGTTGATTAGTATATTTTTTCCCCCATCGGAGTTTGTCTTCCGTTGTCAATTAACGGAAATTTGTAGATAAAAACTTATTCTAATCGTTAATTACAAGTGAAAGCGATAAATAAGATAAGTTATTCAATTGAATTTAATTTAATTGGTCTTCTTTGATGTTGATGTTGATGTTGGCTTTAGCTGAATTTCGGGAAAAAAGCCAAAATGTTGCACAAATTGGTATTCGTGAGCTTTATTGATCAGGAATAGTCTTAAGTACTCCAAATACACTACATAGAAGTACACTCCAGTACCAGTAAGAACATGCCACCAACCATGAAGCTCAAATAAAAATCCTAATGGCATACCGACGTAACGTCTCAAGCTAATCCAGCTTGAGCAAAAGTGGACATCCATGTTCCATAGGAAATAGCCAAGAAGAAAGGTAAGAACACCAGAGATCATCGTTTTATATAAATGCTTTCTTGCAACTTTGTCTTTGACATGAACGCTTGTCAACTGAGCTGATTTCAAAATGATAAAGACATTCAAAATTGCATAAGCGACTTGATGAATAGTTGGATCCTTGTAATATAAATATATAGCAGTAAGAAGCTGAGCGCCAAAAAAAACAGAAAGACCAATTGCCGTTGATGATTTAGTAGTTTGACCCTCACTGAAAACACTCCAGATAGGTATACATGTGGCATAGATCATTGGCAGCTCATCCAGTAACTGGTATTCATACTGTAAAGTCATATGGAACAACCAGCTTCCAATCCCAACTAGTGCAAATCCAGCGCTGATTAATAGAAATCGTGTCTCCAGCTTGTTCTTTAAAGCAGAATATATAGCGAAGAAGGCTAAAAGGATGAAGACGGAGTTTGAGATGGTGTTAACAGCCTCTGCCACATAGTGACTTACCACGTAATTCTCTTCACACCAGTCGATGGTTGATGTAGGGACATCCCAGAAACCCGTCTCTGGGACAGCTGGGTAGGGAAATGAGAATCGTAAATTCATAGACTCAGATTGCGGGATATTAATAAATAATTGAATAAGGCTATATCGATGGAAGGATCAAACAATATGATATAAAATCTAATTGATTTCTGACTGAACTTGTAATTGCAAAAAATGCGCTTCAACTGTTATACTTAAATATCAAAGGCAAATAAAAATTTAGATATCTTTTAAACATAAACGACAAAGAAAAAATTTTGATTAATTTTGTCCGTCTTATCCAGCAACAAATCTCAAGAGTTTATTGTTCCTTCGATAATTGACCGTATCACAATGACAGAACAAGTCATGTGAGAATTAATATTTTGGTTTGGTCTAATTTTTGTTTTCGCGAACTAATGTGATTAATAGTTTGAAGAAGTGAGTTAACTATTAAAGGAGGCGTTGTTTGTGCACTGAATTTATATTCACAATGAAGTCCATTTTCATTTCAACGAAACTTAGAACTACCACTGATGTTGACTGGTCCAGTCCGCTTAAGAATTACCTTTCAAAGGTTTATGGCAATACAACAGATTTTACTAGGGAGGCTGGAATCATTAATAAGTTAAGACTGGACTTAACTAACTCAATTCATGAGTCTACTGATCATATCAAGACTAAGGACATATACTATAAGTACTATGGTCAATTGGAGCTTCTTGACTTAAGATTGCCAATTCAAGAGCACGGAGTGCGTATTAAGTTCAAATGGTATGATGCATTCGATTCCTCCTCCTCCCATTCACAACATTCATTAGCTTTTGAAAAAGCATCTGTCCTATTCAATTTGGGTGCTATTTTAGCATTTATCGCAGCTGAAAAGTTTGTTGATGGAGACTACAAGTTTAGTTATCAATACTTCCAGTATTCCGCCGGTGTTTATAAATTCATGGCTGAGAATTTCCTGCATGCTCCATCTCATGATTTGAATGGAAAGACAAGCTTATTTTTGAACAAACTACAATTGAGTCAAGCTCAAGAAGTCTTTTTGTTGAAGCTTATCAGTGAAGACGACTCAAAAAAGTCTCTTATTGCAAAATTGGCAGCGTCCGCTGCGACTCATTTTAGACAAACGTTGGAGGCATTAGAAAAAGTAGAAGATGATTTTGGTGAACGTTATGCTTGGATAAGTGCATTAGAATTCAAGCAAGCGTTTTATACAAACATATCTTATTTTAACTATTCATTATCAATATCAGAGAAAAAGATTGGAGATGCTATTGCTTTCATGAAAGTGGCACATGAAGGATTCAGTGGATTGAAGAAACTTTCTAACGACACAACAATTGATTATAAGACTTACCAAACTCAGGCAGAAGATCATTTGAGAATCTTAATCAAAGATAATGACTTTATTTATCATGATACTGTTCCTTCAAAGGAGACTTTGGATTTAGAAACAACAATCAAGCCATTGGATGCTGCTAAGGCTATTCCTATCAATGACCACCCAAATGTGAGTGAAATTGTTGGGGAAGACATATTTGAGAAGATTATTCCTTCCAGCGTGCATGAGAAGCTTTCCTTCTACAGTGAAGAAAAGGCAAAACTTTTGAGAGAACAAATCGAAAAGGTTGAAACTTCAGATATCGAGCTCACATCATTCCTAGAGTATTTGAGACTACCTCAATCACTGAAAGATTTCAAAAACAGTTCACAAAATAAACTGGACCCAAGATTAATTGAGTTCTCTAGTGAGATATCTGATTCTAAATTGAATAACATTGACGCCAATAGATCTGGTGTCAATATTCAGAGACAAGAAATTTTAAAACTGATCAACGACTTAGAGGTCAAACTAAATAACGAAGAGGAAGAATACAATAGGGCCAAGTCTCAAGGGATTCAGCAAGAACCTTCACCTGCTCAATCTGCTAACTTGAGGGATGATATCACTGGAGCCAAGCAATCCATCCTCAGTGCCTCAAAGTTGGACCAACAAATCAATGAAAAAATTGAACCAGAGTTGGTAAATCTCAATAAATTGAGAAACAGAACTTTGTTAGAGGCTGACTTCTTCAATAGTGATTCTGCGAGCTTGTTAGACTTGGATGACTCTCCTAATGATACTTTGAACGAATATGTTGATGAGATCGAGAAATTGTCAAGATCTTTGACTGATTTGAAGAATGGTCGTACTAAGTTAATAGGCACTTTGAAAAGTTCGATCCAGGATGATGATATTTCAAACATTCTTGTCTTGAACACAAAAAACCTCACTGAGAAAGATGAAAAGCTGCTTTTCGACAAAGAACTAAGAAAATTTGGTCCATTTATTGAAAAACTAGACTCAAACCTTGCATTGCAAGTATCAACAATTGATAAAATTAAAGTGCAATACAATAAAATAATTTCTTCAAATACAAAAGTCACCCAAACTGCTCAAAAGGTATCAAGATATGAAAAAACTTTCAAAATATTCAAGGAGTACGAATCCAACTTTGAGAAATCCACTACATTTTATTCAAATCTTCTGAATTATGTGAATGAAGTTAGGTCAAACGTGGACAAATTTGTTTCAGATAGAGCATCTCAAAGACAGCGCCTATCACAGACAACCACAACTGATTTGGGTGCTCGTTTCAACAATCTAAGTATTTCGAATCAATCACCAGGGGGCTCATTATCAAACGTATCAAATCAACATCAACCATACTCATCTGATATTTCATATAACAACCCTACTCACTCCAGTCAGTACACTGCACAATCAAACCAGGAGCCAAGTCAATATTATCAGCAACTATCTGCTATCTCGTATCAACAAACAGTCCCTTCATCATATGGTGGACAATATCAACAGCCAGGCCCTTCAAACCGGCCACCATCATTACCGCCGTATTATCAAGAACAACCACAATATTCACCACAAGTACCTAACTACCCAACTGGAAATGCTGCTCCTCCATTACCACCGAAGCCTACAAGCTATGGATATCCTGGAAGCTTCCAAAACCAGGACCAACAACAGAAACAGAACAATCTCAGCTATTCAACACCTTATGATCCAAATAAACCATATCCTTGATTGAATGAAATCAATACTACATATTTGGAAGAATAAACAATAACTCATGATGATGAATAAGTTCATATAAGCGTAGATTGATTGAAGCTCTGACTTCTTGGTGTAAATATGTCATCTTCAATGATCCCGTTGTACGATTGAGATTCTTGACCTGTAATCCAACCAGGTAAAGTTTCAGGATTCATTATTTTCAAATCACATAGTTCATGCAAGCCACCAAATATATCCTTTCCATTAAATCTCAATTTAACTTTTGGTTTAAAGTCATTATATTCATTTCTTATGTCAAACTCCGCATATTGGACTGGTGTTATGCTTGAATACTCATTATTTGATTTCTCTTGTTCTTGTTGCTCAAACTCTTCATCTTTATCCTCAGAGGATATTTGAGATTCTTGTATTCTTCGTTTCTTTCGAGCTCGGCTTGAAGAATCTTCAAAAAGTTTCTGGCTTCTCAATGGGATTAAACTTCCTTTAAATCTCAACATTGCAATTCTTCTTCGTCTTTCATCCCTGTCTAAATACTCGGCTTTACTTTGTATGGCAGTGCTATGGAATTTAGGATCATCAAAGGGTGAGATATCAATAGTACCATCAGCATAAGGAGTCCAAGGTCCTAAAGACTCAGCAAACCTAGAGTTTCCTTTCAAAATATGTAATGACTCTAGAGATCTAATTGGAGGTTCGTACTCGTTAATGACCACCCGTAGCTGTTGGGAGAATGTGTTTGAGATTGCAGTTTCGAAACATTGAATAACTATGTCAATGGCAGGATCTCTGTTTGTAGGTTGTTGATAAGAGTGTATTATATTTGATGAATTCATTGGCAACGCAATAAAAATGGGTTTTCTGGAAAGAATAGAGCTTGAAGTGGTGAAATTATGTGACTCAGAGGCATTTGCATCTGAGATAAGGTCAAACAGCTGTAGTCGGATGATTAAAAGTGGGTAATGTGGGTGATGACTGATATATATATGGTTTAGGAAAAATTTTGAAAGTTCTAATAATAAGTAGTTCAAGAACAATTGAGGATCTGTAAGATTGATTATGTGTTCTTTTGATTGTGTTGAATTCACTATTTTAGATGATTGCCAAAAGAAGTTTAGAGGCTTTTCAATCATTAGTTGTGAATCTAATTGGGCAAACTGTAATAAATTGAGCCCATTTCTATAATAGTCTACCAATAACTTGTCAATCAATCTTCTTTTAGACTTGTTTTTTGACTTTTTAAATCTCTTCAAGTACTCCACGAAATCCGCAACTAACCATGCTCTAGTGATGTCCAGTTCCTCTATTTGATCTTTTGAGGGTTTTGGCTGAGTTTGTTGTAACTGGCTCCATAAAATACAAAGATTTGTTAGAGACTCGACGGACAAGCGAGACAAAGACCTTGTAATCACATGGGGTGTAAGTGTTGGCACAAAGCTATTTCCAAGCGTCACATTTGAAGCTGTCATCTTATTAATTATTCTTCTGTGCTTGGTTTTTTGTAGAGAACATAAAGCTTTGTTTACTTTTTCTAATTTTACCGGTTAAATCAAAACTTCAAAAAATAACCGACAAAGAACAATACACAATGCGTATACAAATATACAAATAGTTAAACAAAGGTAAAAGATGGTTTATGTATTGTATAAAGACTGAGTTTGGTAGATCGGTGGCTAAGATCTCCAGTCACTCTCATCACTTTCAACGTCAGAATCGTTGTGTGTCTGGTTCAGAGTAGTATCATTTAATCCAGTATCGTCAGGATTTGTTACTCTTAAGGTTTTTTCATGTCTTGCATCAGGTAAAGAGCCGTTACTAAATCTCTTATGACCATTATCCTCCAGGAAGAACGGAGCCGGGTTAGCAAATATATTGTCAGGCTGCTGCTGATAATATGAGGATAAATCGTTATGAATTGGTGGTTTCTCAGCATGAAAATGATTACTTTCATCATCGTTCTCATCATCGTCATCAGAGCGACGGGTGCAGCAGTATATTGCCAGCAATACACCGACAAGCCCGGCAACACCAATAACAGCCCCAACTGCAATCCCGGCAATTGCACCTTTACTTAAGCCAGAAGATTTCGACTCTTCTGTTGGTAAACCAGAAGCAGAAGTGGCGCTCGATGTTGACGAGGATAGAGTTTGAGTAGCCGTACTCACAGAGTTTGATGCAGATATAATTGAGGTGATGATTTGAACTGAGGTAGCTGCTGACTGGAAAGATGATGAAGACTTGGTCGATTGAGTAGAAGTTGATTTTGATGATGAAGACGAAGTGGAAGTGGAAGAGGAAGAGGACGAAGGCGAAGACGAAGCAGAGGTAGAAGTTTTGGTGGACTGAGATGCTTTAGTAGAGGATGAGGATGAAGTTCTTGTAGCTGAATCTGAAGTTGATTTGGTATTTGAGCCTGAAGAACTGTTTGAGTCTGGATCAGTTTCTTCATTTCCCGTAGTGAACAAACTCAAGTAGGAGCTACCACCACATATCTCTGATGGGTAACCTTGACAGTCCACATTGCACTTTGAGGAATCCACCGAATCGATATTCGATGGTAATGTATTTCCACAATAACATGTGGCCCCATTTAAAGTCGCAGCAACTGCATAGTTGGCACACAAACCTTCACAGTATGAGTTTGTCTGATATGTATACTCGCCTTGGGATGTGAGGTAAGATTTCAGGTCATCCAGCGAGTAACACCCTTTGCTTGAAAAAGTAGCAGCATTGACTTGAGCAAGTGTATACAGTGACAGTAATATGACCTTTCTTTGTATCGACAACATGGGTTTATATTGGGTATTAATGAAGAAAAAAAAACAAAAAAAAAAAAACAGAAGATGGGAAATGAGCTCAATGGAAAGAAGACAGAAAAACAAGTGAGATGTGAGAGCGAATGACTAGCAACTTGTTTGTGTTATGGAAAAGAAGAGAGTAAAACTAACTAACTTCAGCCAGTTCTTGAGAATAGTTTCATCAAAATTGAAAACAAACAAAAATTTATTTTTATAACAACA
>JAJLXD010000001.1:101923-122595 GCA_030571115.1 Wickerhamomyces sp. yHMH617 | reverse complement strand
AAAAAAAAAAAAAAAAAAAGAAACGAAAAACGCGAAAAACGCGAAAGTCTAAAGAATCTGGTTCTGGACTCTTTTTCAGTCTTTCAAAAGCTTTTAATTTAATCAAAAGAGAAAGAGAGAGAGAGAGAGATCTTTTTGATTAAGTGTTTTGTGTGTAAATATATGAGATCTACATATTTCGTTGTGGCGTGAATCATTAATTATTTATTGAACTCATAAACGTAGCTACTGCGCATCAAGCTCATAACCCATGTTTTCTTCTCTATCACTCTCAATCTCAGGTTGGTCTCTGAGGTATATTTCCATTGACTCTTTGATATAACTGTTCATAAAAACCTGGAACTTCTTGTGACTATCTGGAAACAGCTTGATGTTATCTGAGAAGAATTTGTTAAGATCGTTATTCAATAGCTTGCTGACACTGATCAATGTATCTTCATCAAGATTGGTTGGATTTGTTCGAGATTTCAGATTTCCATTATTTGTATCAAACTTGTTGTTAGAATTAGTTTGTAATTTCACAAGAGCCACAATCTGATGGTCAGAATAATGTCTATTCATGATATATTCATCCAGTGGGAAAAGCATCTGGTCTAATGTAAATGATCCGACCCCACTCTCCTCGTCAAGGAATCGAATATCTGCCTTATTCTGTAACAGCCTTATCAATTTCCAGTAATTAAACTCAGTTTCCTTTTTAAAAACAACATTGAACTGATCATATGAATTTTTCTTGATATCAACCCAGGGCAAGATACCTGAAATTTCCCAGCATTTCAAAAGATGTTTATTCATATCATTGGCTTTGATAGTTTCAAAGCTTTCACATATGAGATCATAAATGAGTTCCAGGCTAATTGGCTTTAACCTTCTCGCATTCATCGTTTCAATGTAGCTCAAATGGTGTTTCATTAAGCTGACTTTGAATTCAATTTTAAAGTTCTTTATAACACCAAGATTCAATGGTTGAATTTCTATATTAAATGATCTCTTCAGATTATGCATAAATGGCTGATACCTATTCAAATTTGAGAAAAATGTTTGATTATTGGCATTGAAATAGCAAATCTCAATATGGCTTAGTTTTGGAACAATATGTTCTCGTAGTTTATCAACCAAAAGCAATATTTTCCTTGTTGGATTCATAGAATTCTCAAATGATCTATCAACTTTAACCAAATACCTGTAAAAAATCTCATCTGTTATCATGTTGGTATTTGATTGGAAATAATATGGATCATCCTTGAATGAGTTCGTATTGGATATTTTCAACAATGGTAAAAATTCAGTGTTATTACAATTCATTCCAAGTCCAATAACAAATTTAAATTGACTATAATCTGACGCAATAAGCCTTGATGTAACAGAAAATTCATCAAAATGAAAAACATTACAAGGCTTGAAGCGAGAAATGATCTCTTTGAGTCTTGCTTTCTCATCCTCAATGCAACCAGTAAAAATGTTACCTTCTTGTTTTTTATAGCTTAACAAAAGCTCAGTCTTTTGGCGGTTCTTAGACTTGAAATGTTGTAACCATCCAGTTCCTTTTTTGAGCTCTGAGAAATCATCATTTGGATATATAAGATGAGCAAAATAGGACCATTTAGCTATCAGATCATTCCCTGTAACACCACCTTTCTCAAAATCAGATCCATGCTCAAATAAAGCTTGTTCATAGAATTTAAGAACTGCATCATCAACAAGAGGATATTTCATTTTGGATCTTGTTTTAATTTTCCCTTTATCAAAACTTGACAGAGCAGCAAAGTCAGCACGAATCTCCTTCTCTTCTCTTACCCATCTGTTGAAACTTGTTTTAGCAATTGCAAATTCATTTAGAGACTGGAAATATTTCACGGTAGCTCTCTGAGATTTGGTGGCATTTTGATGATACCAGTCTAAAACACGTACTTTCTGTTCAAGGGTAGCTCTCGCTGGTTTGACTTCTCCATTCTTGGTAATCATGGTAGCTGAGCTGTGCTCTAGAACAATAGAAGATGCCGGAATAGAATCAGATGGCTCAATTGACGACTCCCGGTCCTCAGAATGATGCTCATCTTCCATAGCAGGCTGCGGTTGAGCAAGGCTCACAGGTAGCTGAGAAATTTGGGGAAGCTGTACATTAGACCTCTGCATGTTTGGCTCTTCAAAGTCGATTATCCTTGGCAGCCAATTAGTCTCTCTATTGTGATTTGAATTATCCATAGTTTCCTTGGAAACTTCAGAAACACAAGAACTGCGTCAAAAGAAGCACAAAATAAAGAAAAAAGGCAAAATCAGAAGCCAAATGTCTTTTTTTCAAAAGTGACACTATTTTTTTTTATTTGTTTTCTTTGTTTTCTTTTAATTTAGTTTTCACACACGTAAAATTTTCATATCCGAATTGGGTAATTCCCAGAAATGGAAAACACATACACTATAATCAAAATTTGATGAGTTTACCATTGACATCTTTGCTCAAGTATTGATCTGGAGTTTTGTTGTTTATGTGAGCTGGTGAAGGAGTAAACAGGTTGACATAATCATTCATGTTGAAACCAGGGGTCTTCAGCAGATTTCTCATTGGAGTACCAGGGGTAGCATTAATTCCAGCCGTAACATTGTTCAGCCTCTGAACAGATGATGAAGGGTTCAATTGAGTGGTGTTAAATTTGAGCACAGAACGGTTTGAAGGCGTTGAAGGAATGTTCTTGTACTGAACAGGTGAAGGGGAAGTAGCCAAAAACATCAGCAAATTTGCACCTTCATCTCTCGCATTTTGCTTTGGAGTTGAAGGAATGTTGTATGCTGGCTTTATTGGTGACGAGTTATGAAGCTGGGTCTTATTTGTAGAGGCAGTGTTATAAATATCAGTATTGAGTACTATCTTCTGCTGAGGAGGTGTGCTTGGTGGGTTTATTGGAATAGTGAATTCCTCGTATATCGGTGAACTTGGTGGGATTTGTTGAGCAGAGTTCCTTTTTGGTGATTCTGAGTCAGATTCATCCTCAGTTCTATTCAAATCGATAGAGTCCAGTGATTTTCTCTTGTTTAGACTCTGACTGGAGGTTGAGCGTGATAACTGTGAGGCAAGCTTTGATTGTTTTATAGGGGATATTTGTTTTGTTATCGAACCTTCTTTTATCTTCAGGTTGGTCTTTGATAATCTAGATTTCAACTGTCTTGATATCCGGGCAAGTTCTGCTCTTTTGAGAATGTTTTCTGCAGCCAAATTTTCTTGAGATGTGATCATTATTGGGTGGGTATATGTATCCAAGTCTTTTCAGTTCGGTGAGATACCTTTGAAGAGAGTAAAAGAAGATATGTATATGTTTCATAAATTCCCGTTTTCTAAAATTTTCAAATTGGTTAAGATTAAGGAAGCGCGAAAAACGCAATCTAACGCGAACTTAAACGCGTCTTATTTACCCGATCGGGAAATATATATTATCGACGTGATGTTATGTACCAATGAGTGATGAGCTGCCCATGTGATGACAGGTAATTGCTAAATGAGAAAGCCCCTGAAATCCTATTCTGTAATATCATGTGATAACGTACGAGGTGATATTCACATTTCATGAATTATAGATATATATATATATATTGTGTCATGTTACGAGCACTTGTACACACTCTATAATTAGATATCTGTAGTCGATACTGATGTCTCACCAACTAGTTGATCCTCGATATAGTCTCTTTTTCTTCTTTGATATCTGTCAAAGCACAGAATCACAAAAATATTCAAGGTACTTGCAAGCACCAACCCAAGACATACTCTGGTACCAAGAGTATACCTAGGGGCATAATCAGTGTTGAACAAGATTATGGAGAAAGCAGAGCTTGGACCTGTCAAGATCAGGTTGAAAGAGCCTAAAACAGCAGCTCTCAACTGTGCATCCTCTCTCGTCATTTCATTGGCCCACGAACAACATAAAGTGGAAACTGAACCACCAACACCGCCAAGCGCGTACGCAAGAAACTGAACTCCCCTTGGGACATCCCATTTCACCAGTATTGAAATAGCAAAGATCCATAATATATGCAAGATCAATAACCCATCCCATTTAGCATTACGTGCACCAACATATAATCCAGTAACAACACATAGCACAACATCAACACCAGATTGTATAGTGGGAATGTTATTTCTTTGATAAACATTGTAACCTTCAGCCTTCAATACGATACCCCAAAATGAAGTGGCATCACTTGGAAGATGACCAAGTGTGTAAAACGTGGTAAACAAATAAAACTGCCATGATTTGAAAAGCTTTATTACAACTGACCAGCTTGAAGAATGATTCAGTCTAACTTTTTTTGTAAGACTAACTCTTCCTTTGCAGTATTCAATATCTTCTTCTGACAAGAATCTGCTTGGTTTTGCTTGATGAGGAACATCTGGGATAACGAAATAACCCAATACAGCAACTGGAACAGTTATAATGAAATCAACAACAAACATCCATTTCCACCCTGGGAGACCTGCCTTGTTATTCAGTGTTTTATAAACTCCTGACTGAATATAGCCACCAAACATCGTTCCCAAGGAGCCCGAAGCGATGAATAGTGCGGTACGAGAAGCCAGTTCTTTCTTATTATACCATGACCCCAAGATGTAATGCAAAATTGGAAAACAAGCGCCCTCCAACCCACCTTGTATAGTTCTCACAATAAGAACACTCTTGTAGGAATTACAAGCAATAACCAAAAGTACCATCATACCCCATAATAGCTCAATTCCCGGTAATAAGAAATGAGGTTTTATCTTGGTGATCATAACAGTTAAGGGTAAACCAAACACACCATACGAGATACCATAGGCTCTACTTAGCCACACATAATCTGTACCATGCATATCAAGATCTTCTTTCATTCCAGAAACATACGCATTGGCAACGTTAGAAGAGTCCAGATATTTTATAAAGAAGCTCAAGCAGACATATGACAAGATGATGCAGTCCAACTTAAATACCAGTTTGGTTTCATACTTGGACTGACCTTGTGGAATCCATAGATACCACTTCTTATTCACGTAATAGTCTCGTGGATGTTTCAAGCTGAAGAATAACTGGAATCTCTTAGACCATGAGACATTGTAATTCGTGAAGTACAAATCCTCATCCGATGAGTCAACCGAGTGAATGCTTACTGCGGTACGAGACTTGTTTCTATCTTCCAATTCATTCTCTTGGTATGACATTTCTTGGAAAATATTAAATTAATCAATAGACGAAGAGCAGGGTTTTCCTATCATATATAGCAGCATCCAGATTTCCCACAGATCAATACCAGAATACAATCATTGAAAAGCCATAGTCAACTAAACGGAGCAGACAAGCAGCGTATTTCATTCACCAGCCCTTCATTCTCATAATGTATGGCTATTTCTCACAATTTCTGGACGTTACCATTCACAATCCATCACCAATTTAATACGTCAATCAGATGAGTAAATTCTCCGACAATGATCCACACAACAAATCCACAGTAAGCCTACTGTGATTATCAATGTGCCTAAATTCAGGGACCATGGAGCACAGACTAAAAAGTGACTTAAGTGTGACCACAGTAATAAGTGACAAGTGACAAGTGACAAGTGACAGGTTAAATTAATAGTCAATAGTGGCTTTAGAACTTGTATGAGATAAATTGCTTACTTATCCCGAAACAGTCTGCCACAACGAACTTATAAAAACTGGAACAACCCCAAATAGAACCATGAATCTATTCAAAGCACGATAAAAATGCCACTAATCGATCTTTCCAGACACTTCAACACGAAGAGGCATGAAGCAACAGACTTCTACTCAAAACCACCGCCAAAGTCCTTCCCAGTCCACAATTCTCCTATCAATTTGTCTGGGGGTCGTCCTAATGCTGGTTTCTACCCTATCAAGTCAATTGACCTCCACTTGAAAGAGAATCCGTTCGATCAAGACTCAGCCGAAACACACAGTGTCACCATTAATGAGACAGATAGCTCCACATTGGATATTGCTCGGGGATTGCAGTATGCTCCAGCAGCTGGACATCCAGAATTATTGGAGTTCTTTAATCATCTTATCCAAGAGCTGAACCCTCCTAAACACACCGAGGAACTTGGTTATATCACGACCAATGGGTCTGGTGACTCGCTCTATAAGTTGCTGGAAGTGCTGTTGAACGCTGGTGAAACAATTCTAGTTGAAGAGTTTACTTATACGCCAATTTTTGCTCCAATCAGTACCGTTGGAGGAATCAAGATACCTTATAAAGTGCAGTTCAAAACTGGTGGTGATGTAATTGACATTGATTATATACAAGACTTGTTGACAAACTGGTCAAAATATCATAAAGAATTACCTAAACCGAAATTGATTTATACTGTCCCAACACAAAACCCATCTGGATTGACACAACCACTTAAGATCAGACAAAAGTTTTATAAGATTGCCCAAGAACACGATTTGATCATCCTCGAAGACGACCCTGATGGGTATATTCGTCTAAATGAGATTGATCCGTCCGAATACTTTAATTCCATTAAAGGCGCAAGTTATTTAAACTTGGATACAGATGGAAGAGTAATCAGATTTGAAACTTTCAGTAAGCTATATGCTCCTGGTATAAGACTAGGCTTCATAGTAGCATTGAAACCAATCATTGACAGGGTGCTGGAGTACAGCAAAATTGCAACTAAAGCTACTAGTGGTTTCTCGCAATTGATCTTGTACAATACCCTGAAAGGTTGGAGTGGAGTTTTCGTTGAAAAGGATTATGATGAAGGTGATAAATTGGTGAGAGGATATCTTGAATGGAATTTAAAAGTTTCTAAAGAGTTTGCTCAACGTCGTGACTTGGTTATTAACTATTTGAAGCAATCCGATTCTTTGAAGAAAGGATTTATAGAATTGGTTGAACCTGATGGGGGAATGTTCTTTATTATTAAGATCAATTTCCAGGATAACTCGAAAGGCTATATTCAAGATTTAGAAAACCTAAGATTCAAACTGCTAAAGACTGGTGTTTTGACAATTTTGGGTAATTTGATGAGTTTTGATGACGATATAGCCTCAAGTGCTAAGTTCGTTAGATTGACATTGGCTAATGTTGATAGTTTAGAGATTTTACAAGAGGCTGTTGAAAGATTAGACGCTGGACTAATAGAATATTTTGAAACTTTTTAAGAACTACAAAATTCAACAACTAATAGAAAATATTTATATATATCTAGTATTTGTAACCTTCAATAAAAAGCTTGGTTTGAACAGAGGTATTGTTATTGAGAGCATTCATGCCTTGAGGAAAGTTTAATGGAGGTAGTCTAATTTTACCGTCCGTTCCACCAAATAAGGTGGAGTCCATTGGCTTTCTAGTACTGTCGCTTTCCATGGATGTGCTTCTCGTTATATAATAACTGTATTCCTTGCCAAATGTTCCGTCATTTTGACTATTGTTCAAAAGTGTTGCCGATCCTAAAATTGGCGAATATTGAGGAGAGTTATTGGAACTAGGGGATGATGACAACGATGGTGAAGATGAAGAGGTTGTTCTTGTAGATGATGCAACGTGTGGGATATGGTTCTCAATGGCTGGAGTTACGAATGTCTGTGGTCTTAAATGTTGCTGTTGGTAATGCAGTTGAGATTCAAATTCTCTGTTTATAGTGATGCTTGAAGAATGCAGAGATAATGATGAGGTTCTTTTTGGAGATTCAGGAGCTGTAAAGGATGAGAAAAACTCTTTCAACAGATCAAATTGTTTGCCAGAAAGATCCAAGAAGGTTAACCAATTATCAAAAATTTCAGACAATTTTGACACAAGCATAGGTTTATCACTTGTGAAATCATACTTATCAAACTTTTGATCAGCCTCATCTAAACTAGACCTAGACATTTTCTTGATCAGATAAAGGACCCCCTTCATTAAAACGTGTTCTTTATAATTCTCCAAATTAACAACTAGCTTGAGCAGTATCAAAAAAGCTTCAATGATTGAATCCTTATGATATTTGTAACCTGTACTATCCACATTCATTGATTTTAAAGGAAGGCACCCTAAAAATAAGAGGGGATATGATACTAAGCCAAGATTATTGTTCAAAACTGAAATGGATAAATCGTCAAACCATGAAATATAATCTTCTGAAGAATTGATTCTTGTTAATGGCTTGACGTCATTCCATAATTGGAATTCTTTTAAAGTTAGAGACAACAATCTAATCCGCAGTTCATCTTGGGGCAAGACGACATAATCACTTATTAGATACCGAAGAGATTGAGGAACATTCAGCAATGCATGTCTTTTAGATATTTGGAACAACTTCTCAAATTGAGTTGTTGAATTAGAGAAATCAGCATTAGTATCATTCAATGATTGGGCATCACCTGACATATAATGTTTGTTAAACATAATGATTGCATTATGTAGTTCAAATTTTGAGAGACTGCTGAGAAATCCAGAACGATGATCAACGTTGTTGAACTTTAGATTTTGAAGTTCATTTATCAAGCAGTTCAATAGGTTCTTAATATGTGATTGATCTTTTGGAAATGCTAAAGTTTTCGTCATTGCTGAAATCCAATCATCCATAAATGAACCATCAATTTTGACTTTATTTAAGAAGTATCTTGAATGTGAATGGGATGGAAGTTTATTGAACTTAAAACAATACTGTGATTGAATATCATAAATCTTCCAATAGTCAAATGACCAGGAGTTGGCATCGCCAATATCAGATAACTTATCTAGTTCATCTACAAACACAGTATCCAATTTTTCAAACAAGATCTCAATTGGTATCAGTAACTGGTTTCTCAATGAGGCATAGTTCTCAAGGTAAGTATGTGCTAGTATTGTCAAGTTTTTCAAGTCATTATTATTCTGTAGCCAGCCTTTATTGAAGAGTTTAATACAATCATCCATGTCTGTGAAGCTGGCACCACTGGCTAATATTGAATAGATACAGCTTTCCCATATCTCATCATTGTCGCTGGCAGGGAAAAGCTTTAATGTGGAACTTGTGCCATAAAGGAAAAACAATGTAGGAAGATGTGACTTGATGGATGATTGTAGAGAAGCATATGATCTTGAGATGGTTAAAAGTTGGATGATATAATCATTTTCTGAGTATGGAAAGCTATTGTGAGAATCTACACTCGCTCTTCTTGATTGAGCCATGGATATCTCAGGTACTGTAGGACCTGTTACTCTAGCCTCCAGCGTCACAATTGCTCTCGTATCATTGGCGACTTTTGCCTTTTCATTAACAGCGGTAGGACTCAGTTTATGTACATTTCTGAGGTGTCTCTGCAACAAATCTCTTCTCACGAAAGACGCATTGCAACAGGAGCATAAAAACGGTTTTGTCTGTGTGTGAGATCTTTCATGTCTTAACTTGTGTTCAGATCTGGAGAACGGTCTTGCACAGAACGAGCAAATGAACTTCTTCGTTGCGACCATTTTTGACATAGACTCGCCGTGTTCATCTGGGCTTAGCTTAGCTTAGACAAAAAAAAAGTGCATTTAATTGAATTGATGATATATATATATATATATATATAAAGAGAATTAATGTCAGAAGATGTACTCCACTTCTAATCCCACCTTTTCTTTAATTTCTATTGAGCTTTTCTTTGTCAGAGAGGAAGCCGCCGACATAGAAAAAGGTGGGACACTTTAGAGAGGGGTATATAATTTGAAGAAGATCCCCTCTTTTGTATTACATCCGCGATTTTTTCTCACGTAACAAAATTTGACACATCTCATCAAGCTTAGCCGGACTTCGGAAGATCACTGAGGTCGCTTAGTGTTTCATTAATTAGCGGCTGATGAGCTACCTAATTGAATAACGGAAGAGTTTAAGGTTGGTGGATGGTGGATATTGGCTAAACTAAAATTATTAAAGAGTTAACACTTTTAATTTAACACCACACCCCACTTCGGATTTACAAACATAAAATTGTACAGATGCTTATTTTCGATTTTCGCAGACCGAAATCTTTACATAGAACAATAAAGAGATTATTCAGATTAGTCAATTGTCTTATTCAGAAGATGACTTTTTCTTAAACAAACCCTTCCAACTAAACTTCTTCTTGCTAGCAACTGGTTTAGTAACAGTAGCAGTAGCAGTAACAGTAGGAGAGGCAAAAGGAGAATAAACTTCTTGAGTTGGGGCTACTGAAACAGTCGGAGTTCTGTCTTTCGCAGCTCTCAGCGTGTGTGTTTTGAATCTCGTTCCACTGTTAACACTGGGTACTCCACCATTACCATCACCGTAAACTTTTCGATGAGCAACTTCTAAGGCCTTTGCATACATCTCTTCCTGAGTAAGACTCTGACTATCTTTCCTTTGTTGGGCTTGGTAGTTATGGACACTGTTTCTGGTCATGGAGCTTCTTCTACTCGTGTCGATGACCTGTACTTTCTTCTTTTTACGATCACCAGGCATCTTGTCAAATGCATCTGAGTAGACACTTCCATCATCACTGATATCTTCATCAGTCCGCAAATAGCCATTGCCATTCACAGTGCTACTTTTTAAAATAGGTTTTATTGACTGCAGTTGCACTGGTTGGCTATTGAAGCTTGATCCACTTTTCGGTGAAACAATATGTGACAAATTTTTAGCATTCAGATGATCTATTTGATCGTTCTTTTCGTTCAATGTGTCTTCATCTATTTCTTCATCAGGTTCTATGATCATCGTCATTCTTTTCTTCTCTTTTGAGCTTAAGTTCTCATTCATATCCTGATCGAACTTTCGAAACTCTTCATCTTCAGCAATCGATGTTAGATCATTACTTAACAAACTCCCAGCATATGAACCACCGCCTCCACCATTCATTTTAGGCTTATAACTTTGTCCAGGTTGTAACAAATCTTGTGTTTCTCGTTTTATTATTTCAAAAGACCCAAACTTTTGTATGGTTTCTGTTGTTATTGATTTCGTCCGTCCATATTCATCTTCAGTTCTAGTTGTATGAATTATTATTGGACCACTTGGTCTACTAGCGTTAGTATGAGGACTGAATCCTGAGTAAGAATGTCTATGAGAGGTAGAAGATAACGAGTTTGTTCTTGAATCACGAGATCGAAGAAGATTCGAGTTAGACATCAATGAGTTGGTTCGCTGTGGGATGTTGCTGTTTTGGTAAGTAGATGACCTAAGTTGGTTATAGGATGTATTACTTCTCAAAGAGTTTGTTCGTGAGTTCAATCGACTGGTATTATGGTTATATGAGTTCGAAGTTAGAGAGTATGTTCTCAATGCGGCAGAAGCAGCTCCTGATGAAAGATTGTATGATTGATTGCTTGTGCTATTGGCTCCATTGTAGTTATTATACCTTGACAAATCGGGTACTCGCTCCTTCTTCTGCCAAGTTGTTAGTACCACTAAGGTCATTATGAGAGCATACTGTTGTTAACTTACCTTCTTGTTGAATAGACCCATTGTTATAACTTGAAACCCTGAGAATCTTCTATTAGAGAACTTGCTAATTGGTTATAATTTCAAGGTTAAAGATATATATACAATTTGCTTGCATGTTTGTTTACATGAGCAAAATTTCATGTCACTTTTTTTTGTGCATACATTTAACAAATACACACTGGCAAAGAATTTGAGAAACTGATTTGTTTTAGCAATGAATAAAAATACACTTGAAATAGTCACTGATTATTATTTCTCGGAAATCCCCAGTCCTTGAGAATCATCACAAAAGTAAGATCAAATAAAACCTCACATTTCTCATTTGATCCATCAAGTATCATCAACAACTTGAATTGGACCAATCACAGCCCGCGAATCCGGCCGTCCATAACAACATCATCTAGATTGTAGTGGTTACGGAGCGATGTGGTTCAAGGTCAACGAATTATAAAGGAAAAAAAACTGTTGGGAAAACGTCCATTTAATCAATCTCTCCATACATTAAAGCTCCCAAACAAGATGTCCAACGTCGAAGAACTGAAAGATCTAGTCCACAAATTGCAAGACAGAATTGTCTCGTTGGAACAAAAAGCTGGTCTCATCCCAGTTGTTCCAAAATCAATCAGAATGGTGTTGATCGGTCCTCCTGGTGCTGGTAAAGGTACCCAAGCTCCAAACTTGAAGGAGAAGTTCTGTGCCTGTCACTTGGCCACCGGTGATATGTTGAGATCTCAGGTTGCTAAGAAAACTGCATTGGGTGTTGAAGCTAAAAAAATTATGGATCAAGGTGGCTTGGTCTCTGATGACATTATGATTAACATGATTAAATCTGAACTAACTTCTAACCCAGAATGTAAAAACGGTTTCATTCTAGATGGTTTCCCAAGAACCATTCCACAAGCTGAGAAGTTAGACTCTATGTTGAAGGAATCAAACAGACCATTAGAAAAAGCTGTCGAATTGAAAATTGACGATGAATTATTGGTCGCTAGAATCACTGGTCGTTTAGTTCATCCAGCTTCAGGTAGATCTTACCATAAATTATTCAACCCTCCAAAGAAAGACATGACTGATGATATCACTGGTGAACCATTGGTCCAAAGATCTGATGACAACGCCGACGCTTTAACTAAAAGATTGGTCACATATCATAAACAAACCGAACCAATTGTTGATTACTACAAGAAAACTGGTATTTGGTCTGGTATCGATGCTTCTCAAAACCCAAAAACAGTCTGGAGCGATATCTTGAAATGTTTGGGTCAATAGATCCACGCATCAGTGAATCCGTAATTACAAAAAGTATATACACACAAAAAACTTCACAAAATACTTGTCATCATAGCTACTAAAATTTATTAATTTATATGTAATCAGCTGTTGCTGCTAATGTTAAAATTGTTATAGCTTTGAGAGGGAGTTTTATACACAAATCATTGCTGGATTTTAATATTACCAACGATACTTTTTAACATGTTTAAATCAACTTTTTTATCATCATTACGATCCCTTTTCAAAACTAGTTTATCTAACATTCCACTTTTATTGGTTTCATTGAAACAAACTTCATGGAATATCTTCCCATTAGCTTCAATAGCATTCTGGAAAACCCATTCTCCTAAATCGTCATCATATTCGCCGTTCATCACTTCTTTACAAATACCGCATACAATTCTCATATCTGTAGAATCTGTAGGTACAATAACAAAATTTCTCTTTTTATTCTCATGTTGATTCTTGATAACTTCATCCTCCCCATCATCTCTAATGTTAGAGAAAATCTCATCATCTCTGAAGTTGACAAACGCTTCATCATCTAAATACCAAGATCTTGATTGAACAACTGAAACTTCTTTTAATTTTTTATTTATACGGAAATGCCAATCAAGATGCTCTCTTCTTTTCTCAAGACCTTTTGGAGTATTATCAAAACGCTTACCACATGTACCACATTTATTTGGGCGTGAGCTTTCAAAAAAAAACTTGTACTGGATGGTTGGATCATTTGAAAGGAACTTCGATGTTATGATAAATGAAGATAGCAGCTCAACAGTCTTAGCGCCTGTCTCGTTTTTAGAATTGGAGGATGTCCGATTTTGCGGTTTCAGTGCTAATAGCGATTTCAAAGCTGAATTTGAAGGTGTAAATGGTTTCGAAGATGTTGCTGGCTTCACTAGTCCTTTCTCTTCTAATTTTGAAAATAACTGTGATAAATTTGAGTTTCCCTGAGGAACTGTTGGAATAGTGGTCTTCAGATTTAATAAGTTTTTCAGTAGTCCATTGTTTAATGCTGGTTTTGTCTCTGTAGTTGGTTGAGTGGTGGGCGGATGGTTATTTGTATTTGTTTCAAGTTTAGTCAAGAAGCCATTCAGATCAGGAATTACTGGTTTTGATTGAGTTATAGGAGTAGGAGATAATGACCTTAGGAAGCTCTCCTCTTGTCGAGTCATTTCATCCAATTGATATTTTATTTGCTGGATTGTAGGTGGTGATAAGTTTTCTGTTTGTAGAGCGAACTTCAAGCTATTGATAACTTGCAATTTTTCAGAAACCTTTGGATCTTGGGGAGTCCTCAAGTATCTCTGATGTGTTAGTGTTTGTAATTTATCAATTATAGGAATTAAAGTTGCAATAGTTATATTAGCATTCGGTAGTTGTGGAACTGGTGTTGGAGTACCAGAAGCTGAATTCGTATTACGTATATTTTGAAAGATCGCACCAGCTCTAATCAAGAACTGTTCGATCTTATCGATAGGCTCATTAGGGAAAAGTGGTAGCCCACTAGAATTAGTTGCAGATTTCCACGTTTTGAAAAGATCAACAAACTTCTTTCTAGTTGCATCATCAACTAAAAGATAAGCCTGAGTGAAGGTATGGAATAGATTATGGCCAAAAAGAAGAGTGTAAGGACTTCCTGTATTTTTGGATATAGAATCTAATAAATAGAAAGCGTATAGTTTTTGAGTAGGAATAGCCTTTTCAATTCTTTTCTCAATTGCCTTCGTTATGTACTGTGCAGCATTCACGTTCTCCTGGGCTAATTGTGTGAGGTTGGATATTATTGGCCGGGAATTGGTGGTGAGATCTTCCAGAAACAAATAGTAGTCTTCTCCCACAGCCTCAAGGTCTTCTACTGACATCACCGCTCACTAATGCTATGTTGTTTTATAGTTAAGAGATGAAGAATAAATTGTTTGTTCGGTTTTTTTTCAATTGGGATCGTCTATTTTTCATGATGGCATGGATGGTCGCAACGCAGTTTGGACGCCACGTGCACGTAAAGTACTAAAAGCACTATAATTCTAGGTTCCCATTGGCTCTGTAAAAGCTGTCTCCTGAGAGAATGAACTGTGTCTGGACACCTATTTCTTAGTTTCCCGTCTCGTAACTCAAATTGCTGTTTTTTTCACTCTGGCGTGACTCAGAAAATTCAATATCGATTGTTAAATTTTATATCAAAAAGATGGAAAAATATTTTTCTAATCAATTGATAGACTCTCACCAAACAGCAGCCAACCCCATTTTCGCTATGTCTCCAGTATCTCAAGATAAAAAACAGTCTGGTATTGCAAGAGTGTTAGGCTCTGCCTCTGCCGGTATCCTAGAGATCGGTGTTTTCCACCCGGTCGACACCATCTCCAAGAGACTTATGTCTAACTCTACTAAAGTCACCAACCTTTCTCAGTTCAACAAAGTGATCTTCAGAGAACACGCAGCTGACGCTTTGAGCAAAAGAGTCTTCACTTTGTTCCCTGGTCTGGGATACGCTGCTGTATACAAGATCTTACAAAGAGTGTATAAGTACGGTGGTCAACCATTCGCTAATGAATTCTTGAACAAGAACTTCAAACCTTCTTTTGATGATGCTTTTGGTGCCAAAACTGGCAAAGCGTTAATGTCTGCTACTGCCGGTTCTATCATTGGTATTGGTGAAGTTGTTTTATTACCTTTGGATGTCTTGAAAATCAAGAGACAGACTAATCCTGAGTCTTTCAGAGGTCGTGGTTTCGTAACCATCTTGAAAGACGAAGGATTCAACTTGTACAGAGGTTGGGGTTGGACTATGGCCAGAAATGCGCCTGGTTCTTTTGCTCTTTTCGGTGGTAATGCTTTTGCCAAAGAATATATTCTAGGTCTAAAAGATTACAGTCAAGCCACATGGGGTCAGAATTTTGTTTCTTCAATTGTTGGTGCTTCTGCTTCTTTGATTGTCTCTGCTCCTTTGGATGTCATTAAAACCAGAATTCAAAATAGAAACTTTGAAAACCCAGAAGGTGGTTTCACTATCTTGAAGAACATGGCCAAAAATGAAGGTATCACCGCCTTCTTCAAAGGTTTAACACCAAAACTATTGACTACTGGTCCTAAATTGGTGTTCTCGTTCGCTTTGGCTCAATCTTTGATCCCAGCTTTTGATAAACTATTCACAAAACAATAGATAGAATAGAGAAGCTTAGCTTTGTATATAGAGGAATCTACATCTTGTGTAATATCTACGGTTAGCGGTTTGCTTAGAAGGTGTATGGATGTGTCGCCATTCATGTAATTGTGAATTTGTGAGGCATCTTAAACCACCATCCAGAGAATATTTCCTGGCAACACTAGCTATGTTATAAGAGAAAGTCCAATGCACACTTGCAAATTTCATTAACTTCAAGAAGAGCTTCATCACTAATTAACTGATAATTTTCGGTCATTTACAATTAACCCGTCATGATCCTGATCTATATATTTCTTTTTCTAACCAGATAAGGTCTCTCTTCAATATCTACAATACTCACTAACTGGTGATCATACAAAAACAGACTTGAGTGATATTATTAGTGAATATATTTGAAGAACTAACAGTAGAGGATTACGATAACAGTGCTATCATTGATAATTGGGACCTATTGAGATCAACACAGCACACTTTGAATCTTAGATACAAGATTAGCGACAAATCGCTATTTGGGTCTATTATTGCAATAAATGTTGGGGAGGTCCTACTTAAACTGCAAGAATCCTTTCCCATAAGGCACCAAAATAAGTTTTCCAGATACTTCACATTTCCAAATCTATCAATAGAAATAAGAACTATAGTAAGAGGTGCATACAATATTGATACTGAAGCAATTCCCATTAATGCCCCACATTTGAAATCCTTGAAGATAGAGGGTCCGGAATCAACCAGCAGGCAATTACTACAGGTATCCTGTCTTTCAGGCGCGACCCTCAGTCATACTCTGTAAATATCAGTGATCTCGAGCTCAGAAAGATTGCGATAGTTCTTCAAACTCAAATTGAGCAATTTCCAAGCTTGGATCGGTTGATTCTGTACGATGTTGTTGATGGAGGCACATAAGGCACATAAGGCACCTCTAACCAGCTTGACATGATTTGAAGTCATCTAGCCCTTCCATAATTGTCTGCACTAGATATCTTATATGGATATTATCAGTACTGAAATCAGAGTGTTTTAGCTTCGGATGACGTAGAACAACAGGAGACTACTGTAAGGTTCACTCTCGAAAGACACTAGCAACTGTCAGAAGCAGATACTGTTCACTGTTCACTGTTCATACCTCAACCCTGAATTCTGATAAGTCTATGTATTTGTGACCGTCGCCGACCCAGCACTAAGCACTAAACACTTGGGCCTAACACGACTCATAAGAGGAGGTCTGGTGTCTAAACTAAAAATTGATCCCCAGTAGCAGTCGCCAGTTAGTTCACACTTCACTTGGTACTGAACGATGCTTCATGCTACTTAACTAATGTACGAAGTATACCCAACTCCAAGGAGAGACAATGCTGAATCGCTGATTAATTTTCCCAAAAAGATAGTTCAGCTTCTCATTATACGACGTCACGTCACTAGGACTATATTTACATCCTAACTCTGAGAACTACCAGTGTTTCCAATGCCTAGTAGCCCACACAAAACGGCGCTCATTAATACAACGAATGATGATTGACAGTTGAGCCTCAAGTTTAACATACCTCTTTGTAACTACAACTCTTAAGTCGAATATTTTATTGTTCAACTCTCGATCCACTTATTCATGCACACTGGCTGGTACTGCAGCTTGCAACCATTTCGTGCTGTATTCGACCCATATGTACCATTGTCGCCAATGACTAATATTGACATTTATTCTTCCTTTTTGGGCCACTTCCAAGTTCCCAATTTCCAAGTTCCCTGCTTATAATTTGGGCACTCAAATAAAGAGGCGAAACTACTGCAGTGCCGCATGGACCTTTCCTAAATCTAATCTTTCGCTGTGCATTGTAATTCTTGGCTGTTCATTCGTCATTCCTTGATCTTCCATTCCAAATTACAAGCTGTGAGCACTGAGAACTTAGAACTTGCCGTTGTCGCTAGCGGCTGGTATTATACAGGAGTGGATACAGGTGTAAGCTCATGAGCAAACATTATAGATCGGTGTTGTCTCTAAGGCGTAATATGCTAATATAGCACTCAACTGCAAATGAAAATACAGTGGGGCAAATTAACCTGATCAGGGTGTAATCCCGATCTAAAATCTTTAACGTTAACATAATGGAGACTGTCGTAGATGAGAAAATAACAGCAGGCTCCTGGCGGTTGTCAGTTGTCAATATCAATATGATACAATAGATCAACGGAATATCCTAGGTAGCTGAACTTGAAACCTAATCTATAACAGAGACATAGTGCTACTAATTGAGCTAAATAATTGTCCTCGCAACGTCTTCACTTACTGTCTGAAGACGTTACAGTTTAGAAGTAACTACGGATCAATTGAATATCATGATTCTTGTTGATTTGGTTAATCAATGCATACAGTAAACAATTCATACAGTACACTCACTAGCTGCTAGTTTGCATGCAGTAAACCTAAATATTCAGAATATCATCGTTCATGAATCATGATAGTTGGATGCCAGTCGAAATATGGAGCACCAATTGTAATTATTGTTGAAGATAAAACTAGCTGGGTTCCATCATCCGCTAACTATAAGAACACTGGTACTAGCGACCACTTATATTATACTATACCTCTTTGTAGGACGTAGTATCAAGTACGACAATTATGTCTTGATCAGAACCAGTGGTGCCATGTACATCACCAATCTATTAATCATCACGATCCCTATTGCATGTGTATTCCATAATTAATGAATGATGGGGATTTTGGTATGAGGTCAAAGAATTACCTGGTATACATTAAGAATAAGGAGTAAGACTAAGAAGTGAGGGACCATTGGACAATTCTGTACAGATAATTGGATCATGTTGTGTTTTTTTTTTGTTGCGGTAAAAGTCCATGCATTTGACCAGGTTCATTCGAAGCTACTCTATATAAAGAACAACCTTGTTCCTTGTTTGTTTACCTTTTACATAAATAGTAAATTTTGAATGGTTTGTTAGTCTTTCTAGCAGCTTGAAGATTCTATTTTGTGGACATAAATATCGTACTACATAGTCATACACTAGCGAATCGTCGATCTACCTGTAGTGAAATTTAATCGCTAATCCAAAATTTCATACAATTAAGCTAGTCGTTATGGAAATCCATAACAGTGTTACACTCCAACATAATTGATAGTAGCATAAGTCAAATACACAGTGCAAATTAGTAGTTGAACCACTAAGATCCAGTATTCACTGTTTAATAATATCAAGGAGCCTACAACCTATGATCTGCTTATCCACGTGAGAAGGTAGATCGCAGTTAAAGTTCTCGCTGTTCTTTTCACAACGTCTATTAAAAACATTCTCATTTCTCATACATTTCCTAATTGACAGTGAAGTCATTGGTGTCTTTTATCGAATGTATCAGGGAGGGTGGACCCCATTGTATGAACCATATAGTGGAGCATATGTGGATTCGTATCACTGCTCGGTTCGTTTCTTATAGTAACCAATCCTTTACACTCTCCAACTCCTCAAATCCGATTACAGATTACTGGAGAGCTGCTCTTTCACGTTGTGAGCTTGCATCATGGCCGGGAGAAGAGCGATGTATACTTATACTTGAGTGTAACACAGTATACTTGTATTTGTACACATGAAAATAATGGAGATGATGACGTTACAATTTTCTAGTAGTAAGATTCTACAGCGCTAAACTGCTACCTAGCAGTCAAAAGGCAGTTGTGAACCGCGAAAGTCAAGTGAACTCTCTCAGCAAAGTTCTAGACTTTAACCTGCGCCTGACTCTCAAAATCCTCTACAACTCATAACTCACAACTCACAAAGCACGAAGCACAAAGCACATAGGCAGGTAATCTTGATCCATCAAGCTCTATCAGCTAGTAGCTTGCTACCATGCGCCACTGACAGGCCTTCGGCTTAGCACTAAGTCTAACTACCTATTATAAGTCATAATCCATATAGATTTCAACTTAATGGCCTATGGTCCCTCACGCCGCCTCTTTCAACGGTCTGGTGGTCCTTATGCTCTGACATTTATAGGCGAAGCTACCAATCTGTTCTTCTAACGTATATAATCAAAGAAACCTAAACTGTACTTATGTTTGAAGGATAGCAATATTATAGAACGATAATTTGTGTATATGAGCACACCACCCCATGGAGATTCGGCACAATCTTAAAATGCCTCTAAATATAGAAATCAGATCATCATTCGAGAATCGGTACATTCACCAACTCATGAAATGGATCAGCATTATAATTTTCAGTATTAGTTTTCAGTAGCATACTACCACAACTAACAGCAATTCTAATCAGCTGGACTCCAGTGTTCACTCTTCTGTGTCCAATAGTAGTTTTTTTTTTTTTTCGCAAAAGCTCTTTGCCTAAAAGAGCGCATATTTCATGTAGAGGACTTCGGGAGTTGTCGATTGAGTTTACATCTCCTTACAGATCTATGCCGCAATAAACATAATTATAATTAAGTTGGCTACCTAATCTATGAAATAGATCGTATTTATGGGAGTGCTGTGCATATAACTATTACATCCGCCGACCTTATATTAACCAAATGAAGATTTGCATATGCATTTGGCCGCATTGTTACTGAGGTATCGTAGGCGGAAAGCTATGAAGGTGAACAACCTATATTCCTTTTTCAAGAATCCAGCCAAATTCGTAAAACACAAAGATGGAAAAAAAATCTTTCAAATCACATCAATATACAGCTAGAAATGAGTGCTCAGTAATTTTAGTTGAGCTTCAAGGGTTTGGATGCTCTTCCCCAACACATCAACAGAACAAAAGAAGTGTGGTTGGTGACTTGTTTAGTTGGGAGGTTGTGTTTGGTCAAAAAAAAAAAAAAAAAAAAAAAAA
>JAJLXD010000001.1:0-101909 GCA_030571115.1 Wickerhamomyces sp. yHMH617 | reverse complement strand
AAAAAAAAAAAAAAAAAAAAAAAACGTTAATGCTTTGTCATGTGCGTGAATGCGCATTGCATTTGGCGAGAATTGATATTTTTCCAATTCTAGCTGCTTCTGCAAAATGTGAATGTGAATCTGCGCTACCGGTTGGCTGCTAAGTGCAAAGGTAGACTATCGGTGAAGTGATCTTTTCCAGAACCAATACTCATCTGGGATTTTTTTTGGAAATCATATAAACATCAGCTCCTTTGACACTTTTCATATTTTAACTAATTCATAACGGTTTCGGCAACTACATATGCCAGTTGTTGTATCAAATATAGATTTTAAACCATAACGGATATAACGCAATGTCACAGGCCATAACAAACACAAAGTCCAGCCAGAGCGATCTGTTTCTAACGCACTCCAACAATTCATCTCTCAGTTCCTATTCGACATCCTCTGTTACAGACTCTCTACTCACAAGATCCGCCTCTATAACTGGTAAAGTGAAACGGATAATAAGCCGAAAAAGATCTCAGTCATTAACCCAAGTTGAAGAGGTTCCAATCATTTCAGACTCAACGTCCAACAGATCACTACCTTCCAAAACAAACTTTTTAAGGAACAGATCCATCTCCTCGCTATTCCCAACATCCTCCGCAACTATTTCTTCGCCTTGGTCATCTCCAAAACCTGCAAGTACGCGCGATAACTCCATATCCAGTATGAGTGATATGGATTTAGAACTCAATCTACAACAACAGCCAATAAACATTGGCATGAAGTATCCTTCCACTATTGCACCACCAAATTTACAGAGAAAAGTATCGATGAGACAACCTATAAAAGAGTCAGAGATCAAAATTTATGATGAGATCGCTGGTGATATTCTTGATAAAGTTTCAAAAGATGAGGATTCCGTTAACTGGAGTCTCTGAATCTAAATCTCAATGAACCTTTTTCCACTATTGCATCCATTCTTTTTCCAAGCTGGTCTTGTATGAAAGAGTCTGAAATATCCTAACATAGAGTTATATACTCAACCTTATGAGCGATTAAAAGCTCAGTTTGCTAACTAATTATTTCTTGATGAAATTGCTTCTATCCAATCCAAAACTGTTATTTTACTATTCATTTCTTCTATGGTTCGCTAAATCCTCCTTCTTGATGATGGTTCGGATGATTCGAAGTTACATCTATTTACCCTCAACTAATTAATTTCTATGAATTATAATTATTATTACGTAGATTCTACAAATCTTCAATCTTGTCGCAATGTCATTAAATTCAACTTTCACTTTGTTGAAGTTCTTTCTCAGTTATCATCCAAACTTTACCAAGACCAGCCAAACCTGAAGATAGCCCACTCCATGAATAGACCGTTGGGTGTAACTTCAAACTCCACACATCAATACTGACACAAACAAGATCACAAGAAAGTCTAAACAAGTCCAGCTGAATAATCTTCTCTTGGTGCTTTAACTCTTCTATCTCTTTGATATATGAGCTTTGTGTTGATGATAATGGTGACTTCGTATTAAATTCTTTCAATAATTGGGACCTTAGAGGTGAGTTTCCTCCACCTATATTTTCAATTAAGTTTTTAGACAGCTGAGTGGCTTTCTGTCTGACTTGATACTGAATATTCAATTGCATTTGTTTGTTTCTATTGTTCACCAGAGAATCGTAATTCTGCTTTAATCCCAACAATACGTCATAAAGCCATGCGAGGTCAATATGTCTGCCAACAAACCTTCTCAAAGATTTGTTTGTCAAAATATTAAGCTTGAATAGCAAGAACAACTCATCTGTTATACCATAGTAAAGATTGATAATATCAGCCAAAAATGATTCGTTCAAGAACTTGATCTTAAAATCATCAATTGTAGGCTTCTTCAAAAAATCATTCAATTTTAGAAAGAACCCTCTAAGTCTATGTGGTGAACCACCAAATCTGATTGCAAATCTGAACACGCTTAACGTGTCCACAAGAGTAGTGATCTTTTTCTCAAAAAGGCTAGAGTTTAGGAACAGTAATAGTTTCAAGTACCTTATTGGCGTCTTGTAGTGATTTATTGGGTTCACTGATAGATTTGTGAATTTCTCATCCACGAAATATCTTCTCGTCGTCACAAGATAGTGTTTGATAAGTCTCAAGAGGTAATACAAAACTTTAGCCAGTCTGTCTTTACCTGTGATTTGACTCAACACTTTTTTATATATATCAAACTTTGAGATGGCCTTTAGGTGGCGATTAGAGATTTCATCCTTCATAGAAATGGTAGAAGATTCTAAGCTTCGAGGCTCAGCTCTGGATGGTTTAGTAGGAGATTGTGGTTCTGGGGTTGCCCTGTCAAGATGAGGGCCATTATCACGATGGATTGTGGAGTTATATGGATATGGAGAAGGTGATTTTAGCTTCAAGTTAACGAAATTTGAACTGTCTGCAAACACATTTGTGTCGTGTATTACCTGGCTCGCGTAGTCCATTACTAACTTCACTGCTTCGCTACCTTTGTATTTGATTTTATGTGTTTGTTGTTGGTGATAATTTCGTGAACCATTTTTATAAAATCCCAAAATACGGTACGTGCCACATATTTTGAAACAATTTATTACGTAAGTGTTTTGATTATGTAATTTAGTATGTAATGTTTTAGAAGATCTGGGACGAACGTGGATGTAGTAAATTATACATAATTACAACTATTTATCCAATTCATGGCAAAGTTTCCTGATCAACTTGTCATATTCAGAACATTACATGGTTATGATGATACCGTGGTCACAGAACCAACTGATAATGAGATGAGGACGATCAAACGAAAACCAGGTTTTTAGCAGATAGTACTACATGGTGAAGCTTCCCGCATTGATAGTATTACTGTCCAGGAAGCTCTTACAAACATTAATGCAATCATACAAAAGTATGATATTTGCGATATATTTAATCTTGATAAAACAGGGTTGTTTGATAACGTGCTAAGCCGCAGAGAGCTATACCAATCCTTCGAGATGATAAGAGGTTTCACAAATGAAAAAAGCAAGATGGTGTCTGAAATTACAAAAGATTTAACTCAACATCTAATACGGGAGCTGGACATGAATATGCTTGACCCTGACTCAAATATGCCATCTTCTGATAGTATTTTATGTTGCCACTCCAACATATGCCAATACCTCCAGTGAGACCAATACTGGAGCTACTGATGGGGATTAGAACCAGATGATGCCACTGATTCGGAGATGCTACCAGGACCAGACATGATCAGCATTAAACAATTTTTTGGTGTTACTAAGAGAGTAAATAAATTATCTGATAATCAATGGAACGCACTCTCATCTAATCAACTCGTTCCCCTTATCAAAGATAAAGAAATGGCAAAGAACTTCATTAAGTGTATTGGCATTCTGTCGGATCACAGAAGAGTGGTAGTTAAGAGCAAGCAGTAACGCTTAAGCTTCTCTTATAAAGTATAAAGTCTCAGTCGTTACATTTGGATCATGTCGATTTACCTACTACCTATTATATTATTTTGACGCTATATAGATTGATTGGTGTCCAACCGAAACACTACCACAGTACCTTACCACAGCTAGAGTTGGATTTAAGGTATAATATAAAATAACAACATTAATAGTAGTACAGCTAAGTTTATCGTTAAATCCATTTACGCTGATGATACTGATCATAAACATCAGAGTAACTTTCAGCAATAACAACTAGTTGTTAGTTGTTACCGCAAATTAGAGAAAACTTGGGGAAAAACGATGGGGTTCTTGCAGAATTCCGCACGAAGCCGTTGGAAGTGAAATATCTGCAAGAAAAGAAGGTTTTAATGCTGAGCAATGCTTCACTAGTCAGTACTCTGATCAGCTATCCGATTTGCTTGTCACAAATGTTTTTTGGGCCAAATCATTTGACTGTCAAATTATCTCTTTAGCACACTTATTTGTTGATGATTATTCCACCATGGCTAATCTCGAATACTTAGCTACCGAATGAGTCCGACCTATAAATCGTGGTAAGCAATGCATCATAAGCAGGTCAGAAACTGCTCCTATCATGACATGAACCTTGATCTCAGCTTAGGGAGATTGTGCTATAATTCGACATACATCTAACTGTTGAAAGAGTTCGGTTTATCCATAAAGAAATCAGCTACAGCAAAACCACAAATCATTTTTTGTGTTAAATTATTTCACACAATATGATGAAGGTGGAGCTCAAATTACAGTCGACTCGAGGACTCAAGGCTCTTCAAATGGTATAAAGTTGTCACTTGCATATAAAAATGCATGTACAAATTCACAGTTAAATGATGGAGTTCCCGTTTAGGAGTTACTGCCGAAAAGGAATTTATGTCATAGATACAATTTCACAGTAACAAGCTGTCACAATAAAAACTGCTAAATCGGAACTGAAAAATGATCAAATCATCTCGAGGGAACTGTGTAGAAAAGCAGTTGCTTTACTGAGCGTCACTTTAAGAAAGAATGACAAAGGATCAACCAATAATATATCTCAAAGAATCCAATTAGTTGGCTAAAGAAGATATCCAAATTACAGAGCAGGAACTCGAGCAACACTCTAATGATGATAGTATACCTGACCCATTCTCTTCTTTTGACGCAGAAAGTATAGACACTGAATCACAGAAGAATGGGGCTCTTTCTTTCAAAGTAGATTCTGATCTGCGCAAAATTCTATTTGTATGTTGGTGTGGTGGATTTCTATGCCAACTAGATGGAACCATTGTGTCTACAACGATGAATAACATTGCCTCTGATTTCAACCAGTCTGATCTCGTCACCTGGATTGCAACGTCATATTTATTAACAAGTACTGCTTTTCAACCATTATATGGAAAGACAAGTGATATATTGGGTAGAAAAGCCCTATTGTTATTTGCACAAGTGTTCTTCGCTCTTGGCATCTTCTTGTCCTCTATAGCGTTAAACGTTCAGACTCTTGCCATAGC
This sequence comes from Wickerhamomyces sp. yHMH617, assembly GCA_030571115.1. NCBI lineage: Eukaryota > Fungi > Ascomycota > Saccharomycetes > Phaffomycetales > Wickerhamomycetaceae > Wickerhamomyces > Wickerhamomyces sp. yHMH617. The sequence continues at coordinate 96,957 of JAJLXD010000001.1, read as the reverse complement.
TCGAGCTATTGCGGGCATAGGCGGTGCTGGGCTAATGTGTCTTCCGAGTGTAATCATTAGTGATCTTGTGCCACTGAGTCAAAGAAGTGTGTTTGTTGGGTATGGGAACATCATTTACAGCACATCGCAGGTTTTGGGTGGGCCAGTTGGTGGGATTTGCATTGTCACTATTGGCTGGCGAGCTATGTTTCTGTTACAGGTTCCGTTTCTCTTTCTATGTATTTACTTTACTTTGAAAGTTGATATAAAAGTAGAGCATATTCCAGATGAAGAAGAGCTCTTTTCTAAAGATAATTTGAAAAGAGTGGATTTTGGTGGTATCATTACTTTGAACCTGGCTGTTTCTAGTGTTATATTCCTTCTGTCTACTAATGAAAGCACGTCAAAGTTATACAAGGGTTTTTTCACCACGTTACTGATTCTTTCAAGCATTGCCTATATTCTGATTGAAAAATATATTGCAATTGAAAAAATCATCGATCCTCAGATCATGAGAGGCCAGATTGGAGTTGTGGGACTTGTTTCTGGTATAAATTCACTATGTGTTTATATGGTTTTATTTATTACACCGCTTTATTTACAGATTATACAGAATATCAGTGTTTCAAATGTTGGCTTTTATACCATGTTCTTTGTTGGCTCCACAGCAATTGGCTCGTTGATCAGTGGATTCATTATACGAAGAAATGATCAAACAGAGGCCCATACTATGGTTGCAAGTATCAGGACTTCATTATATGCGTTTTGCTTTCAAGCCATTGGATTCATATTCCTTTTCTTTCAAATCAAGTTCACAGAACCTAACTCTTCAGGTGCACTTTGGAGATTTTTAATAAGCATAGAATTAATGATTAGTGGATTGGGTGTTGGTGGATTTGGGGTTGGTATAGTTATTTTCGTTGTTGGTAAGGTGGGACGTGAAAATCAAGCAAGTGCCAATACTGTTGTGTCGTTAATCAAATCATTGGGTAATGTTCTTGGTGTTTCATTGTCATTATCATCATATTCCAAATCAATTTCAAGCTCTCTGAATAGTTATTTCACATACGCTGATCAACAAGATCTCATAACAAAGCTTGTGAAGGACTCAACATTCATCAGAAACGGGCTACCTACTGAATTTGTGGGACATGTTTTGAGCATTTACAGAAAAGCATTTCAATTTTCGTTCTATCCTGCCTTGAACTTATCGGTTGTTGCCCTTGCTTCTATGTACCTGCTGTTCAGAAGTGTAAAAAGAATCATAGATGCATAGCTAGCATTAGCTACTACTTACTAGTCGAAGAATTACATGATTATATAATTGGAGAGAAAGAATGTACAACCTGGATGAATGTTTACTTGCATTATATTTTGGTACTTACAAAAATAATTCCTTACCTCTCTAGGCGATGGATCAGCCTGATCCAGAGTATCGTAAACTTACTCTAGCCGTTCACCATTAGTAGTAATAATATTTAATGATCATTGGCCAATACTACTGAGCAACATTAATGCAGGAAAAGGAGAAACAGTACAAACTCTTGACTCTCAACTTCTCAACACTCAAGTCCTTGGCTACACATTGAAAGACTTATTTTACCGGATGAACTCAGCATAAGTATAGAAAACAAAAGGCACGCCTTTGATCACAATCATCGTAGCTTCAGTTGAGCTCATAAAAGTACGACGAATGCTTTGATTGTTGAGAGACCTGAATGTTTGATACCGTCTTCCTCAGCCTTATGGTCAATATCACCATGAAAAGAGTCAAGGTCAAGCTCAACTAATTATAGCACCTTTTTTTTGATGAATTTTCAACATATAAATGTATAATTGACAAAGTATTCTAGCCAACTTGGGAATTGTGACTTGTAGATCAGCATTGAGTAAATAGTGATAATTTGTAAGCTGTGAGCCAAGTTGGTAACAAATGTAATTGACTCTTTGAAATGTAAAGAGTTTTTACATGTTCAACCATGTCCTTTGCCGATCTCGCGGTTCAATCATATATTTATGCCTAGAGGCTAGAACACGTCTCATTGCATGGCCCCAACGGCAATGAGCCAACGACTCAATGAGCTAATATCAAAAGTAAAGTTACTTGTATTGAAAATATGAACCCCTTTTTTTTTTGCTAAGAGCATATGCTGACCCAATTGGGAATCACAATTCACAATTTACAATTCATAAACATAGGTGAGAGAAGTATTTAAAAACAAATGTGAATTGACTCAGAGTCAGCGACTCAGGGGCATGTGTTTTTTAAAGTACCTTTTGGCTTATGTATTTACTTTTATTTATGTCTCTCTCTCTCTCAGCTTCTTTACAGAAATTTTGTGCAACACCGGCAAAAATCAACTGCAAAAGTTCCAAGACTTAATTAATACTCTTCAATTTTACTCATACATAACTAACTTGTTGAGCTAACAGGTGGTCTGAAATCTCAGTATAAATATATAAATAGTTCACTGTGTCCCGCATTCAAATCAAATGGTGGATAACGTGAATAACACTCTGGACGAAAACAACATGACCAACCAGAATAATCCAAGCACGTCGTCTGGGGTGTACCTGCCCCATAATAAGGTGCTCCAACACACAATGATTGGTGGTGTCAAGGGGGAAGTCGATGATGAGCTGTTCGAGATCACTGATGTGGACACAAAAGGTTCTCAAGGCAAGAAGAAGTCGTTCTTCACACCAAAGGAATCCGACCATTACTTGGTAAAAGTCTTAAAGAAATACTTGAGATTTGTCGGCCCAGGTCTGATGATCTCTGTTGCTTATATGGATCCTGGTAATTATGCCACCGATGTTAACGCAGGTGCAACTTCAAGATTTTCATTGTTATTTATTGTTCTTCTTTCGAATTTAATCGCAATCTTCCTACAGTCTCTTTGTATTAAGTTAGGGTCTGTCACTGGTCTCGACCTTTCAAGAGCCTGTCGTGAGCATTTACCATGGTGGTTGAATTTGATCTTGTGGTTCTTCGCTGAATGTGCTATCATTGCTACCGATGTTGCTGAAGTTATTGGTACTGCCATTGCTTTAAATATTCTATTAAGAATCCCTCTGCCAGCTGGTGTTGTGATTACTGTTCTTGATGTTATTTTCGTGCTAATGGCTTATAGACCCGGTTCCTCCTTGAAATTCGTAAGATTATTCGAATACGCTGTCGCTTTACTGGTTTTTGGTGTTGTTATCTGTTTTTCTATTGAACTGGCTTACATGCCACCTGTCAACTTGAGAGAGCTTTTCAGAGGTTATGCTCCATCTAAAGAAATGTTTGCAGGTAATGGTATGTATATCGCTACATCTATTCTTGGTGCAACTGTTATGCCTCACTCCTTATTCTTGGGTTCTGGTTTGGTTCAACCAAGATTAAGAGAATTCGATATGGAAAATGACTATTACAAAATCCCAGCTGGTGAAGATCCAGAAGAGGCTTATTTTGCTTATAGACCAACCTCTAAAGCTATTAAATATGCCATGAAATATTCAATTGTTGAATTGGCAATCACATTATTCACATTTGCCTTATTTGTTAACTCTGCAATCTTGATTGTCGCCGGTGCATCTCTTTATGGTACAGAAGCTGCTGATGCTGATTTATTTTCCATCCATGAATTGCTTTCTAAACAAGTTGCTCCAGTTGCTGGTACCATTTTCATGTTAGCATTGCTATTCTCTGGTCAATCTGCCGGTATTGTTTGTACTATTGCCGGACAAATTGTGAGTGAGGGTCACTTAAGATGGACTATTAAACCATGGAAGAGAAGAATTGCTACTAGAGCAATCTCGATTATTCCTTGTCTGATTATCAGTTTATCTATAGGTAGAAGTGGATTAAGTGATGCTTTAAATGGCTCTCAAGTTGTCCTTTCAATCTTGCTACCTTTTTTGACCGCTCCTTTGATTTACTTCACCTCTAAGAAATCAATCATGAGAGTTGAAGTGAACCGAACTGATAATGTCGAAATGATAGCATTTGATGGAGAAGAAGGCCAAGAAGGCCAAGAAGGTCAAGAACAGGATCAAGTAAAACAATATGTTGACTGGTCAAACAATTGGTTTACTACGGGGTTGGCCTTCTTGATTTGGTTGTTTATTGGGGTATTGAACGTTTACATGTTGGTTAAACTGGGTATTGACAACAATTCTTAAGGCAAGCAATATATCTACAAATACATACATTTCCTATATTTCATGAACGTGACCCAAAGTTACATAGTAGAGTTTTAAATATAAATAAATAATCTAATATGGTATTGTCATATTGTCTCTATATACTTCCATCGATATAGCTGTTCATTGTGGTGATTGATGTATCCTCGATGAAAACATCGTTCCAGTTTGGTATAATTTTGTCCCAGTTCTTAAAATACTTATCAAATTCATTCTCACTGTCCAAGAACTGCATTGTTGATGGACTTTCAAAGGTGTTCGAGTTTGAGCTCAAGCTTGATCCTGTTGATGATGATGTCACATAAGTTTTATCTGAGCTTCCCGAAGATGAGCTGGTATTATAATCCTCAACAGGCGAGGTAAATTCAGTATTCCTTGAAACATCAGATGGCGAGACATCACTTTTGGATGTTGAAACCAGAATATCACGAAGGTCAATTTTTTTAGTAGCTTGAGGTGTATTAATGGATAATCTTTCTGATATTTCGGAGTCTCCATAATCATTCAAAATATTGTTCAACTTTGAGCTGCTCTTTATCTTTTCATTGAACTTTTCATCAGTACAAGTTTCCAAATATCTATTCAATTGAGTACTTATTGACAACCAAGTGGAAGCCAATTGATCTTCTTGGGCATACTTTCTCAAAAACTCCATATTTGACTTTCCCAAAGATTTAAGATTAGCGTCTCTCAAAATTGACGCAACTGAAATACCAGTGACTGTATTTGTAAATATTTGGAATGCAGTGAATGGTGTTATGCAAAATTGGTCCACAATTTGCAGAGTAGTAATTAAATTTGAAGATCCTTCTAGTTCATTAACAAGATTTTTCGTGAACTGGTAGTGATCAAATTTTGATAAGGGTGAATTGAAATAAAAGTATTCTCTATTTAAGAATATTCCACAAAGGTATAACAACTGATGTAAATAACCAAAATTCAGGTTTCTTTGTTGAATGTGGTAATTCAAATTGTCAATCTTCAGCGAGGCTGGCAATTTCTCTTTCAGTAACTCCAAGTCATTGGATAATCTGTAAAAAATAGAACTTGGATCCCATGGACTCAATTTCTCACCTGATGAGCCGGTCTCACCGACCCATTTAGCTATTTTGGACCACAGCTCATAAGCAATGATTGTGAAATCCATAGAAGTTAAAGAATCCAAGCATCTGAAACAATCATTATAAGCCGGAAATTCAATAGGGATACCCTCATTAAAATTCACTTCAGGACAAGGAAGAGCAATTCCTATATCTTCCATTTTAATTGCATGTGATCTATTTCTACCACTTGAGTTACATCTATCCATCATATAAACAGACCATATTGTACGTCGCTTGGATTCTAAAGCAATGAATTTTTCTCTCAGTGTATTATATCTGTTATTCTCATCGTTATAGCAGACACCATTCTTACAACATAAACCGAGTAGTGAGCCCATTCGAGCGGATATACCAATGTATAAGTAGGATCTTGTTGAATTCCCTTCAGACCATTCATGGGAAGATAATAGGGCCAAAGATTGTACTCTTTGAACAGAAGGGGTATCAAACACATCCTTCAATAAAAGTCTTGAATAGTATGCAAAATATTTCGATGCATTTGAAGGTGAATCTTGCGTTAACTTTGTTGACTGTGCAAAATCTGGGATGAATCTTTCAGGTTCTTTATCTTGATTAAAACCACCATAGATTGCGGTCAGTTTCTTATCATGTCTAGCACAGAGAGCTAATATCGCCAGTAGTGTGCAAGGGGTATATTCTGGAACATCATTTGGATCATCATAGTTGAAAAAATGGTATTCGAACTTATCACTGCGTATCCATTTGATATAATATTCTTTATGAATGAAATTAAAAATTGTATGATACTGGTTATTAAAAAATCCTTCAAGTACACCAATGATAGTTTCTCTGTCAGGCAGTATTATTGGGTCCAGTTGGTGTGGGGGATTAGGTTTTCTAAACTTGTGATGGAAGTTGTGAATCGTATTTTTCAAGTAAGTTGGTGACTCTTCGAAGTCACCTTTCTGAAGAACACTGAACTTGAAGCTTGTCTGTAGTTCGACGTTTGCCGACGGCGAGGACGTAAGTTTTTGTTTAGTTTTCCCCTTGCCCTCCTTTAATGCCCTTTTCTTTAACTGCGAGGGTTTGGGTGTGTAAATACAATCCAAACTCTGCTTGGTGCATCTCTGGCACTTCCCTTCAGGGTCTCCGACCTCATTAGTATTTGCCAGACATTTCAGCTTCGAATGGCGGCAACGATCACACGCGAGGAAACTTCTGGATACTCGGGACATTGTTTGATTGATTTCGACTGCGCAGATTCTACTTTGTTGCTGGGGTCACACCAAGTTTTTATAAAGAAGCATTGAAATTTGACACTAATCTTTTTAACACAGTCCGCGCACGCACACAGAAAAGTGTGGTGCAACCAAAATATTGGCCTAAGTCACGTGATCTCGATCGTAAAATATATTTTATATTTTAATTCAACTATGAGACGACTGTCCTATAAAAATAAAAAACATACACACATAAAAACTACTATTTGACTTAAAGGGAAACAACTCTGCAGTTAGATAGAGCTTATTCGGCAAAGTGAGTTTGGTTGACTTTGCCAGGATTCCTCAAGGCTATAATTAGATACTGAGGAATCTTCTGATGAAGGATCTTTTACTATAATTGTAGTCAGACTCAGACGAACTGGAGACAGGATTCAAGTTGGCTCCTGATGTTCCATTACCATAAAAGAATGCAGTAGTGGACTCGACAGTTGAGCTGGTTGAGTTACCAGGAAAATTGTTGGTAGTGCTGATTGCAGCAGTGACAGTTGGGGTGATAGTTTCAGTGATATACAGAACTTCAGTGGTGGTCTGTTCAACATCAGTTGATGTGGTGACAGTGAATTCTTCACCATTGGAAGCAGTGAATGTGAAAGTACCAGTGATTGGAATGGTGTTAACAACAGTTGTAGTTAAAGTGGCAGTAGATGTAGAAACAGAATCCGTGGTTAGAGCTAATGAAGAGCTTGAAGCAGAACACTCAGCAGATTCTGTTACTGTAACAGTGACAGTGGCAATTCCCTCAGCAGCAGAAGCACTAGCAGAAGATTCCTGACCAGGTGTAGTTGTAGCACCGTAATTGACACCATTAGCAAAAGCACCGAGAGATACTCCACTGGTGAAGGTTTCGGTTCCAATAGTTTCAATGCTAGAAGAATCATCAGATAAAGTCACGGTAGTCAATATATAGCTGGTCAAAGTTTGATCCTCTTCAACCGAAGAGGATGATGTAGGTGGAAGGGTATAAGTGGTGAGGTAAGTGATAGTAGAAGTGGTTAAAATTGAAGAATATTGGCCATTGGCATCGGTTGTTGGGACGTAAGAAGCCACCTCGGTGGTGATAGCACTCGTTTCAACAACTGCAGCCTGAGCAGCCTCAGCAGCTAAAGGTGCTTCAGTTAATGATGAAGAAGCAATTATATAGGTTTCGTTGGCACGTTTATGCAATTCATCGAATCTAACAGCAACATTTGAGTAAGCTTTGATAGCCGGCAAGGAAGCTGTTAAAGCCAATAAGAAGAGTTTGGGGAATTGCATTTCAGTTTTATTGTATAGAGCAGACTAAAGAATTCAAATGAGTGACGTGATTATGAAAGAGGAATGATAGTTGTTGCAAAGACTTTAAATTCACTAAAGAGTAATAAAGGAATGGACGAGACTAATTTATGATAGCTCAAGGATCTTTGTGAATCAATTGGTAGAAAGAAAGGAAACGGTCTTTTTGTTCCAAAAAGATAATGGGAATGGAAAGGGTTTTATATGAAATTATTGAGCACCTGGCATTAGTAGTAACAATCTGGTATGAGGCTTGAGTACTGTGACTCTTGAGTTAACGTCACCGTTAGAAAATGGGGCCAGAAAATCTGGCGAAGCCCAGTGGAACAAGGGCAACTGGCATACTACCTCTACTGCCCGCACGCAGCGGTAAATAAGAAGTGTGTAGCTGCACAGGAAGGAACATATTGATATTCACCGTTTGCCAAAGGAGTGTAAACAAATATGCACGCTGGACACATTTTTTGCAAAAGCGCGCGTTTCATTATCAGTATTCAGCTTTCAGCTTCCAGCTTCAGTATTCCTCCAAAAAAGATCATATCAAAGGAGCTACTCGTCCATCAATCAAACCACAAATTGACTATTCTCGAACATTAATTCCAACTCCACAGCTTTAGTTGGTTCTGGTACAATGTCAAAATTATGAATTCAATAAAATCATTGACACGGTTCGGGAATTTTGTTTTTTTAGAATAATTGTGCCTGCATGAAAAGTGGTGTTTTTTTTTTTTTTTTTTTTTTTTTTTTTTTGTAAAGTCCAAGAATCTGAATGAATTCTTAGTTGATGCAGAAACGTAATATCAATTACCAATACGTATACCGTATTACACTGAAGTTCTGAACTCTTCAAGTTGTTAGAGCTCGAACTTCAACTGTCAATGGCATTGCGTTGTGTCTTGTATCAATCACCATGAGCATTAGTCAATCGTTGATCAAGCAAGCATTCTTAATCCAAATTTAGAATGCTCTGGATAGGCCATTGGCCATTGGCCATGGCACTTGGACATAGGAGAAGTCCTTGTTGCATGTCGGTATGGTGATTGCTGTTGGGACTTGGCCCTCGGGAGTTGAGGGCCACTGCACTGGGCGCACTCGTAGTAATTATGAATTCACCTTTCCACAAGTATGAGCTCACATGCAGTAGTACTACAAGATGAAAAAAAACTAAAGCTGTGCGTATGAATAATGAGCATTTCCAGGTTTAGCGAAACTATTGTATTGTATAGCACATTTAGTAGTTTCCACTTACTACTCACTAGAGTCGCTAGCAAGTAGCAAGTTCGCAATTACCAACTTGCAAACTACCGCCACCCTACCCTACTTCTACACTGGAAACGCTTTCGGTTGCATTTGCAACTTGTAACTTACAACTTGCCATGAAATCCAAGCCCATAACTTTGCTCAAACCTGTCTGCATTGCACACTGCATCCACGAGACCATGAGACTACGACTCAGGTTGATGACTGATATATTGTTGAATGATGAATGAACAAGTCTGAAACGCTATAATCCAATGACTTATAGACTTATGGGACTTATGGGTAAATCAGAAACCAGAGTACAGGGTATTTTTAGCAGAAAGTCATTGGTTAGATGTACTAACAGACGAATCACGATTAGAATGAGTTGATTTATAGGCTGTAGCTTGAAAATTGAGATGCAAAAACAGATGATCCTTATCCCGTGATGAATACTCTAGTGCTGACTGCTGACTGCTGAATGATGGCTTAGGTTAATGGATATCCGCATTATTAGGATTTAAGCCCTATCTAACTTAGTGTTACTCTTACCACTTACTGTACGCAGGCGGCACTCGGCAGTAATAGGAGTAGGATTTAGGACGCTGTAGTACTGTACCACTGGTACTAGTAGCTTTTGTTTAGTTATCAATGTTTTGTTTTAGTTTTTTGTTATTTGTTTTTGTTTCGACAGTGGTATTTTTAGCATTATGAATTAACGCGTTTCATGCATTGTTCCTAAAAACTGGTGGACGTGTTTTGTTTTCTTGCAGGTTTGTTTACTTCAAAGACATGGGGAACACTCAATGCTGAACGCTGATCAGTGAACAGAACTGAGCAACTGCGAGGTCTATTTGAGGCAATTTAGATTTTGGGATGAATCATAGAGTGTAGGAGACTGTACTCTGGTCACATGGTGCACTAGATACAAGCGTGTAGAAGAAAAGCTATCTATATCAGTTTAATAGCGAACTGACTTTGCATTTAAGTGAAATTTATGCGTACTTGGTTATCGATTGATGATCAAATCATGAATCTATGTTTCATCGTTTTATCTACAACTCGGAAAATATTCATTCCTTATATTGGGTGTGTCTTAATCTGAATGAAAAGCGATGTTCGTATGTGTTTGACCAAATCAGATCACTCTCGTAAGCAATCTCGTGTTGATTCAACCCTAAATAAAACTTTCAAAGGAAAATGAGCACTTGGACCATCATGCAATCATAGTCCTTCGAGTGAGAAAAACCAATCAGATAAATCTCATCATCTTCTCCCAATATCATATTTGTGGTATTAACATCATTATGCTTAACATACAACAAGTTATTCAATTACTCCAATTGGTTCTTCGTCTTTCGTAATACTTTCTTTTTAGTGCCTCATTTGTCACTTTATATAATGTCCTTCACACATAAGTTTGGATTTGGTTTGATATATGACATCCGTATTAAAAAACCACTAATAAGCAGCAGATCAGGAGTGGTCTTGTAGAAATCCAGATTCATATTCCCATAAATATAAATTTGAGGGACCCTCAAACTAGACTTTTGAACAGCAGAGCTTCCTCTTGCTTTCCTAAGCACTAAGCACTCTTTATCAAAAAATCTCTTATGCAAGCCCTCAAATTCTGTGTATTCATGATTATCATGCTTATCCTTCTTACTAGCATTAACATCAGCCTCAAATCTTCCCTTCATATGTGCGCCATCGCTATATTTTATCACCATTTTGTCTGGTATTTCTATGAAGTACTCTTTAAATTTTGGAAAGCAAGTAATCAAATCCAGTTTGTCCATTAAAAAACTTTGTGACACATGCATAGGAGTGTAACATAAAAGCTTTCCAATAAAAAGTCAAAGTCATCGGATTCCACACCATGTGTGACCCCACATAGTCCCACAAAAATCATTCGTAGTATAGATGACTTTGACATCATTCTCAGAATCATCACGTTTACCTAAGAACTGTCTATCTTTCACATTATCTTCTGATTTCTGTTTCGCTGGCTCATAGGTGATTTGGTATAAGGCCCGTTATTGATAATTTCTTCATAATGTACTTGAACCTGCATTCTGTCAGTAGCTCTCAGTCTAGGAATTGAATTAATAACAGCTAGTAGTCTTGTATGTAGTGGAACATAATCATTATTTGTGAGGATCGTATATCTCAACGCTACCTTGGAGAAATATCTGAGCTCCTCTTCCTTTTCCAGTCTTTCTTGGTCATTGGCTGGAATAGGGTTTGTCTCGGCGTAGTCATTACCTATCTTTACTGTAGCAGCAAGGTGTAACCAAAATAAGATGATGTTAGGCCCATCACACAAAGTAAAATATTTCCGCCTTGCAGAGGTAGTGCATGTAGTCGCTGTCTGATGGTTGTCATTGTCATCACCATTTTCACCTTCTGTCTGTTACGCACATCAATATGTTTAGTAAACAATGTTCTGTAATCCAGTGCTGCAAAGTTATCATCTTCGGATATTTTCACCAAACAATCAGTAAAACCTTCTTCTGAAATCACATCAATCAAAGTCAAAGAGTCATAAGGTTCGTTATCCCAGGTGTAGTCGAAACAGTAACCTCTTTCCCATAATCATTTTTTGGACCACTCTTTACATCACCCCATGGAGCCCGTTGGCTGTGTGTCGCATTAGAAACATAGTACTTGAGATAGACTGTGCTTTCTGCTTTACACCATCGGCGAAATATTCGAATAATGCCAGGACTAGCCGCAACATCGTGAATACTTACCATAAACCAATCAAAAGTGCGCTCACTGTCACGATCGAACCGCACATTATATGCACTGACAAATGTAGCTATCCCAGGAATCATCCGATAGAGTTTTGATGCAGCATCACAATGCATTGTCTCTTTCTCCACATTTTCTCTTGATAGCATTAGGCCAAAAGAAGGTTCCTGCCACTTCTTTGAAATGATCCTACCATATTCAATTGCTTGATTCAATTGTTTCAAGACACTTGAGGATTGTAAAAGGTCAAATTCAAACTTTTAAGAATATTCTGTTTTGATAGTGGGTGCTTATCTCAAAACGAAACAGCTGCAACGAAGTAATAACGCATTTGAACTCGATTAATTTCTGCAATCTAAAGCCAGTCGTACCTTCAGGATCAGTGATAAACTTAGGAATGTTTCAATGAGGTAAACTAAAGTAAACACAAAGCGTTAATTTATAGTAGTTCAGCGGTCGAGTCTGATCCTTGAAAACAGTCCAAAAAAGAGATCATAAGCATCCTTCAAACAACTCAGTAACTGCTTCCCTGACAAGTTTGAAAACATCAGTTTCACGTTCAACAAGCGTAATAATTTCAAGAGATTTCTCTTCCAAATATTTCTCTTCCAAATATTTCTCTTCACGGTCAAGGTAAAAATCAGTTACTATCTTGATCTACTTAATCAACCAGCTCCAGTTAATTATAAACGAAAGTGATTAAAGTTGAGCTAGTGCAAAATATTATATTTATTATTCGCGTTTTTCGGAGTTATAAACCGGTTAAATAAAGTGCAGATTCATATAAAAATAATAAAATGTTTTATAAAATGGTTGTTCAGGAAAAGTTCAGTATTACTGTTGTAATATTAACTAAATGTCTTAATCAGTGAACCATATGCACTGCTACAAATTTTTTGATTTCCTAATGGCAGAATAATTGTGATCATGTCTCCAAATTTTTGATTTTTTAATTTTAGTAAATTCAAGTCAACAAAAATATATATATTAAATATATAGTTGTGTTTTTTAAATTTCTAGAATCAACTAATACATTACATGTATATGTAAAATAGATAAATCAATACTAATATCAAAGCAAAACCTACTTTCTATGAAGAAATATCAAAGTAACTGTGCAATAACTATTAATACATTAGCTTTTAATCAGGGCACAAAACCTATTTCGCGAATTATCTATCTTTAATTTTTGTATTTTAATGAAATCGCTAGAAATCACTAACTGAATTTCTTTGTAATATTGACACAAAAGTCTCCTTTTGAAGAATGGAAGCAGAAAGACATGAGGTGGCTCAATGGAAACAGACAAAGACCATCGGGATTATAGGACTCGGTGATATGGGCCTTTTATATGCTCGCCGTTTCAGCGAAGCCGGTTGGAAAGTTGTTGCTTGTGATCGAGAAGAAATATTTGAACAGTCACAAGAAAGATTTTCTGAAGAGAACTTCAAAGTATTGTTAAATGGTCATCATGTTTCTCGCATCAGTGATTATATTATTTATAGTGTCGAGGCTGAGAACATTGAGAAGATAGTTTCCATTTATGCTGCGTCAACTAAAGTTGGCGCTATAGTGGGTGGTCAAACCTCTTGTAAAGCACCAGAGATACAAGCATTTGTTAAATATTTGCCGGAAGATGTTGAAATAATCAGTGTTCATTCATTGCATGGACCTAAGGTTGACACTACTGGTCAACCATTAGTCATAATACAACACAAAGCAGCCGATGAGAGCACAGACTTCGTGAAGAGTTTAGTGTCCTGTCTAAAATCCAAACTAGTGGAGCTAACAGCAGAAGAACATGACAAAATTACTGCTGATACACAAGCTGTTACTCATGCTGCATTCTTGAGTATGGGTGTTGCATGGCATAAATCTAAGCTATACCCATGGAAAGTTACCAAATGGATAGGAGGCATTGAAAACGCTAAGATCAATATCTCGTTACGAATCTTTTCAAACAAATGGCATGTTTACGCCGGGCTGGCAATCACAAATCCAGCTGCACACAAACAAGTGATGCAATATGCTCAGAGTGTTACAGAGTTATACACTCTCATGTTGGAAGGTAAGTATGAGGAACTAAAAGCTAGAATATTGAAGGCCAAACAATTTGTTTTCGGTCACCTCGCTGAAGATCATGATCTATTATTGGACGATTCTCTGTTACAACAGTTTTCTTTATCAAGGCAACCACCTGGGGAATCATACCCTAATTCACATCTATCCTTGTTGGCCATTGTTGATAGTTGGTTTCAGCTAGGAATTGTTCCATATGATCATATGATTTGTTCCACTCCACTATTTAGAATATTTTTGGGTGTTACAGAATACCTATTTTGTACACCAAAGTTACTAGAAAAAGCATTAAGTGATGCCGTTGATGATAATGCATTCAGAAAGGATGATCTGGAATTTACCATTGCAGCTAGAAGCTGGAGTAATATTATATCATATGGGGATTTTGGTTTATACCGTCGTGAATTTGAATCAACTCAAGAGTTTTTTGCCCCAATGTTTTCAGAGGCTAACGCCATTGGTAATGAGATGATAAAAACGATTTTGAGCAAAGTTAATTCAAAATAGATATATTAGCTTCTCAAATTATGACTACAAAAGTATTCGTTGTAGAGATAGATTTAATTTTTGGACCTATTAGTTCAGTATTTACCATATTTGATGGCCATTTCAACGGCAGCAGCACCCCAGTCTTCACCGTGGTTATGGAGACCTGGTTTCAAACCAGCTCTTACTTCAGCTTGTTCTTCAGTCAAGACAGTTAAAACACCAAAGATGACTGGGATATCTAGCTCTTGATTCAATTGCATTAAACCATTGGTGGTGGCATCACAAATATATTCAAAGTGCATAGTGGAACCTTTAATTAAAACACCGATTGGGATGATAGCATCAAGCTTAACACCATGAGTCTGGAACACTTTATTAGAAAATTTCTTAGTTGCAAATGGAAGTTCAAAAGAGCCCGGGACTGTTTCAACAAAAATGTTTTCTTCTTTAACACCTAGTTCTTTGAGTTTGGAAATACTTCCATCGACTAATGCTTTGATGATCACTGAGTTCCAACGAGCATGAATGATACCTATTTTCAAATCTGAACCGTCATACACCTGGTCAGCTTGACCCAAACCTTTTACTGCCATTTTTGTATTAATTTCCAAACGATTGAACCAAAGAGAGTGAGAATGGCGATGATCAATCAAACGTTGATTTGAATGTCAACGATTTTCTTCTGTGATGTGATTACTGTATATTTGTAAGCCCCAGAACGGGAAAATTACCATAAAGGGTAATTATTTGTACAGAAATCTGGGGATATCTGTTTGCAGGATTCGTTATCAAATTTTAAGGAAGCTTCTATGGCCAAGTTGGTAAGGCGCCACACTAGTAATGTGGCGATCGTCAGTTCGACTCTGACTGGAAGCATTTCTTTTTTGATATGTTTTTTTCTGTACCTCAGTTTCCTGATTTATATAGTAAACAGCTGCCCAAGTTGTTCTACAAGGAGCATTAATTGTTTGTTTACCTTTGAAATTAGGAAGATCCT
This sequence comes from Wickerhamomyces sp. yHMH617, assembly GCA_030571115.1. NCBI lineage: Eukaryota > Fungi > Ascomycota > Saccharomycetes > Phaffomycetales > Wickerhamomycetaceae > Wickerhamomyces > Wickerhamomyces sp. yHMH617. The sequence goes on along the minus strand of JAJLXD010000001.1, from coordinate 81,613 downwards.
GTATAAGATCTATTTTTTCAATTACACATCTTTTGCCCTGAGTACATTTTGATTAGAGCCGGGTAACACATTTTTTTTTTTGATGTGCTATAAAAAAGCACACCGAAAAATTTCTCTCATACTAAGATTTTTTTCTTTTCTCCATGAACCTTCCAAGTTTTAAACTACATGATGAAATCTCGTGTGTTAGTCTTACAATTCTTCCCTGAGTTGAGCTACTGGTAACGGTAATTCCTCAGAATGGTGGTGGATTTATTCGCTATCTGGGTCTTATTGGAGATGGTGTTCAGCACAAAATTTATCTTGTTACATTATAAATCTTTGGGCACTTTATGAGAAATTCTGATCTTTCACAATTCTAAACTTTGAGAATGGTTCATATGTATAGTTATTCATATAGTATTTATGATTTTGGTCCTAATGTAGAAAATTCTTCAAAAGCCAAGACTTGATTGATTATTGATTCGGCCTGGAGAACAAAGCATAGTTGGAAGAATGGCTCTAAAACGTAAATAGTACACATAGTTTTTATTAGGTGATACACACAGGATATTAATTGTTCTTAATTTTGAGGTCAGCAACGTCTAATTCAGCCAGCAAGACAGATGCTCTGATCAATTGAATGACATTAGTGGTTTGCTTAAATAGATAGAAAGGTAAACTGATAACGGTTATCAGACCGGCAATCGAATAGCTCTCTTCAAATAAATTGAAATTGAATAATGGGAAATGATAAAGGTATAATCCGACATAAAATAGCTCATTGAAAGCACAAGTGACAAAAAGGACAATTCTATTGGTGTAATATAAGTTCAGTAGCCAGCTAGATTCTTTATCCACACTCTTGTGCGATTTGCCACCAGTTTGTAGAGTGGCATACATGTGCATGTAATGAGAAGCTAGATCAAGTGAAACAAGCAGTTGAAATATCAGGGCATAATCAGGGTATAGAACACATAGGAAGCATATCAAAGAGGAAGTTGTGCATCTATCTGTCACCATATCAAGGACAGCACCAAATCGACTGGTCTGCTTGAAAGCTCTCGCTACGTGTCCATCAGCAGCATCCAGCAGACAGGACAAGGAATATATGGAAATGCAGTATAACGGATGACTTCTCATCAACAGGAATGATATGATAGCCGTAATAACCCTTAGGTACCCAATGTAGTTCGGGTAGTAATGGAAAATCGTGGAAGCGGAAACAGCTGAAGAAGACATTGTGCAAGCAGAATCAAACAACTTCTTGGCTCTAAATCAAATAGGTTAATGAACTGTCGTTAAAATACTTTGACGGATTTAAAAATTTATGTACATTAAATTTTTTGAAATTCAATAACACTGTAATAAGAAAAAATTACCCGGTTTTTGTTTTTGTTATTCATTATCTGCCATTTTTAACAGTGTCAGCAATCGCTATGAAAATTTTGTTAAGTTGAAGCGATGAGCTTCTTTTTATTATATAGAATGGTGTGATAAAGTGATGGTTAATGCTGAGATTCCACTAAGTTTGGTCATTTCACTGCTCGATTCTCCAAAGCCTACGGAGTTGCAGTACGTGCTGAAGTCCTTGTACCTGTCCAATGCCTCAATCTCGAATGCTTCGAAGTCTGATTTAAATCACTTGACTGCGAAGATCGTTAACTTGCTGAACTCAAGAGATGACTATAGAAAGTGGTATGCTTCTCATATAGTCCAGGTCATCTCTCTGAACCCAGTAGTGTTGACAAATGCCGGTGCCCAGTTCATCGTTGCTTTATTGAAGATCATCAATGACGAAAAGACCATTTCTTTGAACTTGAAGAACTCTACTTTGGCATTGGCTTCAATCATAGATGGCATTAGAGGCAAACCAGTGTTGACCAGGGAGATTTTGACTCCAAATCTTCCAAACATCATTTCGTCTTTGCTGGCAAAGTTAGAGAAAGACCTTGTCACTATCTTACCGGTACTTCAAAGCTTGTTATTGAAGAATACTACTACATTCAGGCCCTTTTCTAAGAAATTTGAGACAAAGCTGGTTCAAACGCTAACCGGCAATTTTGATGATTTTAATGAAGACTTACAAAAGCAGGTTTGTGAATCATATGCTTATTTGAATTTGGTTAAGCAAACAAATAATCAAGGTTCAAACAATCATCAGTTATTACCAGATGATAACTGGAGATCTAAAATCTTCAAAATCTTAGATGAATTAAGATCTGTGATCTTGATATATGATAATGTTGTTGACTTAACTAGTGAGCTGGATTCAATGAAACTGATTAAACAATTACCAGATGCTGAAACTAAAGATTACATTTTCCCATTTTTGAAAATTGATTTGACCTCTCCAATTACAGTTGTTTCAATTTCAAAAAGGGTGAAAGTATTAACTGAGCTACTAATAGCTTTCATTACATCACCTACTCCGTTTGCAATCCGTGTCCCATTGGGACTAATTGTGCAAACTGCTAATCTACTATTAGGTATTTCACCAAATTATATTCCTTTCAAAAAAGAGTTGGGAAGAGATGAAGAACTGAAAAAAGTCATCTTGAATGATATCACAAAGACACAATCCTATGGTGCTGCTTTAATTCTAGAAATTACTAAAATCTACAAGAAAGTCATTTTGCCTCATCTATCTCACATTTTGGCCAGTTTGGAAGTTACCATTCCTATTAAGAATGAATCTGGGAAGAAGATTATCAAGATTGATGATGAAGCTTGTCTTGCAATAGAAACCGAGTTGTTAACTGTTATTAAAACAGTCACTCAGTTGCTCAAACTATTTGACAGTGTCACTGAATTTGAATTGATTAACAAACTGATCGACGTCTCATTACTTTTCTTGAGCAAAAGATCATCTTTGGAAGGATTATTAGAGAAGAAACAACAAAGTCAGAATCCTCAAGGTACAAATCAGAAGAACAAAAAGAAAAAGAACAAAGACTCAACTCCATTATCAGATATCTTGTCACATACTGAACTTTTTGTCCTAGACCCACCAAAATCCACTATTGTTACAGTTGCGGCCTTCTTTAAAATCATCTTGAAGAAACTAACCAAATTGTCACCAAATTACCGTATTAAAATCGTGAAGTATATCATCTCTACATCTGTTCAACAAGAAACCTCCAACATTAAGCTGTCCCCATACAATGTTTCTTTATTAGAGACCTTGGTGTTATATCCGGGAGACGATGAAGTGTTTTCAGTTTTACCAATAGTGAAAAGACTGCTACCAAACAATGAAAGACTAAGTTTGTTGACTAATCCTAGATTCCCAGTTTTAGATATTAAATATCGACCAAGACAACAAAACGATATTGAAGAGGATGACGAAGAGCTTGAACTCAGTCAGGCTGCCTTAGATCAGCAAGCGATTAAAAGCAAAGAAGATGGACCAGTTGACTTGCTTGAGGAGATGAGAAAAGCTTCTGAGGTTCCAGTCCCAACAATTGATAAACCAAATGTTTTCAAAAGCGATTCTGAAATAAAAACACTCTCTTTTGCTAAGGAAAGTAACCATGAAGCTTTAAACAAAACAAGATCTCGTGAAGAAACCGATATAGAAGATCAAGATGAAGACATCACACCTTCAAAACGCATCAAAATCACTACAACTACGCTAACTAACCCATCAGAGCAAGAGGTGGAGGTCAGAATTGATGAGAGTGATGATGAAGGAAGTGATTTTGAAATGCCAGAAATTGCACTCAGTGACGATGATGAGGATGAGGAAGAATAAACAACATTTCTATTACAGCTTCGCTTGATATTTGTAGATCTTGTAGTTTTCAATGAGCGACCGTTCGCTTTTTTCTTATAAATAACCTAACCTGCATAGAAATATTAAGTGACAATTAAGATCCGCAATGGACGGCCTTTGAAATACAAGGTGAATATGAAAAAGTCAATGAATTGTGCTTTCAACTTTACCAAAGACACAGAGAGTGTGAAATAATCAACAGGTTAACATATGTTGTCATGAAGAGGTCGTTAGCAGATCTTCCTACGGAGTTATTGAATGAAACGTTTAGATTATTCGGGTCATATCACACCTTAAAATCACTTTTGCTGACATGTAAGAAATTTCAAGCCATATTGAAGCATTTAATAGTTGTGATCGATGATGATAGGTATAACAAAATGGATGTGTACTTGAATATGCTAGATTCATGGAACATTAACTCAATATCAATGGAGAAACTACAAAGAATGATGAAGAAATATAACTATTTCATATTTGATCTAAAGTTTGACACAAAGAATTCCGATTTATCTTCACAAAACAGAATACGTATGATGAAACTGATCTTAAAGATCTTACAAACAAATAAGAAATACCATTCGATCTGTGTAAGGTCCGAGACTGATTTTAATAAGGATCCGTTGATCAGATTTTTATTACCAAAATTAAATTCAAAGTTCACAGAGTTCTTTTTTCCATTACTTCAGCATATAAATGGATTTGATGATTTGAGACTATTGGATAATACTAACTGTTATTTTGATAAAGTTGAAAGATTAACGATTGGCAGTTTTTCCTTTCAGTTGTTCAACTTAACAGCACCAAAATTGAAGATTTTAAACCACAGCGAGCAAATGAAATCTATGGTATATAATGAGAATGTCAGCACAACAAGAATATCGTACAATAAGTTTCTGTCAAAGCTGAAATACGCAAAACTTGAATGCATTGATATTAGTGGCAAAGTTGACTCTTTGACATTGAACAGATTCATGGGGTTGAAGGTCTTGAGACTTTATGGTGATAATTTAACGACCGTTTTCAATTTCTCATTCTTCAACAATCTGAAAGAGCTTTCGATAACCAAGTGTTTTGCTTTTGAACGAATTGAAAATTTGGATTGCGAAGTAATTAACGAGAAATTGGAGGTTTTGGATTTATCAGATAATAAACAATTCAATCAAAGCATAACTGGGGAGTTCAAAAACCTAAAGATATTGAATGTGAGAGGAACCAAAATTACGAGATATCCATGCCTGAAAAATGCATCTGAGTACAGAACAACTATTCTGGTAGACAACGATAAGTTGCTGAATAGGTTCAATGTATGGGACTGACGGGTTAAGCATGTGACTTTTGGTGCAATGAACGATGTATGATATTCTTAAAATCAGTAGTTCATGAATCATAATTCATCTTCTATATCCTCAGGTATTGGACCCCAGACTCTTATTTTACCATCGACTGTCCCAGAAAGATAAACACCACTATTATGACCAGCATATGTTATACAACAACTTCTTGAATTCTCTTTAATATTTCTTCTCAATCTTGTAACGAGTTTCCCGTCTTGTATTCTGAACACCAATATTTCACCATTATCTGATGGGTACATCAAATATTGAGCTTCTGTTTCATTTAGTGGACTCAAGACCATTGTCTTTGAACTGGAATATCTATTTTTGACAAAGGGTCCAAAGTTCAATAATGTGTTCAATCCACTTGTTACATCAAGATTCCAAACTCTGATCTTTTCATCATTACCTGTACTAATTAGTGTTTTACTACTTTCAAACCACACAAGACCATTCACACCGCCAGCATGTGCCTTTACAGAGTTTTTGAAGATCCCGATTTTCCTACTTTGGTTCACTTGGTTCAATGAACGCATCACTTGATCGCTTTTATGAAGATCAAGCTGTGCAATACAAGAATTAGTCTTCCTTATATCCCAGATTCTTACCTCTCCCTCACTGCTGCCAGTAGCAAGCACACTTGAATCATTGGGTGACCACTTACAGCTTGTGATGATTCCATTATGTCCAGTCAAACTATGAACCGACGATGTTGTCTTTAAATCAAGAATTCGAACATGAGAACTTTCGCAACCAGTGGCAACTAAAGAGCTACCAACACATTCGTTGATATCAAAACAGTTCACTTTGGACCCCAAGTTGAAACTATATGCCTCTTCCAATGTATTTGAATCCCATACCTTCAAATCAGTATCGTAAGAACTCGATAGGAACATTCCATTGTCATGAGGCCACCATCGTACACAAGTCACACCAAACCTATGCCCACCAGTGTTTTTATCAAGGTCTGCCAAAAGATCAGCTTTTCTGGTACCAACTTTCCATATCTTGACACTTGAATCTGCTCCACCAGATAACAAATATTTATGCTGTGTTTTCTCAAAGTCTAATGAGTTGATGGACACAACTGAGCCTTTGGATGGAAATCTTGGGGTGTCCAAAGGGCCCAAATGGTAGTAGAATGACTCAGTAACGAGCTGAGAGAACTTCCGGTTTCCCAGCTTTCCCAAGCTTCTCTCTAATAAAAGAGATTCCATAACGAAATTTGCATGGAGCTTGTGAAGTGGGTTTTCGAACTACGTTTATTGTGAATAAAATTGATTCGCTATTTCTTTGAAACGCTTTTCTAAATAAAAACACTTCATTTTACTGAACAATATGGTTTGAAATGGCTGTTGCGTATCCCATTTGGAAGTGTGTCGTCTTCCATAGTATCTTCTGGCCGGACACCCTCAAAGAACGACATAAATTCGTCCATACCGATGCTGTCACAAAATTTTGCTCTCACCGACTCAGCTTCTTCATTTTGATTCTGTTTGCGCTTGAGTATTGGTTTCAGGTTATTCTCTGTGTCCCACATGTTCAACGTTCTTAAGCCTTGCTGTGAATTTTGCTCTAATGGCTGCTGCTTTCCGTGGATTGTTGAATCTTTGGATTTTGCTAGTCTAATGCTCCTGGATCCAAATGGTGTATTGAAGGCATTGGTTGAGCTTAATGATAAAGAACCATTGTTTTTGAAATTATCACGTCTTTTCGTGACTCTATGATTTGCTGTCAAATGCTGCTTTCCCTTAACGTTTTTGGATCCATTATAGAATACAACTTCAGCAAATTCACCAAATTTAATAGTGTTCATGCCAATTGCACTCAAGATAGATTTGGCAGATGACGCTGAGAATTGATAACCATAAAAGCTTGAATTTTTGGTATCAATGGGATTGTTTTCATCTTCTGTGAACTCTGAATATCCATCACCATGGTACACTGACTCGATCACTTTACCTTCCGATATATCTTCTGCAATGTCATAAATCAAATTTCCTTTGTTGAGTGCTGGCACAGCTATTGAAACTGGAGAATAGCTTGATATACTGGTTGATCTGGAGCTGTCTGTTTGACATAGTCTGTTAGTATTGTTTCTTCAAGGTCTAGGAACTCATGGTATAGCTCACTGGTACTATACGGTTTGTCCAATCTGAATACAGATTTCACCCTATCAATCACGGATCTGGATCTCTGCAATGAGTTTGCGCTGTTGGCTGTTTGGAATTAGTACTTTGACTGCTCGTTTATTAGTTGAGACAAACTTACTTTCGATTGGAGATAAGAGAGACTCTGTGTCTGCTCTATTTATACTCTCAAATTGATTCTGAGGCTCTGGTGAATATATTCCAACAATATCCATAGCTCTAGAACCATTGTTGATTAGTTCCCTTATAACCTCTGACGTTGCCGCTTCACATTCCTGTTCTCTGCAACAATTGTTCTGCAGCTCGGGCACAGATGGACTATTCAGCTTTTCATCAATATAGTCTATCAGTGTGTCGTCATCAACATGTCCCAAATTTGCTGCTAACTCATTCAATGATTCTGCAGAAAACTGCGGAAATCCGTATACCTCTTGTTTTAACTTCTCAAGATCTTGATATGCCAATTCATTCAATGGGGAGAAATATGGAACATCAACACTGTCATCGATTCCCTGAGCATCAGAATTTGCCAATGATTCAAAGTAATTGTTAAAATTTAATGTTTTGAATTTATTATAACAGGAAACAGCGTCATTGTTTGGTATTTCATCAACGCTACCCGTATCGGTCTCCAGTAAATAGTCATTCAGCTTATGATTATCTAATTTGCGCTTGCTACCAAAACCAAATAGAAGACGATTTCTATGCTTCCGACGAAGGATTTTGTCAGCCCAGAGGTGTGAATGTCCTGGTTTTTTGCACTTTGAACTTGATGTTTCTCCTTGGAAACTGCAGTCCTCTGTGGATATCTCTGAAGTCTCTTCAATGTGAAATAAACTATCTGAACTATCGGCTGGCTTACTTGAATAATCATCAAATTTATAACTGGCGTCAACACTTGACCTTTTGTGATTAGTTGAGTTGCCAGAATGGTCTAACAATTTTGCACGAACGTAAACCCCTTGAAGCTTTTCAAAGCTTCTTCTAATAGGTGATTGAGTTTTGTACTCAGCTGGAGAGGTTTTACTTTGATCTGGAGTTGTGATAATTTGTGTTCTTATCATTATCTGACCTGCAAATGCCCAAGCTGGCAAAAAAATAGACAATAAGTAGCAAGTTTTCTGTGCTAGATGAATCAAATCAATCCAGCTTGTTAAACATGAACCCAAGATAGAGCTTTGATGCACCCATTTTTTGCTTACATTCGAGATCGTGTAACTAAACTCTTGACACAAAAATCAAAATTGTGTCACAAAAAGGCCTTATTGATAAGTCTTACAGTTTCAGAAAAATCAAACCTACATGTACATGATCTGGATCTTGGCTTTGCATTAGCTTCTACAATGATGTTGATAATTAATATGCCACATATATTTGTGCCCTGACCATTTGACGTACATACGTCCAGTTTAGTAAATTTATGCGGAACAATATGTTAATGTGCAAATTAATCAACTTATTTCTCCATAAAATGCAGATTGAACTCAACATATATGGCTCTATTCACTAAAATGGAAAGCTAACCTTTTCATATGAAGTATATATAAAGTCATGGTTTTTCTTAATAGTGGTCCCTAATTTTGCTGATAATTCTCATCAACAGTTATGACAGTTAACAAGAAACAAAAACCAAACAAGCCATTGATCTTAAGTGCAGCTACCAGAGGCTCCGCTGGTAACTGGAGAGATCCATTAGATGAGTCCAGAGATTACTCGAACAGTTTGGAACCATGGTTGAAGTTTGCTAAAATAGCAGAGAAGGGTAAACTACACAACCTGTTCTTTGTTGATCATTTGAGCTGGTTCGATGTTTATGGTGGGGATCATGGTAAGGCAGCGCAGCTTGGTGTTAATGCTGCTAGAATTGACCCTGCAAGTGTCATTTCTGCGCTGGCCCAGGCCACTGAAAGCCTGGGGTTTGGCATCACTTTCAGTACTGTGAGCGAACACCCCTATCATTTCTCCAGAAGATTAGCCTCCTTAGACCACATAAGCGGTGGGAGAGTTGGATGGAATATAGTTGCTTCTTATTTGCCTAGTGTTGGGGAAAATTTATTGAATGGAGAACCATTGCCGGAACATGATGAGCGCTATGAAAAGACTCAGGAATATGTTGACGTGCTGTATGACTTGCTGTTATCCAGCTGGAGAGACGATGCTGTAGTTAATGATAGGGAAAGAGGTGTATTTGCTGATCCTGATGCTATCAGAAAGATCAACCATGTTAGTAAATTCTTCAAGGTTGCTGGACCTGCAATCACTGAGCCTACCAAACAGCGTTTTCCATTGATCGTTCAAGCTGGTTCTTCCGCTCGTGGGAAACTTCTTGCAGCTGAGAATGCTGAGTTGGTTTATGTTAGTCTTCACGATCATGAGGCCACCGCAAAGCTGATTGCTGAAACTAGAAAACAAGCCAGTGAGTTGTTTGGAAGGGATCCATCATCAATCAAATTCATTGCTGCGATCAACCCTATCATTGGAAAAACCCATGAAGAGGCCGTTGAAAAACAGGAGGCTTTCAAGAGACTGCAAGATCCCGAAGAGCCGTTAGTTTACCTTGGTGGTACATCTGGTATCGATGCTTCTAAATATGGTTGGGATGACCCTATCTCTAAAGGTGACGGAACTAATGGAATCAAAGGATCACTTGATAGATTGACCAATAAGAATGGGAAAAATCCAACCAAGACGAAAAGAGAGTATACTGACAGTCAGTTAAACTTGCGTACCAAGTTCATTGGAACTCCTAAAGAGGTTGCTGATCTTATTGAAGAAACTGTGAGAGAAACTGGTCTTGATGGTTTCAACTTCCAGACATTCAGCTTCCCTAGAGGACTAGAGGATATTGTTGAGCTCTTGATACCTGAGTTACAAAAAAGAGGTCTTGCTCAAACCGAATATGCTGTTCCTGGAGGTACTTTTAGAGAAAATTTCAATGGAGCGAAAGGACAAACATTTCTCCATGAAGATCATCCAGCTCATCATTTGAGATGGACTAAAGGTGTTTCGAAAGAGAAATTCGAAAAAAATCTAGCTGAGTTGAAGAAGGTCAGAAAAGACAGAAGAGAGAAGGCATTGGAATCAATTATTAACTAGGTTTACTATGTATCAATGAATTTATTATCATTATTATAGATTTTGTAACGTTCGCGACTTTGTTGATGCATAGACTACATGTAATAATTTAATACTCAAATATATAATTAAACGATAACTTTATATTGGTGAAAACCAATGCTTTTCGGTCGCCCGGGCAGCTGAACATGGAGGAGCACGATAACCCTTCTCATAAGAGTAAAGAATTTCAAGAAGATGAGGATGCTCGTATTCAATCTATTACACCTATAAAGGAGCCTGTTACGTTGGATAAATCAAACGATGAGCTAGAAAAGGCCTGTGAACCTGATAAATCAGAGGAAATACCCACACCTAAACGCAAGACAGAACTAGAAAGATACAATAAGTCAAAACAGAGGGCGGAGAAAGTGAGTCAGAACAGTTTATGTGTCAAAAAATGTTTTTATTAACTAGATTTTTCAGATCAAGCAGTACAAACAGGAAATCATGAGAGAAGAAAGGGCGGAAAGAGCTAAACAGAGAGCAAGAGTACGACAAAGATCAACTGAACCTGACTCCGAAGCCTGCCATGATGAGGCTAATCTGAGAGAAGTTGAGCAATCTCCTACAAAAAAGGTGAGGTTCTCGGAGTAATATGTATCAATGATTTATATAACCATCCACACTGCACCACCAATAACAATAGTCAAGATAATAGCCGTTATTACCGCTGCACCAGCTTTATCCTTTACAGAGATATCCAAGTTGTGCTCTTCAATGGTTGCTGTGGAAGAAATAGAGCTGATACCAGCAGATGAATCACCTTCTGAAGTCCCACCAGTTTCATTTGAAAATGGTGCACTCCTTGAGCCTATTAGTAGATTCTGTATTACTTCTAATGCAGCTATTTGCTCTCCCAAACCATAGTAACCATCCCATCCAGATGCTGACCAATCCATCCCACAAGTATGGCCATCTGTACCTCCCGCACATGATTGAGCAGCACCCACAGCTGATGCTTGGAGCAAAGGCATGATGGTATCATATGTTTCAGATACAAGGACAGCTGTTTGTCCTAATGATCGTGCGAAAATGGATCTGAACGAACGCTCATCTGTGTTACAAGTTCCTGCTGCTTGACAAGTCTTCTCGTACATTATACTGTTGTTGAAGAACGTTGCAGCACCTTCTAGAAACATGTTTGTTCTTGTTAGCCAGATATCTTCTTCTGTTGCATTATAAGCATAAGCTGACCCAGACATCATCAAAGCATATGTATATGACCATTCATAAGTTGTTATTGCCGTACAATTATTATCAATCTCGGCCCCATCATAAATAACAGCAGATTCACCTTCAATCACAAACTTCACGTCCACCAACCATTGATACACATTTTCAGCAACATCAATGTAGGTGGTGTTTCCCGTGTACCTTCCTAATCTCGCAGCAATTGAAAACAAGCAAGCATTTGAAATAGTATTTTTGTAGTTATAACCTGAATTCCAAGTGAATATCTGCCATCTCAGTCCTCCACCACAATACTGATCATCCCACCTTGCCCACATTGTATTGAATACGGCCTGTGTCAAGGCCAACCATCCCGGAGTATCACCGGTTGGATTGGTAAAGTTTCTTTCAGCAGCTTCCATAACAGCCAAACCCCAAAATCCCTGATCATCGTTACCTTCTGTTGTTGACTGATTGGATGGTATGTAATTGTTATCATCGCCTCTTTGATGGAGTAAGGCATCATAGATCAAAGTCTCATAGGTATCGTTTTGACAAAAATACCAATAGTCTATCAAGCTACCAAATGCTTCTCCAGCTTCCCACCAGTAGTATGGGTTCGTGAACATACCCACAGTCCCACCGTATTTAGTTCCTTCATAATAGTTCAATGCTCCGTCAGCTACCAGTGCTGCAGCATCACAAATAGAGGATTCACTTGAAAGGTCTAACGTGATTGCCCATGATTTATGTAGGCTAGTAGATACTGTCAGAAATAGCTTTGTAATTGAAATGGTTCTTGACTTCATCTCAGCTTTGTCATCGAAGAGATGATGTGTCTAATGAGCTATACTGAAAGCATCTTCTTTCTTTTGAGCTCCCCCCCAAAGCTGTTGTATTTTTGGCTATCCAACCCAACATTTGGATGACCAGGGCTTTGATAATTCCTAAGCCTTTAGTTTCATAAGTTGATCAATGAAAATTTGCAATCCCATATGAGCCGAGCAGTCAAACTTCTCGAACTATTTACTTGGTCTTCTCAAAGTAATCAGACAGATGCTTTACTGTTCAAGTATTCCAGTCAAAACCAAATGCCAAAAGCTACATGGTTATCTTAGCTATTTACTTGGACAAGAGTCAAGAAGCCCGAAATTTAAGTACACTACAGATTCCAAATAATTTCTATTAATAGCTGCATGCCGATTTATGTGTATACAACTCACCGAATCATTTTTTCTTTTGGGAGGTTGAGTTCTTTGGCAATTCTTTAGCGTATGGAATGAATTCTGGTTCACCAGGGATGTATTTTCTTAAAACTTCTGGGACAACTAAACCATCTTCAGTTTGGTAATTTTCTAAAATACAACACAAAGCACGCTCAGTTGCACACAATGTCGAGTTCAAACAATGAACGTATTTCTTTTCACGCTCATTGATTTTCTTAATACCTGATCTGATCTCCAAGTTTCTTGATTGATAATCGGTACAGTTGGAACAAGATACTAGTTCTTTGTACTCTTGTTGGAATGGGAACCATGCTTCCAAATCGTACTTCTTAGCAGCTGCATTGTTTAACTCACCAGAAACAATACCTACCACTCTGTATGGTAGACCTAATGATTGGTAGAATTCCTCAGATAAACCGATCATACGATCAAATTCAGCCCATGATTTTTCTGGTTCAGTTAAAACGAACTGTTCGATTTTTTCGAAAGCATGAACACGGAAGATACCCCAAGCATCTTTACCATGGGAACCAGCTTCTCTTCTGAAACATGATGAGTAACCAGCATAACGAACTGGTAATTGCTCAGCTGGACTTTCAAACCATTCACCAGCATGGTAAGCAGAGATTGGTTGTTCTGAGGTAGCAATCAAATACTTCTCATCCTCACCATCAATGACTTTATATAATTCTTCATCGAATTGCGATAATTGAGCAGTTTTAGCCATGACATCTTTGTTCATCATAACTGGTGCTTGTAGTGGTGTGTAACCACTTTTTGCTAAAAAGCTTAAACCATAGTTGATTAGTGCTTGGTTCAAGAAGACACCGTAGTTTCTCAAGAAGTAACCACGGTGACCGACAATTCTAACACCACGTTCTGGATCGTAACCATCTAAACGTAATAAAACTTCATGATGTGATAGCGCTGCATCTTTTCCTGTAGCAGTTGCAATTTTTTCAACTTTCTCAATTCCTGTTGGTTTCCAGTCTTTTACAAGAGTGTTGTTTGCTTCATCGTTAGAGATTGGGACAGATTCATGGACAATGTTACCAACTTGGTTGACTTTCCATTTCAATTGTTTATCAGCTTCTTGTTCTTTGATTGTAAGTTGTTTCTTTTTTTCAACAATTTCGTCTTTCTGTTTGATTAGTTCAGAAGCATCTTCCTTGGCTTTGAATTTCAAACCAATCTCCTTTTGGACTTTATTTTGTTCTTTGTTTAAAGCATCCAAATCAAATCTAATTTTTGTCCATTCCTTATATTCAGCGATGATCTCATCAACAATTTCGACTGAAGCATAACGAGCTTTTTGGGAACTACGGATAAGTTCAGGGTTACCACCCTTTTCTTCAATGAACTGAGTAATGTCCAACATTTTCAACAGAAATATAAACAGATGTTTGACTAGATAATGAGACTTGTCTTTTTCTTTAGAGTGGTTTCATGACATGAACAGCTCAAAAGAAAAAAAAAAATAGTCTGTTGCACAAATAACGAAACTGTGTTGCGATGCTTTGTACTGGAATAATTTCAAACTATAATAACTCAAAATATATCGAATTTATCGAATCAGGGTAGTTTTCTAATGTTTATAATCAACATTTGAAAGGTAATAAGTAGGTTTATTGCTTAAATTATATCCTTTTTGAATGAAAAAAGCCCGAATCTCATTTCAATCACGTGAAAAGTATGACTAAGTATGAATTTGCTTTTCCAAATTTTGTACTTAAAGCGGACTGATGGTCCAGAGGTTAGGACGTCGCCTTTACACGGCGAAGGTCTCGGGTTCAATCCCCGATCGGTTCAATTTTTTTTTTTATTTTTTTATTTTTTTTTATTACTATTTCAAAGTCTTAAAAATCATCTACACAACACAACAGATGTCAACATAAAAAGTCATATTTCTTTTTTTTTTTTATTCTAGCTGAAGTCTCAATTATCCCCTTCTACTTAATCTAATAGAGTCGTACTTCTTCAAGTTCTTTTCGAACTCTTCTTTTGAAACATCTTTCTGCCATCTTAATGGGTAAGCTGGGTGGTCTTCGTGTAAGAAACTTTGGCCTTCAACCCCGAATGCGTTTTCCCTGAATGTTCCACCAGGGACAGGATAATCTTTCCAAAACAAGCCTCTTTGTTGAAGCTCAGGGATCAAGAGATCAACGATTTCTTCCAAGTTTGAAGGCCACACAGCACCAAACCCAAAGTTAAAGCCATCCACGTCATATTCATCAACCCATTGTTCCAATTGATCCGCAACTTCTTGAGCTGTTCCAACAAATGGTTTTCCGAAGAAGCCATATTTATTATACGTCTCCAGGATCTCTCTTTTAGTTCTTGGTTTTTCACCTCTATTAACTAAAGACTCCGTAGCAGATTGCATTGCATTTAACTGTTTATTAGGAACCACGAGTTCGTCCAGTTCAAACTTACTGATGTCAATTCCTGTGATTGCACTGAAAGAAGTTTGAATTGACTCCAAGCTGTTGTACTTTTTATACTCTTGTTCTTTGGATAGCGCCTCTTCGGTGGTTTTACCCAAAATAACGTTGGCTGGTACAAGAAATTTGAGATGGTCAGGGTTTCTCTTGAACTTATCATGTGCGATAGCTTTAATTTTCTTAATATATTTACCAATTTTTGGTGGATCGTGTGAGTTTATAAAGACCACTTCAGCATTTTCAGCTGCGAATAAAATTCCCTTCTCAGAGGTACCAGCCTGGATAATCAAAGGAAACCTCTGGGGACTTGGTTGAAATATTGAGGGCCCTAATACCTTGAAGAATTTTCCTTCGTGGCTGATTTGTCTAATTCTCTCAGGATCAACAAATACATCTCTTTCCCTATCTAAAACAAAAGCATCATCCCTCCAACTAGATAGAAGCAGCTTATAAACAACATCAAGATATTCCTCAGTTCTTTCATATCTTAAATCATGTTCTGGAAATGGCTCCCCATTCAAAATTTGCTTTCCACTGTTACTCAAGTAGCTTGAAACTATATTCCATCCAACTCTACCTTTAGTCAAATTATCCAACGTTGCCAATCTTCTAGCGAAATGAAACGGTGGTTCCACAATCGTACTAAAGGTGATTCCGAAAGAAATATTTTTAGTATGTGTTGCTAGTGCAGCTACTAATGCTCCTGGTTCGACTCGAGCGATATTGAGACCTGCTTTGGCTGGCTCTTCATAATTATCCTCGCCTTTGTAACCAGCAAACAGTCCGAGATGATCAGCAACGAAAAGGGCATTCAGTTTCCCACGTTCAGCTATCTTTGCGTTCTCAATCCAGGCATCAATGCTGTATCCCAGTTCATATGATCGGTCAGTTGGATGTCTCCAGTTTCCTGCAGCTCCGTTTCCTGCAGCATTGATTATAAGAGTCTTCTTTGGCTTCTGTAGCTTCTGTTTCTTCAGATCTGGGTGTGTCATTTTCAGCTCATCTCAGATATGTGCAAACAATTAATTGGAAATAAAGGGCCATATTTATAGTTCTCTTGGAGCGGTGTATTTTTTGTAAACTGTGGTTCGGTATTTGTCTATGCCATTAATAAAGAATCGGGGCATCTATGCAAAATAAAAACTTCTACGAAGACGATTTAACAGTAACAGTAACACGTTTCATTCATATACTAAAGCTAAAGTTTGTTAGCAAATGCAATGATTGCATCAGCAAACTCATTGTAGTGAGACTCCAAGGCAAAGTGACCTGTTTCAGCATAATGGTAGGTGATATCTTTGATATCTCTCTTGTAAGCCTCAGCTCCTTCAAAAGTGAAGATATAATCATTTTTGCCCCAAATAACCAATGCTGGGACACCCGATTCTCTGAAGAATTTATGAAATTGTGGGTACAACTTAACGTTCGAGTTGTAATCGTAGAAATAGTCCAATTGAGTCTCAACGTAGCCTGGTTTACTGACAAAGTATTCATCCAATGCCACTGGAGTAGGATCAACAGGAACACCATTTTTGAAGCCAACGGAATATTGATCTCTGATATTCTTAGTATCTTTCAAGAAGTCACCCAAAGCTGAGACATATGTTTGGTCATCTCTATTGTTGGTTTTCCAATACTTGAACAGAGGCCCCCAAAATTGTTCGTCTAAACCCTCTTCATAAGCATTACCATTTTGAATGACGATACCAGAGATCCTAGAAGGGTTCTTCAATGCTAATCTCAATCCTGTTGGAGAACCATAGTCAAAGATGTAGATAGCAAATCTCTTCAAGTTCAGTTTAGTAACGAACTCATCAACAGTATCAGCTAAAGAAGCAAATGAATATTTGTAGTCTGAAGGAACTTTTGTGAAACCAAAGCCTGGTAAGTCAGGTGCAATAACGTGGTATGTTTTAGAAATCAATGGGATCAAATTTCTGAACATAATGGAAGATGTTGGGAAACCATGGAGTAAGAGAATGGTTGGATTCTCTTTTGAACCAGCTTCTCTGTAAAAAAATTCAGCACCAGAAGGCAATAGCAGCTTGTTAGAACTTGGAATGATAGACGTCATGATTGTTATTGCTGTCGTTCAACAAGTATTAACAGAGAAATTAAATTGTTTCTTATATACACAAAATTGTGTCAAAATATTACTAAGAACAAAGGCCAAAGCCCGTAGAAACACCGAAGACAATTAATTAAGAAATAGCATTTCTCTAATAAATTTAATACCTGCTTAGCAATTGATCGGACTTTGGCGACACCAAAACGTGGAGAACATCAAAATATACTGTTGTGCTCCACTCAATGACCAGTATCACGCCATGAGAATTATTTAGATGATGAGAAAACTTTCAGTGATGGAATTTTTCAACTCATCGGACATCGCAAGTATTTCTTGATTGGATTAGCCACAATTAAATTCCACACTGTGCGTGAGCCTGGAGACAGAACATGAAAATAATTCATTTATGGTTCAATTGATCAAGACTTTTCTCTCTTGGAGTCGCAGACCTTGACAATCGACAACTCCTGTCACTAATCTCAGCAATGACTCTACCGGCACAGAAGAAAAGCAAAGCAGACAAGAAGAAAAAGCTCTGGATCATCAACTTTTTTGAAAACACTTCGCCCACAATCCAATTCCCAGGTGGGTGGAGACATAAGAGAGATCAAGCTGGTTTGCTGTTCCAAGACCTCAAGTATTGGACAAAGATTGCCAAACTTGCCGAAGAAGCAAAGGTGCACACCATCTTCATCGGAGATACACTTGCTGCGTTTGATGTTTACAAAGGTCCTGAGAATCATAGTGCTGTTGCTGCTGGAGGTGCGATGTTTCCAAAACTGAGCCCTACTGAATACATAAGTGCAATGGCAGCAGTTACCAAATCTGTGGGATTCGCTGTCACTGCCAGCACTTTATCGGAACATCCTTATCTGTTTACTAGAAGAATCGCCAGTCTGGATCATTTGAGTAATGGTAGAATTGGTTGGAATATTGTGACCTCATTCTTGCCAACTGCTGCTAAGAACTTGTTGGAAGATGGCGTCCTTCCTGATCATGATAAAAGATACGAAAAGTCTGAAGAATACCTGAAGGTCGTATCTGAATTAGTCCTTTCAAGTTGGAGAGATGATGCTTTGGTGCACGACGCTGAACGTGAGGTATGGATAGAAACAGACAGACTTAGAGAAATCAATTTCAAAGGTGAACATTACACAGTTCCAGGACCAGGACTGACTGAACCATCAAAACAAAGATTGCCAGTCATCTTACAAGCTGGTACCTCTTCCAAAGGTAGACTTTTTGCTGCAAAGTATGCAGAAACAATATTTGTTAATGCTCTTACTCCACAAGCTTTAGCAGACACAGTAAAGGATATTAGAAATATAGCATCAGAAAAGTTTGAACGGGATCCGAGATCTCTGAAATTTGTCACCCTTGTGACTCCAATACTAGGAGAAACACATGACGAAGCCCAAGCTAAATATGATGATATCAAGCAAAATGCTGACCTTGAAGCAGCACAAGCACTATTTGGTGGATGGACTGGTATCAATTTGAGCAAGTATGACTGGGATGAAGAATTACAGTATGTGGAGTCCAACAATATGAGATCATACCTTGACAATTTGATCAAACATAACCTTGGGTTCAAGTTCACTAGAAGAACTATTGCTGAAAAGATTGCAGTTGGTGGATTGGGCAGTGGAGTCATTGTTGGGACTGCAAAAGAAGTTGCTGATGAGTTAGAAAGATGGGTAGAAATAGCAGATGTAGATGGGTTTAATTTCACGTATGCTGTTTGGCCAGAAACATTTGAGGACATTGCAAAGCTATTGATCCCTGAACTGCAAGAAAGGGGAGTCGCTCAACGTGAATATACAGTTCCTGGAGGAACGCTGAGAGAAAACCTGAACTTCAAAGCTGGACAATCATTTGTTCAAGAAGATCACCCTTTATATGACTATAGATGGACCAAAAAAGACTCCAAACCTGAATTTGATGCGAAGATCGATAAACTACATGCTGCAGATATCTCAATTTGAACGTTATTGTGTATTGTATTGTTTACTTGAAATGAAAAAAAGTTCATTATTTTTTGTATTGTTGGATAATCCAATCCAAGCATTCCTCAATTTGTTTTAATTCCTCAAATGTCACGTCAAGCACCGTTGTTTCGTCACCTTTTGACACATCTTCAATATGATAAGCTTTGACATGAGCGACGTAATTTACAAAGTCAAACGAATCAACTAAAATCTCGACCCTTAAAGAGCTTGACACTTTCAACGTAAAAATAGATGAAGGAGGCAATAAAATTTTCCTGAACGGATCCTCTTTCAATTTTTTTGGTGTAACGTTAATGAACCTCTGTAATGCGAAAGATGAGCCATCGATATCATTTAAAAAGAATTTTATTGAATCGTATAATTTTGAAATATTCTGCTCATGTCTAAAGTGGCCGATTAATGGACGTAGGATTAATGAATATGGTTTAGCTTGTAATGTCCGATTAGAATTTGGTGGCTTCATAATTACTGGTTTTCTCTTGGACTCAATATTCTTTTTGAACTTGATGGTTAGCATAAATCTAAGGTAGGTTGCAATCAGATTGGCACGGTGATTTTGTGAAGGGATGATCGTATTTTGATCTTTAACTTTAGTATCGTCATCGTCATCAGCATCATCGTACTCAACATGCTCAATTTCAATTATCTCATGTAAGGAGTTTATAGAAAACTTGGACTCATTCTCAACTGTAACATTATAACCCAATAACAAGGCAGCTTCTTCTATGAGTTGATCAAACAACTCCTCTTCAAAAATGAAATATCTAGCCTTCTCAATCTGTGATTTGATAGAATCATCAGCCTTCAGTATATGCGAAACATCAGACACGCCCACTATGGTGTACTCATCAGAGTTTTCTAGTTTTGACAGGATCTTCACCCGTAAAACTTTTCTTAAGCTTCCAGCATTGGAGTCTAGAGCAGATAAATATATATCCCCATTGTCTAACGAATTCAAAATAGCATTACCTTTAACTTTGTAGCTTGAACCTGAGTCCTCATAGCCATACTTTACGGCGAAAACTCTCTTACCTGATTTTTCTCTTGTTTTATACAGAATTTCTTTGTTATTGAAATTCGTCTTAATGGTGTCCCAAAATATCTTTTCTCTCATTACTTCTTCGCTCAATCTCGCACTTGCATCTCGCAAATTGTTGGAAGAGTTCCCTAGGCTAGTTAGTTTCCATCCTTGTCCTATAACTTTGTCTTCTTTGTACTTCTCTTGTTTCTCTTGTTGTGATACGGTCTGTATGATGTTATCAGCATTCAGAGACCCAGGTGGAACAAACTTTTTCAAATGCTCTGACATTGATATAGTTCCAGCAGCAGGACGAACGCAACTTATCAACAGAGAAACCAAATCTAATGAGAGAGAGGATTCATTCAATGCAGCCTGAATATGACCCAAGACCTCAGCTTTATTTTTGAAAAATAAGTCATTTGTTGTTGTTGTTGACTGTGTATAGCTTTCGGAGGATGTTTCATCAACCAGTTCATCTATTTCATCTTTCTCAGCCGAGCCTTCAGCTATTTCTCTCTCTAGGGAATCCTCTGTCAAGTTCAAAAATGAACCTCTCTCAAAGATGATTCTGGGTATGAGTTGCGCTAATGTTAGTTTATCTTCGTCCAACAAAAACGGATCCACGTGCTCGTCAAGAAGTTTTGAGTCCAGCGTGAGTTCAATTGGTTCATCCTCGGACATTTTAGCACTTTCACTGACCACACTGAGCTTCTTATCGATGTTGATGTTTTGTTCTGCATTAACTGTTCAATAGTTGGCAAAAATTCGCGGAAAGTCTGCAACTCAACACAATTTTTAACACAATCTTTTACTTTGAGGATCATTTATTAGTTTAATATCTCTAATATTACACAGATCGCTGTCGCTATAAACCAAATTCTGAGCATTATCCAGCCGATAGTTGCGTTGATTTTCCAGTTATTCAACGGGACAATAATAAGCAACACCACCAAGTTCACCAACACGGCTATGAAACTAACAATAAGCGAATGAGAAACATGGAGTTGAATCGGGGCACCCGTAGTAGAAATGATATACATTCCACTACCTCCTATACCTAGTAGTATGTTCAACAATGGACCACCGAAACAGGCCGAGAATGCCATCATTGGGAAACCCATTTTGGCAATAGTGAAATTTGAAATAAAGTCACCCAAGGAGTTACCAATAGCAAAAACAGTAACACCAAGGATTGCATCAGATAATTCGAAGAGCAATGCGAAGAACTTTATAACTGCGATCAGTTCAGTGGCAATGGTAGAAATCCAACTGACTGAGATGAGAAATCCAACACCTGCAAGAACAATACTTCCAATCTTCGCCAGAGAGTTCGTTGATCTCTTATATGCTTCTTTGATCAAATAAACGGATGGCAAGGAGAACAGAGTTATTATTAGTGGCACAACAACGTGCTGTAACGTGAACTTGTCATCATATGTGATTAGCATATTGGTAATGAAGGGTGAGATTAAACATTGGAAAGTTAATAGTATAAAACCGCTCTTCCATGTTGTATCTAAAACAATTTCTTTGTTTTCAGTTTCAATGACAGGAATTGTCAATCTCAAGGTAGTGATCAAAGGAACACATAGAATACCAAATACCTTCTCAACCAATGGCTTCTGCTTGAACCCTTTCAATGTAGGAAACAGCGTGTAGTAAAAATTAGATGCCTTTCTAAACGATGAGCTATTCTCCATAAATGATTTGACTTGGTCTTTTACAATTTTATGAACATCAACGAAGTCAGGCCTGTCATAAAAATTTAAATCAGAATCCTCTCGACCCCTTCCATACCCTTCGAGATCAGCAGGTGAACTTTGAGTAACACGCTCTTCATATTCTCCTGGAGATAATAAGTCTTCAGTAAAAACATCCTCATCTCTATAATTAGGAGCAGAACTTAGTTTAATCGATGGCATACCTCCCAATGGTGAAGATGCAGGATATGTGTTTAAGGATATTTGATCTTGAACTCCATTGGATAAGTTCATATCATTCATTTTTGTGTTGAAATCAATAGCCCCAAGAATAGAAGGCCTTATGCTATTATGTGTTGATGTTTTTGTCCATTCGTTAAAACTATTAGTCGATTCTTCATTTAATTGGTTCTCTAAAATCTCAATTCCTTCTCCACTTCTGGTTAGATTCAAACTTTCACCTATATCTTCATCATTCAATTCATTATTCTCTTCAATTTCAAAAGTTGCCAAATCTGTTGCTCCTGAATGCTCATCAATAAATCTATTTCTAACCTTGCGATTCAACAATTCCTCTCTTCTCTTCTTTGTAGAGATCAAGTCCCAAAACACAACAAATATCACATACACCAAGTACAATAATATCATAGCTAAAGATTCGGCCCTTGATAGAGTACCATCACTTAGAAACACAGCTGTCAAACTCAAACTTATCAATAAGAATAATATGTCTCTTACAAAGGGTCTTTTGGCAACTTTGAAAGGGCTCACTATAGCCATTGACCCAACAACAACACAAGTGATGAACATTGCGGCTCCTATAAGCTCCCCGATGGCTAAACTAGCAGAGTCTATCTTCATGGCTTCGAAAGTGGAGAATAAATCAGGACTTCCATTCCCCAGAGCCAACAAAGTGACACCACTTAAGCTTTCACTCATTCTGAAAAACTTTGAGATTGTATCTAAGTTAGGACAAAGGAAATCAGAAGCTGTGAGACCCAAAGTGGTAAATAATGTTATGAGAATCAATGTGTATGCAATCAAAGTTATTAGTCTTTCATTATGACAATAATAGAACGAGACGTAGTTCACAAACCCAATTTTGTAGTCTGAACAATATTCGAGTGCAAATTCGCATTGATCTGTTCGTGGAATATGGGTTACATCATGACAGTCCTGTGTTTGATTGAATATGATCCTAGGTGGTGATGTTTGTGGTTCGTTGATAGTTTTCGGTACTGTATAGCTCGAATTAGAATTAGAGGCAGCTGAAACGAAAGACGCTATAAAAACGACTAATGGAAAAAGATGCGTAAGTCTCATTGAGAGCTTAAGAATACAGCTTCAACTAATCAAAGACGATGTTACAAAATTATAAATTTTTGTCTATATTTTTCTTTTCTACCTCCGATAAAACTACTCTGTCAATGGAAAAATAGTGTCATCTATAAAAATGTTGAAATCGATGCAAATAAGAAAGTAAAGTAGTAAACAATAAATTAAACTATTCATAAAATTCATTCAGTTGATGAAGTGAAACAGGATGCCAAAAAACTCAGATGGTAAAATTAAGCTTTGGTGTAAGTTAGTCTTGGATATGGGAATGATGGACCAACTTCTTGAATAGATATTTTGGCCAACCATTGACCTTGATCAACAGCATCAGCTAAAGATTGACCAGCAACTAAACCGGCCAATAAACCACCAGCAAAGGCATCACCAGCACCGTTGGTGTCCTGGATTTTGGATGAATCTAGAGGATGGACGGGGAATTCATCAACGGTATATGAGTCAGATTCAGCTGAATAGGTAACAGCAATGGTTGGTTCTAAACCATGTGTAATGATAACTGTTCTATCTTTCTTGGAATTGACTCTTGGTTCTTTAGCAATATACTTAGCGATAGTTGTCAAATCTTCTGTTTCTAGGTTATGAGCTTTGGCATAAGAAGCTGCTTCAGTTTCATTACCAATGACATAGTTGGCAAAAGTAATGGATTTATCCAAGACATCTTTGAAGAATTCTGGGATGAATGGGGCAGACAAGTTCAAAGAGAAATCCTTGTTGTTATCAGCAGCATGTTGACCTAGTGTGTAGATAGCTTCTGGGGAAACAGTCAAGTGGAAACCACCGATGTAGAAGAATTTAGACTTTTCGACATATTCCCAGTTTTCAGGTTTTTTCAAATGGTCTGGAGTGAAATGGTTAGCAGCAGCTAAATCAGTGACCAAGGATCTGTCATGGCCTGTAATTAAAGCAGCACATTTACCAGTTTCATGTTCAGTTTGGAATTGATATAATGATTTCAAACCAGCTTGAGCATTGGCTTTTAGTAGCAATTCAGAATATTGGTCTTTACCTACAGAACCAAAGTAAACGACCGAGTTTTCAGGTAGAATATATTGGGCACCTCTGGCAGCATTTTGGGCAGCACCACCGGCAACAGTTTTCAAACTTGGGTTTTTAACAGCTTCACCAAAGATTGGTAAGTGAGATGGCTCAGCCAAAATGGCGTCATTAGCTTTTAAATTGTATTTGGTAAGGTATGCAGTATCGACATCAACTTGCAAGTCAAGCAATGGATTACCAAGAGCAACTAATGGAAAGGACATTTCTGAGATATGGAAGATACTTTGGATTCTGGAGTCTGAAGTCTGGAGTCTGGAATTTCGAGTGATTTTTTAATTGTTGAATGAATAGTAGCGGTTTAATGATTGAAAAGTTTTACAGGAGTGTGGGTGAACCAAATTGCATGTGTTGGCTTATGTCAGCATTATAGAGGCATGTGATTTTAGTAAACTTTTGTTGAAAAAGCTCCTATTTGTTGTTTTTCTTGCTCCACTACAATCATATTAAAGCCTTGAATGAGATTGTGTGATTTTGGGCTTCATTTATGAAGAAATTGGCTCAAAACGTGCAACCGTTATAAAATAAGCTGGATTCGCGGGGTTTTTGTTAAGTACAAATCATATCGAAAAAGCGGAAATTGGAATAATTTGAAGACTTATTGATTTGATAACAATTTGACATCTCTGACACTTGTCAACGGATTGGAGGTTCTCGACTCTTTGAGGTTTTTGTTGGTTTGGCTTGAGATTGTGGATAACTCCTGTTAAAAGCTAATTAATTCTCATTTGTTTCTTTTGATCCATTCACTAAACAACGAGGCTCCCGTTCCCAATTATTTAGAAAAATGGTCCACAACGACATCTTGCTTGCATACAGACCGTTCGTCACCGAACCATCAAACTACTATGCAGCTCACTACCATGAAATCATTGGCTCATTCGTGTTTTACCATGTTTTATACTTGGTGTCTCCAGTCATCTCAAACTTGTTATTTGGTAAAAACTATCAAGTCTTATCAAAAAGAGAAAAGGCAAATTTCGATATCCATATAATTTCAATGGTGCAATGCTTAATCTCTATTGTTATCATAATCCCACTTATCGGGAATTTACACTTGAACGCAGATCCTGTGTTCAATTATATTCCTTATGCTGGGTTCGTTAGTGCCATAACTACAGGTTATTTTATCTGGGATCTTTACGTTTGTCTTAGATATTTCAAGTTGTTTGGGGTTGGATTCCTCATCCATGCTGCTGCTGCTTTATTCGTGTTCTCTACTACGTTGAGACCATTTTGTCTAGGTTGGGTGGCATCATTTCTAAGCTTTGAGTTATCTACCCCGTTTGTTAACGTTAACTGGTTCATAAGCAAGTTGCCAAATGGCACTGTTCCATTTGCATTTCAGGCAATCAATGGGATTTTATTGATTGTTACCTTCTTTTTAGTTAGAATCGTTTGGGGGTTCGTGGCCATTTACTTAGTTGGTTTCCAACTTTATGCCGTTAGAGATCAATTACCACTTTGGTTACCATTAGGTGTTGTGATACTGAACGTATCTTTGGATATTTTGAATGTCTACTGGTTCAAGAAAATGGTTCAAATCGCAATGAAGAAGATTTCTGGTCAATCCAAAACCAAAAAACAGTGATGGAGAAAGTAGTGTATATAATTATTAGACTCTGGCGTTAGTCGGTTTTAATCATCATTTGTAAAGTGTGTGAGTGTGTGTGTGTGTGTGTTTTCATTACGTAATCATTTTCCCATATTTCACTTTTTACTTTTTGACGTGTTCTTGAAAAAAACTTTGTTGCTGAAGTTTTATAGGGAAAAAATCAAAAGAACTAGCAAAATGTCTTTGATCCAGAGATTTGCTTCATTTTTGGACCAGCCTTCGATCAATTGGAAAGGAATTATCGTAGGTTTCACCTCTTTCCAATTTTTGTTTGAATCCTACTTGACTTTACGTCAATATAAAGTATTGCAAAAGGACAAGTTACCGAAGACACTTGAAAATCACATTGATGATAAAACTTTCAAAGAGTCGCAAGCATATTCCAGCGCTAAAGCTCGTTTCTCCATTGTAACTGGACTGATTTCTTTTGCTCAGAATTTTGCCTTCATCAAATATGACATTTTACCAAAGATCTGGGGCTTTGCTCAATCTTTATACTTGAAGTCCACTCCTTACTTGCCTGTTGTTTTCCAATCTAGTATAATTGTTCACAGTCTATATTTCTTGTTCGTTTTCCAAATTATTTCCACTGTCTTATCGTTACCTGTGTCTTATTATCAAAATTTTGTTCTTGAAGAGAAATTTGGATTCAACAAATTGACCGTGAAACTTTGGATCTCAGATACCATTAAATCAATTGTCCTTAGTGTTGCTTTGGGATTCCCAATCCTGTCTGCTTTTTTGAAAATCATTGATCATTTCGGTGATAGTTTCATCTTTTATGTTTGGGTATTCTTAGTCGCTGTTCAATTCATTGGTATTGCTATTTATCCAACTTTAATTCAACCACTATTCAACAAATTAACTCCTTTGGAAGAGGGTGAGTTGAAAACTTCTATTGAAGAATTGGCTTCAAGAAACAAATTCCCATTATCTAAACTATATGTCATTGATGGTTCCAAGAGATCAAGTCATTCTAACGCTTATTTCTATGGTTTGCCATGGTCGAAGCAAATTGTTATTTATGACACATTGATTTCTACCTCAACTACTATTGAAACTACTGCAGTTTTGGCTCATGAAATTGGCCATTGGGCACTATCTCACACTACAAAGACTTTAGTTATTGCTCAAGCTCATATATTGACTATTTTCACCTTATTCTCTGGTTTCATCCACAACAAATCTCTCTTTGAAAGCTTTGGATTCTTTGAACAACATCCTGTCTTGATCGGTTTCCTATTGTTCAATGATATATTACAACCATTAGATAACATCATGACATTCTTCATGAACATCTTGTCAAGAAAGCATGAATACGAAGCCGATGAATACGCTGTGAAACTAGGATATTCTGAAAGTCTATCAAGGGCTTTGATTAACTTAAATATTAAGAATCTAAGCTCACCAGACGCTGATTGGTTGTACTCGAGTTACCATTACTCTCACCCAATTTTAGCTGAGAGATTAGCGGCAATTGATTCGAAAGCAGAACTATACAAAGAAAAAGCGAAATAGATGAATACAACCCTCATGACACATACTCATATCCATGACACATACTCGTATATTTTAGTAGTAAACCAAGTACATCACTCATAATCTACTGTTCCACTAACCCACTAAGCACTATCACCTAACGTCATTTTCCCCCACTAACGACGACCAGCTCTACACTAACTGACTGTCAGTGTTTCAGTGGACGCTCACAAGTAATCAGTAGTCAGTAATCAGTAGTCAGTAGTCAGTACTAAAATAGTAAGTTACTACGTACTAATAAGTTAGTATCGATTAACTGTACTAAGAAGATCCTCAACAATTTGTCACCAGGCTCAGAAAACATTGGTCATAATCTTCTCCTCTCAAATACCAATAGTTGTTGGACCTTTAGTCAATCTCACTATAGTGGTTTACTCATTTTTTACCCCAAAGATTTCGATTTGGCATGTTAGTCACCAGCCGATTAGTGGTGACTAAGAGAATCGCGGTAACTCTTAGTCAAAAGATGAACAAATCAAGCGTTTCTCAGTAAGACAAATAAAGTCATTGATCTACTTGTTGTGGTGAAGCGATGATGCTGTTTCCCACTACGCAAAGTTCATGATTAATGTATTTAAGATCCTTGAAATGTCTACTAAATCAATCAATTAAGTTGTCATTCCTCATCGAAGAAATAAACAAACAATGAGTGTCTTCCCTGGTATAAACGAAGTCGCTCCAGCCTATTTGAGACAAGCTGTTGATAAGAATATCCCTCTAGAAAGAATTTATGGTCCATATGACGCTGATTTCAATAACATTGCCCAACATGACATCAATGCATTGGCCCTTGGTTGGTTAACTGAGTTCAATGAGGCTTTAGCCACCATCAAATCGAAACCTGAAGTATTGGACAAGTTCTTATTACCACACACTGTCTGGAAAGATCATTTGTCTCTTCAACTAGATCTACGTGACTTCTTGGGTCCTGATAAGATCAAAGAACAAGTTGTCAAGACTTTCAACCAAAAAATCGGTGCTTTCGAATTGGATAAGTCTGCAGACTACAGATACCCAACTGGTGTCGCTTTACAAACTATTCATGATGCTGAATCAAATGGTGGTATTCCTGTTGAATGGATCTTCTTGTACTTGAAGTATAAAACTGATTACGGTACTGGTCGTGGTGCTATTAGACTGGTTTCTGTTAAGGACGCTGACGCTCCGCTTGGCTTAAAAGCTTTATCTGTTTATACTGCTTTAGATGAGTTCACTTCAATCCCAGAACAAGTTAACAAGAGACGTCCACTAGGTACTAAACATGGTGAAAACATTCAAAGAAAGACTTGGTTGGAAACTAGATTTGAAGAACAAGATTATAAAGATGACCATCAACCTTTGGCTGTCATTGTTGGTGCTGGTCAAGGTGGTCTTACTTTAGCGGCTAGAATGAAGGCATATGGTTATAATGTCTTGGTTGTGGAATCTAACTCAAGAGTTGGTGACAACTGGAGAAAACGTTATAAATTCTTAGCTCTACATGACCCTTACTTTATTCATAGATTACCATATCTTGAAGCAGCTACTTTCCCTGTCTACCCTTCAAAAGACCAATTTGCTAATTATTTGGAATCATGGTCCAAAATTCTAGAACTAAATGTGTTGTTGAACACGAAAGTGACTGCTGCTGAATTTGACCAAGACACCAAAACTTGGGAAGTTTCAATCGTTAATAACTCTACCAATGAAGTGAAGAAGTTGAATCCTAAACATCTAGTATTTGCAACTGGTCACTCTGGTGAAGCTAATGTTCCAAACTTCCCAGGACAAGAAAACTTCAAAGGTGAAGTTGTTCATTCCTCAAGACACACATCGGGTGCAAATTATGCTGGCAAAAAAGCAGTAATTATTGGTGCTTGTAACTCTGCTCATGACATTGCTCAAGATTTCCATGAGCAAGGGGCTGCATCAGTCACAATGGTTCAGAGATCTTCAACATGTATTATATCTTTGGATGAAGGTAATAGAGTCAATTGTCGTGGTGTATTTGATGCTGATGGTCCTCAAATTGATACTGCTGATTTATTACTACATTCTGCTCCGTTGTATTTAACCAATTTATTACAACAACAACTTTACAGAGAATCGTCTGCATTAGATAAGAAGCTACTTGACAGTTTAGAAGCCAAAGGTTTCCAAACGAATGCAGGTATGGGTGGTACCGGATTGTACGGTTTATATTTCCGTCGTGGTTCTGGTTACTACATTGACGTTGGGTGCTCTACTTTGATCGCTGAAGGTAAAATTGATGTCAAACATGCTAATGTTAAAAGATTCTTAGAAAGGGGCGTTGAGTTTGACGATGGCTCAGTTATTGATGATGTTGACATTATCGTTTTGGCTACTGGTTATTCAAACATGAAAGAAACTGCAAGAAAAACGTTTGGTGATAAGATTGCTGACAAGTTGAATCCTGTCTGGAACTTGGATGAAGAAGGAGAATTCAAGACTATCTGGAGAGATAGTGGCCATGAGAACTTCTGGTACCAAGGTGGTAATTTAGCGTTTGCCAGATACTTTTCTAAGAGACTTGCATTGCAAATTATTGGTCAAGTAGAAGGGTTTGACTGAATAGCTGGTCTCTTCATGTATCTGAATGGTATTATGTCTCCTGTACCCCCTATTTATGTTATATAGTATAGTTATTTATCAATATATTTTTTTTTATGATTTTATTGAATTGAGATAGTATGCTGATCGACTAGAAGTGTAATTCTGTATGTAATAATTAAATAATAATATAATAATATAAAGGTCTAGACTAGAATATACATGATGTGTTCACCAAGCTTGTAGCTCTTCCAAGTAGTCTACTCTGTGAGCAGTCTTGTTCAAGTTTTCACCAACTGCAAATCTGACATCATCAACCACTGAATTATGAGCGGCAGTGACAACTGCAACATTGCCGTTGGCTTCTTTGATATCGGCACCAACAATTTCATCGATATTAGGTCTTCCAAACCTGAACTCAATGAAATCTAGCTCAGCAAAAACACGAGAAAGATCAGATGAGGTTTTCTCATCAATGCTGCTACTCTTCTCATTTGAATCACTAGAAGTCTGTTCAAGGTTGTCTGCCCTAGTAATGTACACGATAACTTTCACAGGAGTATTCTTCAGCTTCAATAACTCTTCAGTGAACCAAGCAATTGATTGTGGGCTTTTCAGGATCCAGTACAATTTGATGTGCTGTTGTGTGCTAGACTCAACTAAGCTCTTAACTTGAGCATATGGACCAGCAATACCAGTACCACCAGTGTAGAATAAAGCGGTGTCATATCTTTTCAATGGGAATGGGTTACCATATGGACCCTCAACAGTAACTTTTAAAGAGCCAGTTTGGCCTGGTGAGTTTCTCAAATTACGGTGGATCTGGGATGTAACACCGCCTTTGATCTTGGTATAAAATGTGATATCTTTGTCACTAGTGTCAACAATGGTGAATGGATGTGACTGCCAGAAAGTAGTTGGGGTGAAGTAAGATAAATAACCATAAGCACCAGGGAAGGTTTTCCAGTATTTGTGTCTAGGTATGACAACCTTCAATATCTCATCTGACATAACAGTAACTTGAGCTTGTTGAATACCGAATGATGCAATTCTGACTAGTCTGACAAATCTATCGAATCCCCAAACAGCAGTAGTAGCATAGAATGCATATTCGTATCCAAAATTCGCACAGTGAATCCAAGCACCTGCTGTTAAAACAGCAGCAAACACGAAGTGAACACCTAGAAAAACTTCATAGTAGTTCTTTCTCAATTGGAAACAAGATGTGAAGAATAAGATACCAGCAGAAATAGCAGCAACAATACCCATTTGGTACCACTCGTTCAAGATTCTAGTTTTGAACTTATTAAGACCAACAGATTGGCAGTGCATAGATCCAGCATGTATCAAAGTAAGGATAAAGTTTATTCTTGAGACCCATTTGTGATAAGTGTAGAAAGTAGATTGTTTCCAACCAGTCAACCAAATCAAAAAGTTATTTCTTCCAGCGAAAAGAAAAGATAATTGATATGTAAAGATTAACAAAATACCTGTTCTATCACCAGGGTAACGAGCAGCTTGAGCTTCTCTAGTCTTCCAGATTGTATCATCTTGAACGTAAGTGTATCTGACACCTGTGAAGATAAATAGTAATGCAAAATGACCAAAAATTACAATAGATTCCCATCTTGTTGGGATCAAACCTTCAAAAACTTTCAAATACGAAACAGGATGTGTGTGTCTTTTGTTGGCGAATAAGGCTGGTAAAGTGATGTATCTTCGAACCCAGTTAACTGGACCTGATTTGAAGTATTTACCAACAAAACCAACTCTTTGTAGGAAGTTGTAAATCGTACCAATCACAACAATGGCTAACCAATAGCCAAGAATACCAGCACCCATGAAAAGGGAATCAGAAACATTTCTCCATCTCACTTTGTATGATGTATAGTATCTCTTGTACTGCTTCTTGCTGTAGAACGCAGGTGCGTATGAAATAGCAGTTTTGTTGAATCCATCAACTGTGGAGGGATCAAATAAATATTGGGTTGCATTTTCGTAAGAAGCCCTCAATTTCTCACGAGTTAAGGTGACGTTATTCTCTGCACAGTAGTCAATGAATTCATCTTCAACACCTTCGTTGTGTTTACCTGAAACATCGTACAGACAATTGACCAGTGAACCCATAGCAGCTTGGTTCTTACAATTACACTTGTACTTACCTACGGCATCACTTTCACAATATTGAGCAGCAGCATATACAGCACCTTTACAGCCCATAAGAATCAATTCATCATTAGTGTAGTAGTGATAACCTTCACCAGCTACCTTACTTGCCAAGAAAGTAACTATCGTTAGAAGTGTCTGAACCTTCATTTAGACTATTTGCACTCTGTATAAGTGGTTGAAATCTTCAAAGTCACTGAAATTACCAAGAGAATCGGGTGAAATGCCAACCCTTTTGAAAATCTAGGAAATGCAGCATATTTATATCCCACAGATCGCAGCGATTATATTGATTATCTTTTTCATCAACGTGAAGACTTGTAGGACTAAATTTATGCAGCGTGAAAAAAAAAATCCAGCCAATCCCGTGCCAGGAAAACAAATAAGAATTCTGCCAAGAACTGCTAAGACTGAATTTTAAACTCCTTGTACAAAGCTTATATTTCGGTAGGGCAGTAGACTGTCAAAGCCAAAAACCCAAGCCCAAGCGCAAAAGCCTGGAGATGAAACTTGGCTGTTAATTCGGCATAATCTATAAGCTCTTATACATCTCATGAAGACTGTGAGAATTATATGCATCCATTTCGTTGAATCGTTTGAATCATTCATACTGTAGTAGGCTGCACGGGTCTAAATTCTTACGGACTGGAGGACTTTTTTTTTCTTTTTTTATGCATCATTTTCGACTGATGAAGCAGATAAGCTTAAAAATGGTACAGACAGAACGAAGGACTATATAATAGACTTATTAGTTACTAGTTGGTACCTAGTAGTTAGTAAGTTACCACTTATTACGCTCTGCCCGAAATCGGATTCAACCAGAATGCCTGTAAAATATACCACACACTACACTCTACGCTCACAATACAAAGTACAGCCATCACTTGGACATAGACTTGCAATCATACTAAAGTAACATCTTGTGCTGTCAAAACGGTTGTGTTGAGGAGTAAAAATCGGATTAGGCTCCACTCGCTACCTCAGCTAGTCTCCATCTGGTACTAATTACTCAACCTCAGTCTCTTAGTTAAACAATAACGAGTACGATGTTGCAGAAAAAAAAGTCAAGCGTAGGGTTTACCTATTTACGGCCACAGCAAAACGAAAAGCAAGAATTCAGACTTGGAGTAGCATTGAGGTCAATTTACACTGCGAACTAGCTATTTATTTATGGGACAACGATAGCCCTCGACATTGGGTCGTATTAAACGAATTTCTACAAGAGGACTCTTCAGATATAATCTCAGCATAACCCCTGTTATTCGAGGCGCCGGCGTTAATTGCAATACTGGCATAAAATGGGTGAGTTTATATAAATATTTGGGTCAGCGACGTAAAGGCCGGTGAGCCTATCGGAGTTCACTGTTCACTGCTCACTGCTCATATCTATCTATAGGAAGGACTGACTTATAGGGGCAGGTAGACAATTTCATAAGTTATAGGACAGACAAATCTATTCAATCTGACGCTTAGTTCTGCTTCTCGATCATAGAACTTGTTGCGCAATATATAACTCATTTCAAGCATTTGACGACGTAGTTACAAGTTTACAACTTACACCATTAAGCCAGGTCACTTTAAATATACAGAGAAAGCTCAAAAGCATGCCGTTGAGATGATCTTCGGACTTTGAGTCCTCCACGATGCGTTTCTAATTTCTAACGTTAGTGCTAATTTTTGATGCGTCAAACCGTTTTACTGTTCCAAAGATCAGTGATTGCGTTTGGGGACCTATTTGCAAATGCTACCACTTTTGACTTATAAGTACGTACTTGTTCTTTTAGTTCTTAGTCCTTACTTAGGAGTTAGGAGTTGTTGACTGAAAACATCAAGTCGGGTTGTATAACTTGTAAGTGTAACTTATAACACAATGTAACTTATGATGAGATCTGCGATTCTTTTGATAACACAGATCATAATTGGCTGGAGCTAAGACTCATAGACTCTTTCAAGTCTCAGCTTCCTCAGGCGAAAGAAAAGTACCTGAAGACCGAAGAAGGAATATGCGTTGACAACCATTAAAATGTAGTCAGCTTCCCTACTAATGAATATTTCGAGTACCTTCGAGTAAATACTAAGCTCTATACTGCTAACTGCTAAGCCTTTTCGCGTTGATAAAATAATATGTCAATTTGTTAATAATTGAGCTAAGAAAACGCCAGCCTCACTAATACGCTATGAAACTTACCTTGGCAGGTTTTTCTCTCAACTCCTAGACCTTCGCCCTTATAGTTCTACCTTAAGTACCTTACTCCTTAGTACTTATAATTCGTTAATTTAAGAGCTGACGAAACGATTTTTGATCTAGTGTATTAGATTTGAATTATCCTAAGAGTCGACCAACAGATCGTAAAGTTAGATCTGCCTGTATATCTCGTCAGCTGAAGAGCGTACAATCAACCAATAAGCAATGAGTAATACACATCATGTGGAGAGTGATCTTTGAACTAGAGGCTGTGGTCAGCGTGATTCAGGGCGCTAGAGGGGCTATTTTGATATAATAGTTACATTTCCGATATGAAACTACCACAACTATTATAAACATAATAGATTACTAATAGCAGTTTGGTTAACAGGTAGCTTGATGTCGGGCTAGACTGAACAGCTATATTGTATTACTTTACTATGACTATTGCCATATTGCCGCCATGCAAAAGAGGCGAAGTCTGATCATTATATTACACAAGATAATCGTAAGTTGATTCTGAGAATTAAATTTGAAAGCACTTATATTAATCCTCCCTGGCTTTGATATTGCTCATGAACCTTACTGCTATTTATATAGCTGATGTTGAAAAGACTTGTAGTCAATTATCAAAAGATTGTAATTATCATAGGGCTCATTTCTAGCAGGGCGTGTTGTTAATAATCACTGAGGCTCTTGACTCTTGTCTAGTCTCTCTATGAGTCTAGTGAGACTATACTCTATTCTTTTGGTGAATTTTCCGAGATGAGCTTAATTTTTGGACGCAGATTTCCGCACCCAATTTTCATGCAAGATGTACATGTATAATAAATTGAACCCTTAAATTTACCTTAAGCTATATGTGAAGTAGATGAGAAGGACTAATACCAAGATATTTCGTACATTTGCAGATCAATATAGCCAACGATACATCATAGTTGAGACTATTTTTTATCAAATCTGGTTTTTCTCCCATTCTAATTACGGTCTGGGCTGTGTCCTTCATAAGCTTATATATCATGTGCATGAGAGGTTGAAAGATGAAGTTCAACCACTTCCACCCTGGAATATATAAATAGGACTCAATCTCCATCAGAGTATAGGGCGATACCTGTCAACTGGCGTTCTTCTTCCTCTGGTCAGCAACGAATATGAGGAAATCAATAACAACATACAGTCTAATCTTCTTTGGGCTCCTAACAGGTCAGCTTACTCAAGCTTTAGAATATGAACCACTAGTTTGGAACTATAAACCTGATGATTATGTTGTCATGGGATGTAAATATGCTATCTCATCCACTGCAGTGTTCTGTGCAAAAGATTCAGCAAAATCATACAAATGTACCTGTAAAGATGCGCCAGCATTAGGTTCAATGATGAACTGTTTATACTCTGAAACATCAGTTAACAACACCAAGATTGAAAAAATGTTTCACAAGTACTGTAAGAACGAAGCAGAAGTTGACTTGAAACCAGAAAATATGAGGGCAGCATATCAGAACGTTACGTCATATCTAGTTGATACTGGCGATATTGAAGGCTTCAACAAATCTATTCCAATCAGACAACCAATAAATTATAGCCACAAGCTTTATCTAAGAGCTCATGATTCGAATGAGATGAGATATACTAATGTTAGAAGAGCCATGATTTCTGGTAGTGGTCTTCTTGGATTCTGGGCTGCTATTTTCATTTTTGCAGCAATTTATAACTTTTCACAAAAGATCACAGTTGTTGGTAGATTCTTCAACTCAAAACCTTTCAACAAATTAAGACAATATGTTTCAATGCCAGCCACTTTCAAGAACAAGAAACATACTGAAGCCTACCACCCATTTGGTGAAAAGTATTCCTTCATTGGTGGATTATTACCAACAAGAGTTGAATCCATTGTGATATTTATCTGGTTTGCCTTGAACTTCATTCTTGAAGGTACAAGTTATCATTATGTTGCAGGTAATACTATATGGAAATTGAAAGGATCCCAAATGTCAAGATATATTGGTGACAAATCTGGTATTATAGCCTGTTATGGGTTCCAATTAACTTTCCTATTTGCCGGACGTAATAACTTCTTGATGTGGTTAACTGGTTGGAAGCAATCAACATTCATTACTTACCATAAATGGGTTTCAAGAATCAATTTCTTAAGTGTTTTAGTTCATGGTGGTGCTATGCATTATCAATCTGTCAGTCTTGATAAATTCAAGACCAGAATATTGAATGACTGGTACCAATGGGGTATTGTCACTGCTATTACTAGTGCTCTGATGGTGTTTTTTGGTGGTCACTGGTTCAGAACCGTCAATTACGAAGTTTTCTTGTTGTTTCACATTATTCTTGCAGTTTTCTTCCTGATTGGTACCTGGATACATGTTACTGACTTTGAGTATCAAAATTTTGCCTTTGCAATGGCCGCCATTTGGTGTTTTGATAGATTAGTTAGAATAATCAGATTATCATTGTTTGGTGTTAAAACAGCAACAGCTCAAGTTATTGCAAATGAAACTATTAAAATCGTTGTTTCAAAAAGACAGGTCTGGGCCGCTAGTCCAGGTCAATATGGCTACATTCATTTCCTTTTACCAACATGTTTTTTCCAATCACATCCATTCACTATTGTTTCAGATGAAAAAGATCAACTCACATTATATGTTAAAATAAAAGGTGGTGTTACATCTGGTGTTTTCAAGAAAATTTCTCAACAACCTAACCAAACAGGAAGCATAAAAGTGTCAATTGAAGGACCATATGGTGATTCCAAACCATTAAAAAGATATGATACTGTTTTATTATATGGTGGTGGTAATGGTATTCCAGGGTTATATGCACATGCCAGAAAGTTAGGCCAACGGGAAGACTCTGATAAGAAGATTAAGCTATACTGGATCGTCAGAAGCTGGTCCTCAATTGAATGGTTCCATGAAGAGCTATTGAAATTGAAAGATTCAAAAGTACAGACCATTATCTATATGACTAAAGAAAATGTTGATTCCATCAATTCTTCATCATCATCGTCATCAGACGGTGAATCCTCTAAAAATTCAAGCAAAGAGTTCTCTGAAAAGACAGAGACATCAGATCACCCATACCAAAAGTTTATTGATACATTGAGCTTCATTGAATTCAGATCAGGTAGACCTGAGACTGAGAACATTGTAAAGAGGGATATTGAAGAAGCTAACGGTAATGTGGCAATTATGACATGTGCTCACAATGCCATGGTTGATGAAATAAGATACACAGTTTCTGAAAGCCTAAACAACACAAAAGGCAGAGTTGATTACTTTGAAGAATTACAAGCTTGGTAAATTGTTTTATTTTATGTTTTTCCGATCAATAGCTTATATAATCGATTCACTTGTTTACTTGTGATTGGATAAACGACACTGGCAATCTTATAATCGTTCATGACTTTCACTGGTCTTTGATGATTGACTCTAGAGATATTAAGAATTGGGTATGGAACTTTCTCCTTTCATTATTATTATTATTATTATTATTATTATCATATTCTTAATTTATAAGTGTTATACAACTACTGGTAGAGCAACTCACAATGATGTCTTAATCTCCATTAATGAACTAAAAAATCTATATACATTTCACCATAAATATGTACGTTCACTGATGATGTTGTAACACAACTATTGATTTCTGGATTCCTCTAATGATTTAGCCTGTTGCTCAGAAATAGCTTGCTCGACAAGTTTATCAAATGCTGAAGATTCACCTGATAAATGTTCTTCAACTTCTACCAGACCAGGTTTGGAGTGGATGGTACCGAATAATGCATCCTGTAAGGTGTTATTATGAGAACGTTCCTGAGATTCTGGATTGAAGGCATCGGTTTGAGTTTGATCATCTCTACCAAATGCTGTTTCTATAGCTTTGGCAAGATCAGATTCTGTCGTAATATAGTCTTTTGCGTCATAATATAGTTCAAGAAGATTCACAGCACGGTTTGTTTTACCAATAAGCTCGTTATTCAGTCTATTGGCACTTCTTTTGGCCTTCAATATTTGTTTCTCTTCCTCAGTTCTTTGTCTCATGAATGGTCCTTCCAATACGCTATCTATTGTTGGCAGTGTCAATCTTGTGGCCTCACTGATTTCGTGCACTTCCTCTGCTTTTCTTTGTGCTTCTTCTTGTTCATACAACCTTTGTCTTCTTTCGCGAGATTCTATTCTCTGTTGTTCATTGTGCAATGACTCGGCATAGTATTCACGACGTAGTGCTGCTTTTCTAATCTTTTCCTTTTGTACTTCATTCAGTCTGTGCAAGTCAGGAGCAGATTTTGGCTCTTTGACTGTTTGCTTGATCAATTCCGTAGATGTCTTCACTTGTGGGAGGGGCTGTTCACGACTTGAACCTCTTGGATGCTTTATACCTTCAGCATAACCAGCGTTTGGGTTAGCTGGTCTAACAACTGGCTTTAGAGGCTTTTTGAATATCTGACGAACTTCTGGTAAAACACCAGCTTTTCCACCGAACCGAGCGTTTCCTTTTCCCATGATTCAATGATGTTGTTCAAACACTGTGTTAATAAATGTTGT
Organism: Wickerhamomyces sp. yHMH617; assembly: GCA_030571115.1. Lineage (NCBI taxonomy): Eukaryota > Fungi > Ascomycota > Saccharomycetes > Phaffomycetales > Wickerhamomycetaceae > Wickerhamomyces > Wickerhamomyces sp. yHMH617. The sequence continues at coordinate 42,603 of JAJLXD010000001.1, read as the reverse complement.
TTTTGACTTGTTCATTTCATTTAAAAAATGTTTTTTTTTTATTAATTTCATCCGGGTAAACAAGTTTTAAACTACACTACAATATTCTATACATGAGAAAATAACCATTAATAAAAAGAGAACTCTCAATTAAAATAAAAGTTGAATATGGAATAGATCAAGTTATAAAAACAATGATGCTGCGAACGTAAAAGCAGCACCAAATGTTAGGACATTGAGTGACAAACCATTGGCACCAGCTGAGGAGGAAGAAGATGTGGCAGAACTCGAAGCAGCAGCACTGGAGGATGAAGATGAAGCACCAGAGCTTGAAGCTTCATTACTTGATGTCTCAGCAGCTGCAGAAGCTGATGATGAAGAAGAAGAAGAAGAAGAAGAAGAAGAAGAAGATGATGATGAAGATGAAGATGAAGAGCTAGAGGAATCGGCAGCAGATAAGACTTTGGAGCTTATAGAAGCATTCACAGAACTAGCAACAGAGCTGATTGATTTTAAACCGGAGGCAAACCCAGAGGAAAGTTCAGAAGCATAACTGTCGTAATCACTATAGTAACTATCGTAGTCACTGTAATAGTCTGTGTAATACCCATCATAATCTGTTCCTTCAGACAAATAGGAATCGAATTCAGTTACCCAAGGATATAGTCTAGTTATGGATTCCCATTGAGACACATATTTTGAAGCAATAGCTTCTTGTTGTGAATACAGATCGGTGTATGTTGAAAATTCAGAGTTGTACGAGCTGTAGATATCCAACTCAGCACTGTAAGCACCAACATAATCACTTTTAGATAGATAAGAATAAAAGTCGGCCCAGTTATCTGGTGCTGGGGCTGGGGCTGGAGCTGCTTGGATCTTGCTCAAAGATAACAAGACTAGAGACAGAGTTTGAACTGATAGCTTCATTATTGATTAATTGACTAAACAATAAAAAGAATGACAGGGCGTTCGAGATTCAGGCAACAAGGAAATGTGTGTGCTTTTTATACAAATTGTTGGATAGGAGACAAACATGCTGTCCTGCATAGTACACATAAAGTTCACATACAGTGCAGCTGCGACTTCATAGTAAACGTTGACTTCATTAAAAGTTTATGAGCTTCGGCCACAGCCAACAAATGACCAAATGAATAAAACTAATTGGCTCAACGTAAAAAAAAAAAAAAAAATAATGATACAGATTTTTATTATTTAGATGTATCTTATTCTAATAACTGCTACACGATAATTACCAATTCTGTCAAAGATCTCCTCAATTCCCAATAACAGAATGTGAGCAGGCCACTTGCGAATGACCTATTTCGATACCACCTCTCGATTCTCGATTCTCAAACTATCAAAATAAAATAATATAATATTCAATAAGATTTATGGCTGAGCAGATCCTTGCTAGAATTCACAATTCACCAATATTTCCAAAGCCCAAGTTAAGTTGCTTCTTTTTTTTCCCATTATTTGTTTTCTTAGTTAGTATAATTACTGTTAATAAGAAAAGAGTTCGAGTGGCTGAAAAGCATTCTATTGTTCACGATCTTGGCAATTGACTACCGATTAATATTTACGACTAAAAAAGGGATTTTTTGTCAACTTTTTGCATGTCATTTGTATAACTTGAAAAAAATTGTAATATAGTCTACCGTCAAGTTTACATACTATTTATACATTTATATACCTCTAATACGCAGTGGCCTTCTTGCAACATGCTGCTGTTCACTATCCACCTCATCGAATATGACACCCCATTCATAATCACCTCTTTCAAGGATAACCAGGCCAATATTTGATTCATAAGCCTCACCAGGTTGTAAGATTCGGACTGTTGTTTCTTGAAATGAACCATTGAACAGAATCCTTCTGTCAACTGATCCATAACTCAAAGACATTGGAACATTTCTAACCACACCCTTGATCGCCCTCTCTGAGTTATTTGTCACTTTGACATTAACACTGAAAAACTCGTCAGTTTTGATGCAATTATACACACCATTTGCTTCACATTCTATATTGTTGAGTTTAGTGGTAATATCAACTGGTTCCACTTTCAACACCTTAAGCATCTTTTGAGACAATCTTATTGCTCTAAATTCAACCTCACCTTCTTTTCCTCCAGAATACCAGCTACCTTTGATGTTCTGTAAGATCTTTTCTCTGAACCAGAATGATTCTCTTTGGAAATCATCTTCACCTTTGGAAATTTTCTGTAGGATATATTGTTTTTTAGATAGGTTTGGAATTGGCTTCAAGTTTGTCATACTAAATGTCTCAAGGGGTAAGATCAATCGTTTTGTTTCCAATGGTGCAATAGACTCTTGGATCTCATAATCAAAGAATTGTATCAATATATCAACTGGCTTGTTCCAAACATTGCGAAGGTCAAGCAAGAGCAAAACAAAGGATGTAGCATCCAATTTGGACTCATTAATAAACTTCCAGAATTTTGTTGAGTTTGCAGACAAAATTGCCTGAGGAATTGGAATCACATCACACCCGGCTAGATCAATACAGCTGTTAACAGCAACAGGAACAGTTAGCTCTAATCTTCTGGTATATGTGTGGTCATCAATTTTATGCCCATAATCTAGTAATAGATTGATCTTATTTAGGCCTCTTTTACCCTTAATTTCAATTTCAATATTAACTTCCTCCATTGGTTCAATCACCTTGATATCATTCAAGATCTTTAGAGGAGATTTCAATAGGAAGTATTCAAGTTCATAAACCTCACCCGCTGGAAGGTTCTTATTTTCCAGTGCACTCTTCAAAGGCTCTGTTGTAGAGTCAATGCTTGAAAATTCTATATGATTTGCTGGAACATGTGAATTATTCTTCAATTTTATCTGTAGTATCTGTTTACCACCTTCTAAAAGCATAATTGGGTTGATTTGTGTAAGGACCTGAATATTTGGTTGAGAAGGGATTATATCAAGTGGTAATGAAACAGTGGCAGTACGATCTGAGACATCATTTCTGACAAGATTCGTATCGTATGATTTGATGACCTGGTTTAATGGGTTATCATGGTTGATGTTTTTCAAATATTGAAATTCTTCGGCGTTTAATGATCCAATGATTTGAAATTCTTGTAATGAACAATCAAACACCCTAATCTTTATTTTATCCAGTAAAATAGGGCCGTATTTGACGGGCTTTGTTAATAGCGTAACGATTGATATTGATTTTGGCTGAATGATGAAATGTGGCCTGAAAACTTCAAGGTTTTCTATCTGTATATCGTTTATTTCTAATGGGAATGAAAATGGGTTCTGTAATTTTAAATGAAATTCACTGAACTCACCTTGTACTAATATATTAGACTCAGCAATGATATCTTTCTTCAAATATGGGTTATAAATGAATGGGTCTTTCTTCAGGGATAAATCAATGATAGCTTCTTCTTTTCTTGGAGCATTAGAATTTTTTGCAAGCTCCACGTCTCTCAACAAATAGGGGTCAAAATAGTTGACCTTAATGTCATAATGTTTGGACAAGAACTTGATTTCATTAAGTAGTTTCGTTTGATCGTTTTCAGTCAATGAATGGAGATATCTAGTCAGGAGGAGACTTTTCAACGAGGCAACATGTTGATGATCTTTTGACTTTTCACAAATAATAATACACAATCTGATGATTGCTTTGTGCAGCTGAATCCATCTGGAAGAATATGAATCGCTGTTCTTGGTTTCAGGAGAGTAACCAACACCATAAATAGACAATAATGAGTTCAATAGAATTGTAAGATCGGAGTTTGTGTAGGAACTTTCTGTACTCGATAGTTCGGGAACTAGTGAAATAAATAAGGTCCTTAATATAAAACCTCTTTTCCTTTGAAGGTTCAAATCACCATAAATAGATGATAACGAGGAATAAATTCTTGTTTGGGATAGAATGTCCATTTTTTTGAGATGAACGGAAAGTATTTTATTTGAAAGATTCAATATCTCAAGTGTGTCGTAAAAGGAAACAGGTTGAGATACTTCCTTCCTCAATTTGAGCACAGAGTTTTTGACAACGCTACTCAAAACGTCGTCATTGTATCCACGACCAACATTCAAACTGGTCAAAAATTTCAGTAGTCTCAGTATACTCTCACAGTATACTAAGTTTGGCACACAGTCTTCAGGCTCACTTTTAGAGAGATCATAATAATGTACGCATCTCAACGATAATTGGTAGACGAGTTCATGCGTTTCAATGGTTGAGAAATCAAGACCTGTGGAAGTACTCAATGAAGATCGTGGAGAATCCGATGGTGTTCCTGAAGATACAGTGTTTAAAGATTTTTTGCCCATTAATTGGATGATGGAAGACGGCAATTGGTATGGTACTTTCACAAAATCTAACATGATCAATGTTACAGCAATACCTTCAAGAGCAGACCCGAGCCATAGGTAATCATTGCTTGATTTCAAGAGCACCACAGCCTCGTTAAACTCTCTCAACGCATCAGTATAGCGCCCAGCCAATAAGTTAGCGTTCCCAAGGATCTTCTGCTGCCGTCCTCTTATTCTTGACTGACGACGTTCATTTGAAGTTGTCAGCGAAATTTTTGACAAGGATGGGTCTGTAAGGGACAATGATATAGCTGATCCAGAGCTTATTCGTTTATTCTGTTTCGACAAAGCTTTGACTCTATCATTTTCGCCTATGGTAACAGGAGATCTAAGTGTCAAGTGCTGATATGACGTATAATAATCGGATAGGGCCTCTAATAGACAATTCGTAATGTCACACATGATCGTCTCAATGTTTCTTGTAGTGTGATGAAATATCAGATTATTCTCATACTTCGGCTGAGTCTCTGTATCAAATATGATGATGGAATGCACAATGGATGATTTGTATATCTTGGACAGTTTTTCTAGGTGCTCAGCTGAGGTGTTGGGATCATTGGAGAGCCCAATCACTACAAATGTCTTTCTGAATGGCTCAAAATCATGCAGAAACAAAGTCTCCTGATCATTGATTGATGTTCCGATATCATATATCACTCTTCCTGCTGGAAACCCTTGTGGATTGAACATTTTCCTCTTTGTCGGAGTGACATCGACTAACCTGACATCAAATGCTGATCTGACAAGCTCAGCGTACTGACCAAATTTCTCCTGTGACACATCGCCCACAGGCACCAGAAGTGTCCTCACCCTCGCTGCCGAAGTGTATGAGTGGATATCCAATGGCATAGTTTTGTGCTCCAATTTCAGTGCTGATTTTCTCAATACACACACAGCTTTTGTTTGATTAATGTACTCTTTGAAGAAATTCGCGACACGCACAAAATATAAGCAAAAAAAAAAATCAACAAACTGAACAAAATGTTTTAAAATTAAAACATCACCAAAATCACAAATTACCAAACAACGTAGCGAGAACAAGAAATGGCAGGATTAAGCTTCGACAATTACCAGAGAAACCAATTCCTTAGTGCGAAGGGTTACGGAACTCCTACTGCCACTTCCACCGGGACCACAATTGTTGGTGTCAAGTTTGAAGGTGGCGTTGTCATCGCTGCTGATACAAGAGCTACTGCTGGTGATATTGTTGCCGATAAGAACTGTGAGAAGCTTCATCGTCTTTCTCCAAAGATCTGGTGTGCTGGTGCAGGTACCGCTGCTGATACAGAGATGGTAACACAACTGATTGCAAGTAACCTAGAATTGCATTCTTTATCAACTGGTAGAGAACCTAGGGTTGTCACTGCCCTTACGAAATTGAAACAACACCTTTTCAAATACCAGGGGCATATCGGAGCTTACTTGATTATTGCTGGTGTAGATCCAACAGGAGCCCATTTATTTGCATGTCAAGCACATGGTTCTACAGATGTTGGTTATTATCAATCGTTAGGTTCTGGATCTTTAGCTGCCATGGCCGTTTTAGAAAGCAATTGGAGGATAGATATAACAAAAGACGAGGCAATCAAACTAGCTGCTGATGCTATCGAGGCTGGTATCTGGAACGATTTGGGTTCAGGTTCCAATGTTGATGTCTGTGTTATGGAAGTTGGTAAAGATGCTCAGTTGTATAGAAACTATTTGACCCCTAACATCAGAGAAAAGAAAGAGAGAAGTTATAAATTCCCAAGAGGCACTACTGCTATACTAAAGGAGTCCATTTATAACTTGGTTGATGTCCAGGAGGAAGTAGTGTACGGCGGTCAAGATGCCATGGAAATTGATGTCAACTAGGATCTATAAATGAATGTACGATAGGATATACGGTGAGGTTATGGATGTAGGTATCATATGTACATATAGCCTACTATTTTTTCTTAACCAATTCTTTTAGTGCAACATTGGTACCTTCCACTATAGCGATATGTTCAAATTTATGCACTTTTTCTTCATATTCCTCTAAAGTTTCACCTTTGACAATATCGATTTCTTTCACTACTAATGGTTCTCCTGCATCAACTTCTTGAATAACTTTGTGGATCATTAGCCCACCTTTTGTAATTTCACCATCTTGACCAGCTTTCCAAGCTCTATCAATAGCGTGTGTCCCTTCAAAAGCTCCTGGTAATGCAGGATGAAGATTGATGATATGGATTCCTTCATCTTCCAATGGACCCAGGAACTCATTGGACAAAATCAACATCCACCCGGCACATACTATCAGATCAGGTTTTACATGGTTTTTTGAGCTTTCTTCATCACCTTCTACGTTACCATATATTATCAAGTTAGCAAGATCTCTGTTGAACTGTTTTCTTAGCTTTGGTCTATCACCCTTTGGTTGATCTTTATAGTAGTCTTTTAATTGATGTACTTTTGTAGGAATCTCAGCTTTGGCAGCTCTTTCTAATCCAAATGCTGTTGATGAAGAAGATATGACTTCGGTGATTTTTGCATTGATCTTCTCCTCAGCAACAGCATCGATCAAAGCTTGCAAATTGGAACCACTTCCGGAGATCAACACCGTAATGTTAGGCAGAGACATTTCTGTGAGTATCGATTGGATAGTAACACTTCTATAGTTATTGATAGATTTTAACTCTCATTAATTAACATAAAATTTTCGTAAACTGGTATCTTTTCGCGAATTTATGTATAAAAACATCTTTTTGACTCCGCTAAATTCATTTGTATGTAATTAAATTTAACAACTACAAACTAGTACAAACTACAAACTACAAACTTGTACAAACTACATACTACATACTGCAAAATCGGTATAACTAAGAAATGCTTATTTTTAATTCATATATTTCTAAAGCTTTTTGATGTCATGAAAAGGGCATTTTTTTCTATAAAGTGTTAATACCTGTTTGGAAAAGTATAAAATGGAGAAGGGGAGAAGTTTAGAATGTTTAATGTGATTACAAGTTTTTGATCACTTGTTCGGTGAAGTGAGTGGTGGTAGCAGAACCTTTCAAATCACCAGTTCTGTTTTCTGGGCCTGAAGCAATGGTTTTCAAGACAGCCTTTTGAATCTTTTCACCGTATTCTTCCAAGCCCATGTGTTGCAACATCATAACGGAACTTAACAATAGAGCAGTTGGGTTAGCTTTGTTTTGACCAGCAATATCAGGGGCAGAACCGTGAACAGCTTCGAAGATGGAGACTTTGTCACCCATGTTACCGGATGGGGTCAAACCTAGACCACCAATTAAACCAGAGGCTAAATCAGACATGATATCACCGTACAAGTTTGGCATAACCATAACAACATCTGAGTATTTAGATGGATCAGTGACAACTTTCAAAGCAGTGTTGTCTAGAATTTCGTAGTCAACAGAAACATCTGGGTATTGCTTAGCGATCTCTTTGGCAGTTTCAACAAACAAACCATCAGCTAATTTCATGATAGTAGCTTTGTGAACAACCAAAACTTTCTTCTTGTTGATGGATCTAGCGTATTCAAAAGCGTATTTGATGACTCTTTCAGAAGCTTCTCTGGTAATCAATTTGATGGATTGGACGACACCTGGGACTACGGTGTGTTCAATACCAGAGTATTCACCTTCAGTGTTTTCTCTGATTAAGACAGTGTCAACATTTTCATAAGGAGTTGGGTAACCAGCGATTGATTTGGCTGGTCTAACGTTAGCAAATAAGCCAAAGGTTTTTCTTAAAGTCAAGTTCAAAGATTTGTGACCTTTACCAACTGGTGTAGCTAGAGGACCTTTTAAAGCGACCAAGTTTTTGTTGATAGAATCAACAGCAGCTTGTGGGATAGCAGTTTGGTTGTTAACTAAGATTGGGGTCACATCACAGGATTCCCATTCGATTGGAACATTAGCAGCAGCATAGATTTCTTTTAGTGCTTTGGAAATTTCGATACCAATACCATCACCTTCGATGAAGGAAACAGTATATTTACCATTCGCATTCTTAACACCATTGAACTTGGCAACTCTTTCAGAGTAAAATCTGGATGATCTGATGAAAGCAGAGGAAGCTGGGGACTTGAACAATCTGGAGGAAAGCATTGCGATGTTGCGGTTAAATTTTCTTGAAACAGCTGAAGTATGTATGGAAAATGTAACCTTCAGATTTCTTCAGTTTTGAAGAATCAACTTTTAAAATTTGAATGATGCTTTTAAAATTATCCAAATCGGAACCGATAATAAGAAATCCCGTTCGGATTTGTTGGTGTTCGGGTGTCTTATCAGCTATAATATTACCCTACTGTATCATGTGACTAGTCACGTGGTAAATTCTTGTTCGCGAAAGTCGTCTTGGAATAATGAGAACATCGCCAAAAGTTATTTAAAATGTCAAACAATACAAGACTGTTTTGTATCGAATCAATGGGTAAAATTGCGAGGGCGTACGGCTGGGAAGTTGATGATGGTCAGCTATTTGTCACTATTAACCCGCTTGCTGACGAGGTGTCGCTGTATCGCACCCAGAGCACAACTGTATGATTTCTTTGATACTAGCTTATCTTTAGCCCAATCAGACACTAACAAATCTAGAAATCAGAGGAGGAGGACATTCTGAAGTCTCAGACTAGAAAGGGGTTCTCAAATCTAGTCTCGATTGACCATTCGCCTGTCAATGCTGGTCTTGTAGCTGTCGGTCAGGCTGATGGGCTCGTAGAGTTATTCGATATCTTAACTCCACATTCTGCTTCTTTGGAAATTAAACAATCACGAAAGATCAACGATTTGTCGTTCAACACACAGGGACTTCTTGCTGTTGGTATGGATAAGTCAAAAACGGAAGGGAGTCTTCAAATCTTCAACATCAACCATTACTCGAATAACGCCAACAAAGAACTCAGTCAATCAACTTTTTCATCCATGCCCAATGAATCTGTGATTTCAACAACTTTTTACAATGAAACAAATGTGCTTGCATCCAGCTCTAAAATACTTAGAGACCTGGACATAAGGGTGTCGTCTCCTGTGTTTCAAGTTCAATCAAAAACAGTTTTTGGAATCACACAGGACCCTTTCAACCATTTCAACTTCTCATGTTTTGCAGAAGATGGAACTGTGTCTATATATGATAGAAGAAAATTGACAAGCAACACCCCGGACCCCGTCTTAAGTTTCAACAAGCTGCTCGGTGATACCTCAAGAAGGAATAATAACTCTTGTTTCAGATTTTCACCAAATAGAAGAAATGAGTTTGCAACTTCACATTATGGTGAATTGATAAGGAGATGGCAAACAGGATCAGTTCCAGGGAATAAATTTGACTCTTTATTTGTTTCAAGTGTTCTTGATGTTAAGACCAAATATGATCGTGTTATCTCCTTTGATTATTCGAGCGATTTGGGTCAATCTCAATCACTAGATCTCATATGTATGAGGCAATCAGGATCTGTTTTCAAGATGCCTGTGATTGAAAGTCAAAGGTCCTTGAATTTTAATTCATTCAATGATCTGGTATTCACAGGATCCGCGGGAACAATAATTGAAGGTGTTGATGAAGTGATCAACAAAGTACAAGATCTTGATCTACTATCAAACGCAAACAATAATGAATTTGATGATTTCAGCCAATTGAATGCTGATTTCCAGAGCTCAAACTTGAATGATGATGAGGAAAACGAAGAAGAAGACGAACAAGATACCGATGAATTCGATTTCTACACACCTACAGAAGTCCTTGAGAATGATATAAGTGTTAGAATGAGAAGAAGAGCCTATTTAGGATATGGAACAAACTGTTTACGAAATTTGGAAATCATTGACAGCTTAAAGTCAACCGAAAACAAATTATTCTTGAGAAGTACTTGGAGGTGGTTGGAAATTGTTCAAACACAATCAAATAGTGGACTGATGGCCTCTGATGATCTGGACTTATCATACGAAGGTGTGCTTGGTGTGTGGAAAGGTATCGAGGGTTTACAAAAACAAGATAGATTTGGTGATTTGAGCTTGACCCAAGAAGATTTTGAAAAAAGAATTAAGGGAATTTTGGCTTCGAGGAAATCTACAAAGCATGCTGCTATTGTAAAAACAAAAAAAGCAGCACAGCGTAAGTTGTGTTTGGTTTTGGTAGGTTTTTATTTTAGTCCTGGTGAGCTGGAACAGGTATTGGGAAGATTAATGAATAATGGGCAATATTCCAAAGCTGCTGGGTGGGCTGTCTTCGGAGGTGATGTTCACCGTGCTGTTCAGATATTATCTTCTTCAAAAAATACTCAACTGAAACTCATTGCTACTGCTATTTCAGGTTACCTTGTGCAAAAGCAATCCAGAGATGATAATGTGTGGAAAGAGCAATGCAGACAAATGGCAAACGAACTCCATGATCCTTATTTAAAAGCAATTTTTGCGTACATCGCAGATAATGATTGGTGGGATGTCCTCGAGGAATCTTCATTACCTTTGAGAGAAAGACTTGGTGTTGCCTTCAGATGCTTATCAGATGATGAACTTACAAATTACCTGGACAATGTTGCCAACAAATATATCCGGAAAGGTGAACTGGAAGGTTTAACCCTTACAGGAATCACGCCTCGTGGTATGGATTTACTTCAATCTTTTGTTGACAGAACAACAGATGTTCAAACTGCTGCACTCATTTCCAGTTTTGCTACCCCTAGATATTTCAAAGATGAAAGAGCTGATCATTGGATCTCTTGCTATCGTACGCTTCTTAACAGTTGGGGTCTTTACAGTGTTAGAGCCAGGTTTGATGTTTCAAGAGCTAAGTTGTCTCGTAATGGGAATGGTAAGCCAACACTGAAATTATCAGGATCACAAATTTTGATACAGTGCTCAAGGTGTAATAAGAATATTTCAAAACATTCAAGAGGTATAAAAAGAGCTGTTCCAACAGGTATCAAGACTGGGAATATATCGTCATGTCCCCATTGTGGTGCCCCATTACCTAAATGTGCAATATGTCTACTACCTTTGGGCAAACCACTACCTAAAGATATATCAGAGAGTCAACGTTTGGCAGAAGCGAAGTCGGAAGAGTTCAAAGAGTGGCCCAGCTTTTGCCTCACTTGCAACCATGGAATGCATAGTGGCCATGCAGAAGAATGGTTTTCGAAAAGTACTGTTTGCCCAGTTCCTGGATGTGTGTGTCGTTGTAACAATAAATAGAGTACTCTATATATTTAATGTGTGGTTACGAAGCACTGCTACTTCTATGCTGGCCGAAACAATTGTAGGAATTCGAAGAAAAGTAAACAAAAAAAAAAAGCCAGGAACCAAAACAAAGGCAATAAGTCCATCAAAAACATCGCAATTTGTGCATTTAAAGTCAGTTTTGAGTGCAAAATATCCAAGAAACAGGTTTTTTTTTATCACTTGATAGTTTTTGTTATCCCTAGCTCATTTTTGCAGGTGCTTTTCCATTGATTTTAAATCAGATCCGCCGTCAATAAACTAAAAGGCTGAGGTCGTACTGTATACAGACATCTCAAATTTAAGACCTTCTGTTGCCAGAAAAACTACCAAAAGGCTCTTATACAATTTGAAATCACCTGTTAGAGACCCCGACAACTCTACTGTTCCAGATCAGATATTTTGCAAGGATTTGTTCTCAACATTCCAAGCTCTATAACACAAAAGAAACCTATACAGATCAAGCAAAGAAAAAAATAAGCAGATATGTCAGAGAGGGTTGCTGATGAGATCAAGAAGAAAATCTTGAGAGAGAGAAACATCATTGTTGGTGCATCAAACTTGAAGAAAAAGACTTCCAATGCTGCAGTCATTCAAAAATGTAATAGTAACATTCAAGAAGCTCAACAGAATATCGACTATTTGAACGAGAGACTGAACCAACTCAAAATTCAACAACATGACAACACTTCAAATGATGATGAGACCATATCCGCTGAGACGTTCAAGAAAAGCTCTATCCCTGCTGAATCAAAATTTCTTCGTTTGGACTTAATGAAATATGATTGCCCGTCCTTGGGTCAAAGAATACAGTATATGATAAACCAATTAGATACCAAGCTAAAACTTGAACAGAAATACTATGAAGCCAACGAGAAGTTATCCAAAATCTACCAAATGGATGGTGACCGCCGTATTAGTTCTGTTGCTGAAGATGGAAGAATTCAAAGTAATCACAAAATTCAGCTATTGAAAAAATCTTTGAAAAGATATGAAGATATAAATATTAGTCTGGATCAAGTATTACCAGATGATAAATCGTTGAACAACGTCAAATTCAGAAACAAAGCTTCTGCAGGTACACTGACCATTGGTATCAATTCTATCAGAGATGTTGATCATATTGCCTCTCCTCTATTTGCGAGAAAAACAGAATCATTCATTAGTATCAAAATTGACGATGAGGAAAAAGTAAGATCCAAAGGGAGTCGAAGTGATAAATGGAACGAAGAATTCAAAATTCACGTCGATAAAGGTAATGAAATCGAAATCACAGTTTATGATAAAATTTCTGGATCTTACGTTCCTGTTGCTATTGGTTGGTTTTTAATTTCTGACATTGCTGAAGAGATTCGTCGTAAGAAAGTTGGACAATCAGGTGTCGGCTGGGTTAGTGCCTCAAGAATTCAAAATGGTTCAAGAACACAAAATATTAATACCGCTGATAATTTCACTTTGAATGAGAAAGAACCCTCAGATAATTCAAAGGAGCCACTTAAGAGTAGTTCGTGGTTTGTTCTTGAGCCTGCTGGTCAAATTCTCTTAACTTTTGGATTTGCAAAATCGACTGCTCCGAACAAGAGGACTTTATTGGGAGGTTTACATCGTAATGGTGCCATTAGGAAAAGAGATGAAGAAGTCTTTGAGCAGCATGGGCATCAATTTGTTCAAAAACAGTTCTACAACATTATGCGCTGTGCATTGTGTGGTGATTTTTTGCCTTATAATGGTTACCAATGTCAAGATTGTAAATTCTTATGTCATAAGAGATGCTACGAAAAAGTTATTACTAAATGTATTTCAAAATCAAGCACTGATATTGATCCTGATGAACTGAAATTGAATCATCGGATACCTCATAGATTTGAGCAGTATTCTAACCGTGGTACCAACTGGTGTTGCCATTGTGGTTACTTGTTACCTTGGGGTAGAAAGAATGTTCTGAGATGCTTAGAATGTGAAACGATGTGCCACTCTCAATGCTCGCATCTTGTTCCAGATTTCTGTGGTGTATCAATGGAGACTGCAAATGAGATTTTAAAAACAATCAAATCTACTGAAGTCTCAAGAAAAAGGCGAGTTCAAGACTTCAATAAACGTCAATCAGCGCCTTCTTCTGTTTTGACTGCTATGGACTCTTCGACTTTGGATTCATCGAATTCCATAGCTACGAAAGCAACGAAAGCATTCCCTTCTTCTAATTTTGCTTCTTCTACATTGACAATTGGCACACGCCGCGATTACGAAGCTGAACTCCCTGAGTTACCAACCCAATTGGTAAACAAACAACAATCCCAGGTATATGAGCAGCCAAGGACTTCTTTGTCAGACAATGATTATTCTAGAGACCAAAATGAACGCGAAGAGACCTTTCAAAGACAACAATACTATCAAGATCAGCGAATATTACAAGAGGAACAGGATAATTATGAGTTGGAGAATAGACTGAAACAAGAAGAGCAGCAACAGCTGTACCAGCATCAGGAAGACCTGCTACAGCAACAATCAGATCTTTACTCAGAGCCTCAGGAGTTGTCATTTCAACAGGACTATGAAGACCATTCTGCAAACCGCCGGTCTCAATATAGCGAAATATCCTCCAAACAAGATGCGCGTCAAAGTTTCGGATCTAAGAAGAGTCAAGGGTCATCAATACCACCATCTCAATCGGAGGCCTCTCCTCATACTGATATTTATACTCCTTCATTCGATGCCCACCAGCATGTACCTGTCTCAGGACACGTCACAAAAGAAAAGAAACATCGCACTAAAGTTGGTCTTGATGATTTTAATTTCATTACTGTATTAGGTAGAGGTAATTTTGGAAAAGTTATGTTAGCTAGATCTAATCACACAAAAAAATTATGCGCTGTTAAAATTTTGAAGAAGGACATGATCATTGACAATGGAGAAATTGCCTCATTGCAAGCTGAGAAGGAGGTTTTCAAAATTGCCAATAGTCAAAATCATCCATTCTTGACCAACTTACATTCCTGTTTCCAGACAGCTAATCGTATTTATTTTGTTATGGAATACGTCTCAGGTGGTGATTTAATGTGGCATGTTCAACAGGGAAATTTTTCATTAAGAAGGGCCAAGTTTTATGCCGCAGAAGTTTTGCTGGCCCTAGAATACTTGCATGATAATGGTATTGTGTATCGTGACTTGAAGTTGGATAACATCATGTTAACTACTGAGGGTCATATCAAAATTGCTGATTTTGGTTTATGTAAAAGAGAGATGGGCTACGGTAAGACTACTAACACATTTTGTGGTACTCCTGAATTTATGGCTCCTGAGATCTTGAAAGAACAAAATTATACGAGGTCTGTTGATTGGTGGGCGTTTGGTGTCTTAGTATATCAAATGTTGCTTGGTAAATCTCCATTCAGAGGTGAAGATGAGGATGAGGTTTTCAATGCAATTTTGACAGATGAACCTTTATTCCCGATTCAAATGGCAAGCGAAGCAGTTGGACTCTTGGAATCCCTACTTGATAAAAATCCTCAAACACGTTTAGGTGCTGGACCAAAAGATGCTGAAGAAATCAAAAGACATCCATATTTCCGTAACATTGATTTTGAAGATATTAGACAGCTACGGGTTCCACCTCCATACATTCCGGAAGTCAAATCTGAAGAAGATACATCTTTCTTTGATAAAGATTTTACCAGTGAGATACCAAGGTTGACTCCAGTTAACTCGGTATTGGACTCGGCAAGCCAAATGCAATTCCGTGGGTTTTCTTATGTCAACGAAAGACTGGAGATATGAGCTTATTTGTTATTTTGGTATAGGTTTCCTGTTACTCATTTCGTATAACTTAATTGAAGTGCTTTATATATTTATCATTAGTACAGTAAAAAATTTATATCATAAACTGTGCACACATAGTATCATTGGATTGAGTCCAGCTTGGAGTATAATGTTGGAATGAGATGCCGAAAGACCACCGTTTGGCCCATTTAGTCCACACTTCTTAACGTCTCATTGAGCTCTTCAAGCTTCTTCCAATCATCTCTGTCTCCCCTTTGATTAACATGTGTTTCTAGCGATGACACATACTCAAAACCAAGCAGATACAGCTTATCATTTGTGGCCACCTTCAAACTTTCAGTTCTTAGATCTTGATGTTGGATGCCAATCTCATACCAAAGAATTACTAACTGCTCCTTGGCTTGCTCATAAAAGGAATCTGGTCAATATTTTTCTTTAGCCTCTTCAAGAAATTCCATCACTATGAAGCCTCCTTTGAAACTAGTATATGTCTCCATATATGCCATTTCATTATACTGTAGAACATCAGGGAAAGTGATACCTAAGTTTGACTCGTATGCTATCAGTTTTGGACATCGGAGTTTCTTCCCTTCATCTGCATTAGAGTTATATTTCATGAGGAGTTTACGTGTTTTAAGTTCCCTGCAGTAACATTCATCCATCTCCTGAGAGGAATATCCACTTAAATTTGGCTCAACAACAGTTTTTTCAGCGTCACTAGAATTACGAGGTCTCACAAAACTTTTACTATAAGCCTTGATTATGATTCGTTTAGACTCCCCTATCTTAGGTTTCAAATGGTAGTAAAAATCAGGGAAATACATTCTGAGTACCTCTACTGTGAGCA
Organism: Wickerhamomyces sp. yHMH617; assembly: GCA_030571115.1. NCBI lineage: Eukaryota > Fungi > Ascomycota > Saccharomycetes > Phaffomycetales > Wickerhamomycetaceae > Wickerhamomyces > Wickerhamomyces sp. yHMH617. The sequence goes on along the minus strand of JAJLXD010000001.1, from coordinate 26,446 downwards.
TACAGATTTGAGACTTGAAATCGAGACCAATCCTCATTCACTTATAATGAAATGGAATACCTGTTTCTGCTTCCAGATCCTCTAGAAAATAACACGAATGCTGGACAGAGACACTATTGACCTCAATAGCCGAATCAGATGGCATTGGAATGTCCTCTTCTAATACACCTTGAGTCTCCTCTGATATCGCAGTTAGTGGAGGTTCTAATTCTCTATCATCTCCAATGAGATAGTGAGAACGTCTTCTAAATAGTTGTATGTGTGATGATGAAGGCTTTCCAAAGAGCTTTCCATGCTTTTTATTGGACTTCATAGACCACTTCTAAGTAATATTTTATCAGTAGAGAAACTCTTCTGAGCTTTTTACCAAGTACATAAAAAGATATTGTCTCACAAACATTCATCAATGAGACATTAACTTAACAGAAATGCATTGAGAACATTAAATGCTGGTTTGGGCTACATCCCACATTCATTTTTAATGCTTATATAATATATTAGTCATTCAAGCAAAAAAATGAAAACGTCATTGGGCAAACAACACTCATTAACTTATGCAAAGAATAGACAAATGTTCAAACGGAAACATCTCAAGAAGTTGACAAATGCGATCAAGACAGTTGGATCTGCCGATTTGAGTGAAGGGCTCAGCTCCAAGTCATTTGCCATTGACGACGTATGTGTGATCTGACAGCTATTTTATCAAGCTTCATTACTAACAACTAGAGCAGCTCTGTAGATATGGTATTTCTGGTAAACCTCAAGCAGTTGCGTTTGACCAAGTTCAGAGTCTATTGGCGATTTCTACAGATAACTCTGAAATACACATTTTTGGCCAGCAGCAAGTCGAGGTTGTCATCTCATTGACACCAACTGCTATAATAACATCGCTAAGATTCGTGAAAGGTATATATTTGGTGGGCCTCGATACAAAAGGATCAATATGGGTTTTCTCTGTATACTCTAAGAAAATTCTATCCACATACTCACCCCCAGGGAAAGTGACCTGCATTGAGACTGATCCTTCGCTGGATTGGCTATTGATCGGATTGCAAAATGGATCGATAATAGCATATGATATAGACAGAGGTGTGTTAACTCCTTTCAGAGTTGATAATCTCCAAAAAGTTGTCCTTCCTAAGGAGAACTTGTCTCCTGTTGTGTCACTTCAATGGAATCCCAGAGATATTGGCACCCTTCTTGTTGGGTATAAAAATAGTGCACTTGTCTACTCTTTGTCAACAGGGGAAATCAAACAAAGCTTTCATTACGAAATACCTCCTAATGCTCCAGGTGCAGATGGTCTAATATCATCAAGATCTAGATATCCAACTATTCTACAAGCGGTTTACCATCCAAATTCTTTAAATGTTTTAACAGCTCATGAGGATGGTTCTTTAGTATTTTGGGATGCTCTAACTGGTAAGCTACTACAAGCAAGATCTCTTTTTGATGTCGATGTAAATACACCGACTAGAATGAAATCAAATCAAGTCTTTAACACAAAATTTATCAAGATATCATGGGTTACAACAAATGATCCAGATGATACAGCCATCCTTATTGCCGGTGGTGATGGTCCTGCTGGGGAGGGGATCAACAATTTGACGTGTTTGACTTATGGAACAGCCCCAACATATTCTTTGACTTCATATGAAAAGATGAGTAAATATTATGCAGAACCTAAGCAACAAAGGTTCTTACCTATTCAGAATAAATCATCAGTTGTGGGTTTTCTACCTTTGGGACAATCATCGCCGTATTTCAATGGAGGACATAATCCAAATTATATCATTGTTATTTTAGAATCAGGTGAACTTGAAACATTGAGTTATCCTGATGGTATTGCCACCTACAAGTCATCTATCTTCCCTCAAGGTATTGCATGGATTCATCCAAAGACAACAGCTACTGTTGCTACTCCTGTTCCAAGAAAACAATGGCTTGGTATGATTTCCAAATCCACAAAATCTGATAACATATTGAAAGGTGGATTTCCTGTAACAAAACAACTAGTTGTTGATGAGGTTAGATCTGCTTTAGCGACCGGTCACTCTAATGGTATAGTTAGATTATGGGATGCTAGTCATGCAGAACTTGATGAATCATCGGTGATAGATGTTGATGTTGCTCAAGCTTTAGGCACCATTGAAAATATAGAGATTGAACACATCTCATTTTCAGGCGAAACAGCTGAACTGGCTGTCGGCACCCGAAGTGGTGATGTTGCCTTGTTCAAGTTTGACGTTAACAGACACTATAATCCTAAAGTTTCATCGATTGAAGCCTCGTTCAGGAATATGAGCATTGCTCGGAGTGACAAGTTAATAGTCGATCTAACTAAAAGGGCTCCAGATATCAAGGAAGGTTTCATTCCTATAGCTGGTATTCATGCTAGAAGGGGTAAGATCACTGCATTGAAAAATAGCAATATCGGGTTTGTTGCTATTGCCTATGAAAACGGAGATCTGATAATAGTCGATAGAAGAGGTCCAGCGGTAATTTTTCAAGAAAACATCATCAGTGTTTCGTCTCAAGGTCAATCGCAGTTCTTGAGCTCTCTGGAGTTTTCAATCATGACATATGGTGATGATGGTTACTCAAGTATTATATTATTTGGAGGTTCTGATAAAGGAGAGCTTTTTGTCTATAAGATACTTCCGGAAAGTTCAGGAAGATTTGGAGCCCAGCTAGTTGATGCAATTCAAACTAATGATTACGGTATTGAGCAGATTTTACCATGCAAACAACAAACAGGAACACCAGCTATTGCGACTTTTGAGGATTTTCATCATTTATCGGATGGTCTCATTATTCATGGCTCTTTGATCCTTGCCTCCAGTAGGGATATTAGAATCATAATCCCAGGGAAATCAAAATCATCTCACAAAGTTTTCAATAGTGAGTTATACACAACGGGTCTCTCCATCATTTCCACTGTTCAAAATGACATCAAAACATTTGGAGCCGTTATCTCGGCCCTATCCAGCTCTAATAATGTGAAGGTATTATCCATTCCAGAGTTGAAAGAAATATCCAATTTGTCACTGCCATTCAAGATAAATCCAAGTTTCGGAAAATATAGTACTGTTCTACCCTCTGGTGATATTGTTGTGAGGTTACAAGAGACAGAAGGTGCGTTGATAAACATTGCTGGTAAAGGTGTCGCATTACATAGTGCTCCCTCGGATAAGCTGTACAACTCTAAATTGGGTTTACCTTATAGACCAACCATCGGTACCGCTCAGTGGATCAAAGGCACGACTTTAATTACTTATGATGACTTGGACGTATTGATTGGAAGTGATCGAAGACCACAGCCTAAGACTCAGGAATCTCAGATGATCCAGGGATTGATCAGGAACACTACAGAAGGCAAAACTGTAAATGAGTTTGCCTACAATCAACCAGTTAGGAAAAGAACCGCCGGTGCTTATGATCCATCTAAATTTGTAATGAGAACATTTCAAAATGGTGTTGAGAGTGTTGAAGAAACATTCAATGAATATGCCAATAACGCTTCTCAGAATCTGAATGAATCCATAGGTGATGCAAAGTCTGATTTAATGAAGACTTTGATCAGGTCTAAATTTGGTTTATAAAAGGTGAATACATAGTTTAAATGTGTGATGTATGTACATGTACATTAATCTAAATCAAAATCTTCAACTTCTGGAGTATTTTCAGCTTGTGAAGGTGTACTATTATCTTGTTGTGAGCGATCAATATAATTTCTTACGGATGATTGCAGAGCCGTTCTAACAGCACCAGGGATATCCATACCTTCCATTATCCGAAAGATAGTCTCACCAAACCCAGCGCCCTGGTTACCTTGAACATTGATACGTGTTATTCCCGCTCCTGTATTTTCTGGAGTAGTCTCTCCACCTGCTGGTAGTTCCTGATTAGGGTCCTCTGTGTACTGGATATTGGAGCCTACTAATTCTCCATCTGGTCCAATTGTAACGCTCACCATACTTCTAGCTCCTGGTACTGCATTTCCGACGTTTTCCCCTGTCCTTGTAATGGTGCGACCACCATCACTTGTTGCGGTTGTGTCAGTAGTCGCTGTACGTGTCACGCCGGCTGCATCAGCGTTTACATTACCTAGCGTACCAGTAAATGCATTTCCAAGAGCATTTAAAGCATTCACGAGACCATTGGGGCCACCTGCTATTGGTATTATTTGAGTCTGAATCTGGGTTTGGCCATCAGTTGGTAGTTGCTGCTGTTGTGGTTGCTGTTGCTGTCCTCCAAGTATGGTATTCGCAGAGATTATGGGTATCTGTTGATTTGTAGATGGTCTTCCCGGAATGCTGTTAATTTCACTTAAAATTGCACTAATTGATTCAATTCTGTGCTCCACTTCCTGAGCTGGAGTACCTCTCTGGAAAGCTCTTTCTTTTGCATAGCCAAGAGACTCTGCAAGTTTTTGTAGATATTGAGGCAATGCCTTCTTATTATGAGCCAATTTAATCGCTTTCACATAGGCCTCGATACTTTCAACAGGTTTACCTCTTCCTAGATAACTGTATCCTAATCTTGTCCAGGCAGTTTCAAACTCAGGATTAATCTCAACAGCTTTCAATAAGTCTGCAATTGCACTTTCATGGGCTGACAGATAAGTATATGCAGCAGCTCTGTTTGAATATAGAACATAGTTGAAAGGATCTAACAACAAAGCTTCTGTATATTTAGCAACAGCTGGGCCAAATCCCCCCTGTTTGAATACCTCATTACCTTCAAAACGTAGTTGATATACTTGTTTGAGGTTTTCAGATTTCCTTATCGTTTCATAACTAACCATTCTTTCGAAAGTGGACTCCAGCTGCTTGTACTCATCACCGGATAAGGCTTCTAGCTGTTTGTTCTCATCTTGATAAATCATGAAATTTGAGTAACGGTTCAATAAGCTTATACCAACGTCAAATAATTCTACTAAAAATTTGTCATTAGCAATGTTTTGAGTTTTGATTTGGTTAAGGATCTGAGCAGTGACATAGTTCAAAGTGCACGTTGGATCAAAACTAGCATTGAAATAAGTGCGATAAACTGGCTTTATCTCAGTACTAATGTTACCGGACTCCACAAACCAGGCTTCCTTCAATTGCTGCAACAGGTCTCGATTAGTCAACGCAGTCTTTTCGTCACTCTGACTCTTCAATAGCCTCTTTAATTGATTGATAACAGTGACAACTCCACCCACATTGTAGTGTATCAACTGGTACTTTTGTATTGATAAGTCGTCGTTGTTTACCCCTTTCTCTCCCAAAATTTCACGGTTATGCGGCTTCGATGCAAATTCATTGAGCTCAGTGATATATTCGATGACCCCCAGGATCAATTCGTTAGAGAACACCATCTTCGCGAGCCTAAATTGACATATCTCTTGATATTTGTGCTACTATTCTTTAAATTGGACGGCAAATCAATGACATTATACATAGTGTTCGGGTGTTTATGTAATCAGAATAAACGCGAAGGCAAAATGTTAACTTTGTACTGATACAAAAGTACAAAGTTTAGTAATGTATATCGGTGATGAGTAGTCTGTGGAACAGTGGTTCAAACGACTTTGACAAATATCCAGAGGTCCCGGTGCTTTCTCTGGACCAGGACCCAAGTTTTTGCGAATCCAACAGAGGTCTAAGAGCTTTTCTACTGACATCTCGTAGATTAAGTGATGATGTTCTAAAGCAAAGGTTGAACTCAGTTCTGAATAACAAGGAAGGCTCTAAGTCAGGTCTTTGCTCTGCCTTCTTGAAAGATGTGATAATAAAATCATGGAACGAGAGACTTAAGGGGTTGAGATTCTGCGAAGACGTTGTTCTGAAGTCCCTGAAGTCACAAGTGGCTAATGATGAAAATGAAATTACTAAATTGATTGATAATGAGAAGCTAAGACTGGATCCATATGCCCAGAGGGATATTGAGAATGCAAAAGAATTAAAGCTCAAAAGAATTAGCCAATTAACCAATTTCTTGAACAATGAAAAATCAATTGAATCAATTGTTCAGTCCAATTCTAAAGAACAAATCATTCAAACATGTGGCTTGAAGGACATCTTTGACACATTATGATTATTCCAGCTTATTTCATGTACATAACTAACGACTATTACGAGGCTCTTTTATATATCATCATTGTAAACTATCCATTAATCGTCATCTTAATCGCTAAAATCATCATCTATATCGCTGAGATCAGCTTCTTTCATAGCTTTCAACCCTTCATACTTTGCCTCGTCCACTTTGAGTCCATCAATTTCAAAGTCATTTTGAAGACTTGTATTGATGTCTAATTTTCTCAAAGATACCAGATCTTTCTCAATCACTCTCAAAATTCTACCCCTAGCCTTGATCTCGAGTGGTTCATTTCGCTCTTCTTCAATGGCTTTTAGAAAAGTATCAATATCATCTGTGAACTCCTTTATCGCTCTATATTCATGGTTCTCATACTTTTGAATTATTTGGGAGAGATTCAAACTTGTCAGCTCAATATTCATCAAGAATCGTGAAGAGTCTATTTTTGATATCTTATCCAATATTATCTTGATCCAGAAATTTTCAGGAAAATGACTCAACTCTATTACTTCTTTCATATTTTCAAACTCTTGAAGCTTTAACTGTTCTCGCTTGATTATTAACTCACTAATCTCCTCCAATTTATCCAAATCCTTCAATAAAACCTTTGCGAAATCCAACTTTTGTGGTACCTCTAAAGGATCACCACCCCCACCGTTTATCACTGCATCGTTGACTCTTCTTATCAACGGAGCTCCTCGTTTCACTTCTCTTTTCATGCTCCAATACTTCGTTAACAGTCTGGCTAATTCTGAGGCTTTATTCACTTTGAATTTTATCAGTAGCTCTTCAAGGATCTTGGTGAAATAATTTGGAGCTAATGGTGTCCCTCTAGATGTTTTCCATCTCTTTGGATTTTTCTGACTTTGAGGTTTTGAAACAGCATGATTATGCTTCAAGTGATTGTTGTTTAAAGCATCAAAGTATTCTCTTGTCTTTTCGATGCCTTCTCTTATCCCAGTTACTAATTCTTTAGGCCCATGTCTGTGGCAATAACATTTCAACGAGCTCGGATCTAATACAGCACCTTGAATACCTTTAGTCAACTCCATATGCAGACCCGCACGTTTGGCACATGTAACATGAAAGGCAGTGACACAATTCTTATTCTCACACTGGATGCAAGCTCCTGATTTCTGTTTACATATATAACAGTTCAATTTCCATCTTCCTTTTGGTATAGTTTCATACCCTTCAATAGGTTCCATATGAGTTGCACTAGCAAAGTATAACTCTGGAATCCATAACCCACATATAACGTGTGCCCATTGTCCGTTTGCCGTTTGTTTGAAAGCACCAGTGATAGAGGGACAGAACTGACATTTCAACTTCTTATGTTTATTAATCATACATTTTCTGCAAAGCCATTGCCCTTCTGGAATGAAAAGTACGCCGTAACAATCTTGATGAACAGCTATGTCACATCCATCACAATAAATTATAGCATTTGAGTTATCGCATTCACTGTCATTGCAAACAGCACAATTTTGGTCGTCTATTGATTGGTTAACTCCAATCCCATCATCCGATCCATAAAGTCCATAATGAGCGAGTTGATGTGTGGATTTGGTTTTTGATCTAAGTTTCGGGGGTATCCTTTGCTCAAGATGATGCCATTCATTTTCTAATATAGTTATTGATATCTCTAACAATTCGTTATTGAAATTGTTAAATTGTTGATCTTGCAAATACTTCACGAAATAGTTATCCTGTTCATCCATGTCATAGCTTGATTTGAATAGCAATTGATTGGGTGAGATAGTTTCTACAATTGTGGGTTCTCTTGATATTCTGTCCAAATCTCTAATGTACGAGCTGGATTCATTCACACCATCGTTTGAAGTTTTGGATTTATATCCTAATTTGATGAACTTTTGTGGAATTCTTGTGTTGTTTATCGGCAAAGTATCTTCAGGTATCTGTTTGAAATGCGGTTGATTTAGGTTCGGTATCTTCTTGGGCACATAACTCTGCGATGCATCGATATCATCATTTGGATCAATGAACACTTGCAACGGCTTGTTTTCATCCAGATCAGGGTAGAAATCTTGAAAATTGTATTCCTCCCGAGGTTTCAGCGGGTCAATCAGGACACTGGGCTTCTCTAACCGGCTTCCTGATGCCATTTGCTTGCGTTGAAGTTGTGTTTTCCGTTATTAATTTCTCTGAAACAGTATAAACATACAAAAGTTGGCGTTCTGTTCATTTCGCGAAATCCTATATTTTACAAATCAGGAATAATTCGCGACAATTCTTATGAATCATATACAATTTGCTCTAATACACATTAATTCATTCATTATTAGCAAATTTACTAGGCATTATGGTTCCAAGTCTGGTTATGCTCCTTAAGAAACTCATTAACGTCAAACTCCGCGAGCTTAGAGTTCGCCAGATCAACTTGTATGTCATCTTCAATCTTGAAATCGGGTAAAGGCGAGTTATTGAAGCTTGAATTTGTGCCGTGTGCACTATTGTTATTACTATTATTGTTATTGTTGTTGTAACCTGTGGATTGTGGAGTTGGTGTAGTTTCGTTGTTGCTGTTGTTATTCTCGGTAGTAACATTGGAGTTTGTCGTCAATGCACCAAATTGTGCTTCAATCTGATCAATATGACGTAGGAGTACTGCCTTCCTCGACTCTTGTTCTGCCATAACTTTATGAAGATGAATAACATAATCCACTGTACGATTTATGATCACTGATTTACTAGCCTTGACCTCTTTTCCATCCTCAGTCACGTATAGCAATGATGGTGGAACAATTAAACCTAGCTCCTTTATCTTCTCTTTGATCAAGTCTCTTCTTCTTCTTTCCACTTGGTTATGAAATTCGCGACGTCTTTTCAGTTTATCCTCTTTGGACAATTGACTCTTTGGTAAAGACTGGCTCGTTAAGGATGACCCTAGTCCTGGACTGACACCAAGACTTCTAGGGGATTTGAAACTAGATGGGTCAAATGAGGAGTTGTAAGGACTCATTACGGAATCTGTGAAAGAATTAGGGGAGGCCATGGAGTTCAGAGAAATCGAGCCGTTTCTCTGAGGAATAGCTCTATTGTTAGCAGGACTGAAATAAGCTGAGTTAGAGCTTAATTCAGTTAAATTATGAGGTTGTGGACTTGATATCGAATCTAAAGTATCATATATGGAATCATGTCTCGGATGTTGTGTGAATGAATTTGAAATAGAACCTTGTCTTTGTCGTTGCCCTTGAATGGACTGAGAAAGGCTTTGCTGAATAGATTGTGGTTGGAAAGAGTTTGAAGAAAAAGGTGAGCCCACAGGCGATAAATAGTCTGTGTTGAATGAACTGGAAACATCCTGTAATAGCTGGTTTGGGTCCAGATGTTTTGTAGTCAATCCAAAGTCATCGTCATCATCGAAGGTGTTGTGATACGAATGTGATAAACTGGATGGATTTATATGTTGAGGATGAGCCTGGTTGATGTCTTCATTGTGTATTGACAAATTAACGGGTAGCTGTTCCAGTTGTTGCTCATGATGATGAATTCCTGCAGCAGGGGACTCAAACGACACAAATTCCAGAAGTTCGTGTTCGGGGATTGCCGATGAGCTGTTTAGATTGAAGTCATTTGGGTCGAACTTGTCTGCATCAAATTTTAGGATATCGTCTGTGCTCATTTTTCTGATGCTGGTAAATGTTGAACTAAAAAAGTATGGGGTTCAAAAGAATTCACAGTTTGAGAGCAGATAAATTGGCAGGCAAATTAAAGGACACAGAGAGCGAAGCTGAAAGTGAAAACGCAAAAAAAAAAAGTTGGTGTGTTCAAACCTAGTCACACAAGCAGCCAGATTTGCCGAATATATAAAGTCTATTGGTTTTTTTGGTTTGTTTTGTTTGTTAATGTGTTGGAAATGGAAATGGAAACAATTTTGGTTCTTTTTGGGTGAATCCCTCTTGACTTCCCAATTAGGAAATCAAAAATGTATTTCATCCTCTTCGAAGAGCTCTCTAAGCACATTCCGAAAACAATAAAAGCAATAAGTGAATAACAAAGCAATTGATAAACATCGAAGTATAGCCGATGTCAGCGTCAGAATCTAATTTGAGAAGCCAGTGGCAGCAATGGTCGCAGTCACATAACTTGCAGTCCGGTTCCTCGGTGAACGAGAGTGCAAAGACGCTGTTTGGTGGCTGGGCTGAGACTCTCAATAACACTGCCAACGATGTCTATAGCCGATTGCCACTGACACAGCAGGATGCAGAGCAAGTGAACAACCAGGAACCCGAGTGGTTTACCCTGACCAGATTCGAGAGACTGATGGGTTTTATTGCCTGTCTTCTAGGAGCAGCTGCTTGTTTCACCATATCATTCTTATTATTCCCCGTATTGGCATTAAATCCACGTAAATTCGGGTTACTTTGGTCTCTAGGGTCGCTATTATTTGTCATATCATTCGGGTTATTACAAGGTCCAGTAGCATATTTCAAGCATTTGACTTCAAGGGAGAGACTTCCATTTACTGTTTTTTTCTTTGGATCTATCGTTTCAACCATCTATTTCAGTGGCTTTATGAAATCAACTATCCTGACTTTGATTTCAAGTATTGTCGAGATAATTGCTGTTATATATTATACCGTGAGTTATTTTCCATTCGGAACACAAGGTTTAAGAATGGCAACTTCTGTGGGTTTCAGACAAGTCAGTAGTCTAGTCATTTAATATATTGCTACGAAAAATTTCACTAATTTTGTTCTTTTGTCATGTAACTAGTTATGTGCGTTCATTGGCGTAATCAATCATTCTGGGGCTTTATAAAGTGGTAAACTTGCACTGTCATTAGTTTTCACAAGTATTGATTTGATTTTATTCTTTTTGGAGTTCCAATTAGTGACTTTAATGTTGGAACTATTTGTGATGAAATTCAGTATCTGTATTATGTTCTCAGTCAACTCATTCACCGACTGACTGGTAACACCAAACTTGACCGTTATATTAGAATCTGTTGTTAACAGAAAAGATGTATTGAAAACAATTGACTTTAATTGCTTTATCACATAATTAAGATCAACTTTCTCTTCTCTAATTGTACTGTTTTTAACATTGTTGTTGAACACCTCTTTAGATAATTGTATTATGAAAGGAATTTTTCTGTTCTTCTGATAGAAAGTGGCGCCCAGAATATCAGGAAGCAGCTTTTGTATCCTATAGTCACAAATAATGTAGTCATAATCATGCACTATACGTTTATGTGTCTTTGGAGTCATTCTTTTAACTTTCTTGATACTGATTAGTTCAACATTATCATATCTACTTGTTAATGGTTTAAATAGCTCAACAAAGTTATTCTGGTTGCTGTTATCTTTTGTGATTATTAGGATTCTGTTCTGCTCAAATTCTGTTTTAAATTTATGAGGTATTGGAATAATACGCTGTGTGTAGTCTTTCTTTTTCAGTAATGGAGTCTCAGTATTAACGATTAATTGAAAATTCTCGTTACTAGAAGCCTTCAAAGAGTTAGCTATTAGAGCATTCACGGACTTCTTTGCAGTGTCATAAAACTCCTCAGTCACTATACCGGCTACCATCTCACTACAAACCAATTAGTAAGTTTCCACGCAGAGTGTGTTTTTTTGTTTGATTTGAGCGATGAGCTAGCGCATAGCTCTCGATCATTAATCAATCAAATGACAGAAATAAAAAAAAAAATTTGTTATATCTCACGTGACCTCCCTAACGAGATTAATTAATAATTAATTGATATCTGATTATGTAATATGTATCTGTCAGTTCGCGATCGGGTCAATTGTATCTCCATGGCAACCAAAATCCAAAAAACCATTTTTGCCAAGCCTTTTTATGAGTTTGCCAAAATTGGTACGCGCAACAGATCAACCAAGAAAAACAACAAAACAAAAAAGTTCAAAAAAACTCCCAAAATTTTCCCACAAAACAAAAACTCTTGATAAACATAAACCGAACGAGGAAACCACCGAAAACATATCAACAAACTCTTTTGCAGATCCAACTGTTTTTTGATTTAATTGGACTCCCTTGATTTTGCCTTTTGTGGTGTGTGTTTTCTTGTGATTCTTCCTGCCCCGTTTCTTTCGTCCGGATAATATTGATATTAATCCTGAGCCATGTCGCTTGTTCAGCAACAACAACCGCAACAACAACAACAACAATCCCAACAGACACCGCAGCAGGTTCAGCAACAACAGCAGCAACAGGTCCAGAGTCAGCAATTTACTACTCAAGAACAAGAATTGAACCAAACCACTGCTAACACTTGGTTGGCTATAGGCTCTTTTGCTGAAACATTGGGCGACGTTGACCGTGCTGCTGTGGCCTATGACTGTACCTTGAGACACGACCCGAACAGCTTCAAAGCTCTTACATCTTTAGCCAATTTGTACCGTTCAAGAGATTTGTTCGCTAAAGCTGCTGAGTTGTACCAAAGAGCGTTATCTGCAAAGCCTGATGCTGGAGAAACTTGGGGTCTATTAGGTCATTGCTACTTGATGCTGGATGACTTACAAAGGGCATACGCTGCTTACCAACAAGCTCTATACCATTTGAACAATCCAAACGTTCCTAAGCTATGGCATGGTATCGGTATTCTTTATGACCGTTATGGCTCTTTAGAATATGCTGAAGAAGCCTTCAGAAGAGTGTTAGAACTAGATCCAAATTTCGAGAAAGCTAGTGAAATTTACTTCAGACTAGGTATTATCTATAAACATGAATCAAAATTAGCACAAGCTTTGGAATGTTTCAGATATATTTTACCAAATCCACCTGCTCCATTGACTCAACCCGATGTTTGGTTTCAAATTGGTTCAGTATTAGAGCAACAAAGAGATTATGAAAATGCCAAAGATGCCTACCAAAAAGTCTTACAGGCAAATCCAAAACATGCAAAGGTACTACAGCAATTGGGTTGTTTATACTCCCAACAGGGCTCTTCATTCCAAGATCCTGAAGTGGCTTTACGATTATTATCTCAATCTCTAGAAATTGATTCAAGTGATGCCCATACTTGGTACCATTTGGGTCGAGTTCACATGTCTCGCGGTGATTACACATCCGCTTATGATGCTTTCCAGCAAGCTGTTAACCGTGACGCTAGAAATCCAACTTTCTGGTGCTCTATCGGTGTCTTATACTACCAGATATCACAATATCGTGATGCTTTAGATGCTTATACCCGTGCTATAAGATTGAACCCTTACATCTCCGAAGTTTGGTATGATTTAGGAACTCTATATGAAACCTGTAACAATCAAATATCTGATGCATTGGATGCTTACAAACAAGCTGCTACACTGGACCCAAATAACCCACATATTCAAGCAAGACTAGAGCAATTGACACAATATCAAAAGAATGGTGGTCAAGGTATTCCACCACCTCCTCCTCCAGGACCTCAAGGTCCACAAGGGGGTCAATTAAGGGTATCACAAAATTTGCTGCAATCTCACCAAGGACCACAGCAACAAGCAAACCAGCAGCCAGTGCAACAATTGCAGATAAATAGTGCCTTTCCACCTTCACAGCAACAATTACCTCCTCCACCTCCTCCTCAGCAACAGCCTTCACCTTTCCATCAACAACCTCCACCGCAGCAACATATCACGGTTACTGCTCAACAAACTCTACCTGCCCCATTACAGCAGTCAGAAGTAGTGTCTCGTCCAATTGTGCCAAGTCAACCTCCTCTATCTCAGCCTAATGACCCTAAACTCCAACAAAAAAGGGAATTCGAAGAGACAAAGATCGAGACTAATAAGAAACCCAAGCCAAATCATAGTAACAATGGCTCTGGTTTAAAAGGATTCGCAAATCTGATCAACGAGGAAAAACCAAAACCTACAGTGAATAACGAGGAACACAAGCAGCCTGCTAATGGCTCTTTCACTGAATCGAAAAAGGAACCAACCCCTGACGTCACTAGAAAGACTGAGGAACCAAAGACAGTTGAATCCCCGCCAAAAGAGGCTATTGCATCAAAAGAACCAGTCTCTGTTGATGCTGTAGAAGCTGAAAAACCTGATGTTGAACCTGAAACTACAACAGAGCCAATCATTAAGCCTTCGGAAGAAACTCTAAGTCAATTGAAAGAAGAGTCTAAAGACGAAACTGAAGAAAATGATAAAGACGAGTTAGAAAAATCTAAAACACCTGTACCTGTACCTGAAGTCAAGGTGAGAAAAATAGTTGAAGATGATGAATATGATGATGTAGATGAGGAAGAAGAAAAATGATTATCGTCATTGGCCACCTGATTTGGTAGGTAGTGATGAGTATTTTTTTATGAGTGTTATATTGTTGTACAATTATGTGTGTTTATGAGGTAGAAAATTGTGTTTCTGGATTTATAGTCGAGTTTTGGGTCAGCAAAAAATAAAGTAATTATGTATTATACTATTCTTACAATTGGTAGTGTAGTGATTTACTCTATTAGTATTTATTCATTATATCATCATTCGTTCTCTATGACTGATTCCAAGAATTGTTTTATCTGTTGTAATATTTCTGCCCTTACAGTTTCAGGAACCATTGCTATGGATCTCAAAGTTAGTATTTCCATTAAACATAATGAGTAAGTTGTTCGATATTAGTATCAACATACAAAGAGCTTTGGGTTCCAATATCTCATTTAGCCTTGTAAAGTTTGGTTCTTCTTCATGGCTTACTTCACCTGTTTCATGCGTTAAAATCACTGTTAGAATGGATATGTAGTAAAATTACAACTCACTATTAGCCAGACTCTTCACACTATCAAACCAGCCAGATTGGAGTAATCTTTCTTTTAACAAAGCTGATATTCTGTAGAAACTATGTCAGTAATATGATCTATTTATGACAAATTATGAGTAAACTCACCTATCGTATTCCCCTGATTCAATCAGTTTCTCTTGAATCTGTACTTTAAGTCTCTCTGTTTCACTCATTTTTGGACTAATCTCATACAAATCCAACCTTTAGTTCATTTTTTTCTTTTAAGTTAATTTTTTGTTTATTAAAAAATAAAACGTAACCACAGCAATAAACAACGATAATAAATGTCCAGAAATTTGGTAAGAACCTCATTTAGCTCAATAAGACAAATAAGAGCCATGTCTTCTTTTAAATATGCTGCAAAGAAGTCGCCAGATCTGGCTGAGATAGTCAAAGTAGAGCCATTGAGTGCGGGTGAGGCAAAATGGACGAAGTTAGAGAGAATAACTTACTTGGATCCGAATAAAAAGGAGAGGCTATGGGAGTCGGCTGCTCGAACTACAAGACCTTCAGGTTTCGAAGTCGATGCAGTAGCTATAATTGGGATCATTGAATACCCAACAGGGCCCGAACTGCTGCTCCAGAAACAATTTAGACCTCCAACAGGTCATGTTTGTATTGAAGTTCCTGCTGGCCTTGTTGATGATTCAAAAGAAGGTATTAACGGTACGGCATTGAGAGAATTGAAGGAAGAGACTGGTTATTTTGGAGAAGTTATATCGTCAACTCCTTATGCTTTCAGCGACCCAGGATTCTGCTCAACTACATTATCGTTAGTCACAATCTCTATTGATCCAAATCATGAAAATAACAGAAATCCTGTCCCTGAATTAGAAGAAAACGAGTTTATTGAGACATTCACTGTTAAGTTAGACAAGTTGGGTGAAAAGTTGGAGACTTTGAAATTACAAGGATATGAAATTGATGTAAGAGTCCAAGCAATTGCTGAAGGTATAAAACTCGCCCAAAGATTCAAGCTCTAGTTTACATCAGCTAGCTCATTAAAACCACTATTCATCTGCATACTGTAGTTTTAGTTTAGATACGAAATAAGAAGAGCCAACTCTTCCAATAAAGACGATCATGACTCAGTATATAATATAAACAGCACTAGTATGTTTTTCAAAGAAGTAAAAAAAAATCGACATCTGCAGGACTCGAACCTGCGCGGGAAAATCCCAAAAGATGCCTTGAATAAATTCAAGTCTTTCGCCTTAACCACTCGGCCAAGATGCCACACTTAAAAAAGTGTTAAGAGACATGTGCTACTTAGCGCAATTGTGGGTTGAAACTGACCTCAAACCTCTTTTCAAACCTCATGTCAACGATGAACCACACAGCCAAAGAACTCAAAGAGCTCGACCCGACTGGTCTGTGAGATCTGGGATTCTCCTATGAAAAAGAGATTCCCAACATCTTAGTCTGTCTACGTTTTATGTAGAGATCAACAATTTATTTACCAGTTTAATATCGTTACGTCGTCTGGTCAAGCTGACCACGTTACACTCGACTAGATCAATGTAAATATTTATATACACTCGACACTTCCTACGATTAGATCAATAGGGATCTTTATAAAAAGTTGAATTTTCCTGTTGGATTTCGCTGTAATATTGAACGCTTATATCAAGAGAAATGAAACCTCTCTTATACTGAATAAGATATAAAAGATTGAATAAAAGATGTATTAAAGAAAAAGAATCCTGGAGCTGTGAGGATTAATTTCTCTGTTATCCCCGTCATGTCGACCTCGTCAATTAAAACTTCATTAAAGGAACAGAATACTGGAACACATATGAGCTTGCAGGTAAGTCTTGGGCACATTCAAACCTATTTGATGTCATGATTTATGTTCTGCTACAAACCCCATAATTCTAACAATAGTAGTAGATGAAATATATATTAATCATTATCATAACCAAGAGTTTTGAAGGGTATTAAAGGACACAGAATGAAAAAGAATCTGGTCAACTTGGACAAGACGAAAAGAACAAGTAATTTGGTAAAATATAACACAGGGCTCATGAACTTAGCTGAGCGTTGAAATAAAGTGACGTAGAAAGAAAGTAGAATGCGCCAATAAGGACCAGATATTGGAGCTTATAATAAGCAGATCAAACCTGCAATAACAGTCATGAAACTACCAAATCCGACTCTGTTGGCAGAACCCTCCAAGATAGAAACAGCAGCAACTGATGAGCTTCCACCACCTGAAGGCAAAGTAGTAAAGGATTCAAAGGTAGTGACAGAGTTTGATGCTGCAACTTCTGAACCTGGGGCAGCAGGGACTGGAGTGGTTGCTGAATAAACAGATGAGGATAAATTGACTGAACCTCCGGTAGCAGCTGCAAGTGAAGATGTAACGATTGAAACCGGAGCAGAAGATAGTACTCGAGCACCAGGAGTAGCTGTGGCAGCAACAGAGTAAATAGTTGAATGAACAGTTGAGTTCAGGGTGGTTGAACCATTGGTAGGTGTTAATGTTTCAGCAGAAACAGAAGACACTCCGGTTTCAGTATTTATAGATGGAACACCTTGGGTAGCAGAAGTAGCAGGGGTAGCAACAGAGTAGGCAGTTGAGTAAAGAGTTGAGTACAGAGTGGTCAAGCCCTTGGTAGCAGTTGCAAAAGAAGACGTCAATGTTCCAACAGGAACAGAAGATACTCCGATTTCGATATTTGTAGCGGTAGCAGAGGTAGAAACAGAGTAGACAGTTGAGTAAACTGTTGAGTACAGAGTGGTTGAACCCTTGGTAGCAGTTGCAAAAGAAGACGTCGATGTTCCAACAGGAACAGAAGATACTCTGGTTTCGATAGTTGTAGATGAAACACCTGGAGTAGCTGGGGTAGCAACAGAGTAGACAGTTGAGTAAACTGTTGAGTACAGAGTGGTTGAACCCTTGGTAGCAGTTGCAAAAGAGGATGTCAAAGTCTCAATTGGGATAGATGAAGTGGTCAATGGGCAATATGTTGTGTATGTAGTTGCCACTGAATTGATCGTTTCAGTGACAACGGTAACACCGGTTTCTATAGCAGTTTCAGAACAAGCGGTATACGAACATGATGTGACAGTTATTAGAGTAGTTGAAACGGTTCCCACAGTTGTAGTCAATGTGGTCACAGGGGGTCTAGTAATGATCCTTGGTGTCTCGGTAAAAACAGAGGAAGACTCGGATCCAGATATGAATGGCGTCTCAACAGAAGAGGATGTCTCAACTGACGAAGATGTTCCCACTGAAGAGGATGTTCCAACTGACGAAGATGTTCCAACTGATGAAGATGTTCCAACTGACGAAGATGGGATCGAAGCTGAGGAGGATGTCTCAACAGAAGAGGATGTTCCAAATGAAGAGGATGGAATCGAAGCTGATGAAGATGTTCCAACAGAAGAGGATGTTCCAACTGAGGAAGATGGAATCGAAGCTGATGAAGATGTTCCAACAGAAGAGGATGGAATCGAAGCTGACGAAGATGTTCCAACTGAAGAGGATGTTCCAACTGAGGAAGATGTTCCAACTGAGGAGGATGGGATCGAAGCTGAGGAAGATGTCTCAACAGAAGAGGATGTTCCAACTGACGAAGATGTTCCAACAGATGAAGATGTCTCGACAGAAGAGGATGTTCCCACTGAGGAGGATGGAATCGAAGCTGACGAAGATGTTCCAACAGAAGAGGATGTTCCAAATGAAGAGGATGGAATCGAAGCTGATGAAGATGTTCCAACTGACGAAGATGTCTCAACAGAAGAGGATGTTCCAACTGAGGAGGATGGGATCGAAGCTGAGGAAGATGTTCCAACAGAAGAGGATGTTCCAACAGAAGAGGATGTCTCAACTGATGAAGATGGAATCGAAGCTGATGAAGATGTTCCAACTGAGGAGGATGGGATCGAAGCTGACGAAGATGTCTCAACAGAAGAGGATGTTCCAAATGAAGAGGATGGAATCGAAGCTGATGAAGATGTCTCAACAGAAGAGGATGTTCCAACTGAGGAAGATGGAATCGAAGCTGATGAAGATGTTCCAACTGAGGAGGATGGAATCGAAGCTGATGAAGATGTTCCAACTGAAGAGGATGTTCCAACTGACGAAGATGTTCCAACTGAGGAAGATGTCTCAACAGAAGAGGATGTTCCAAATGAAGAGGATGGAATCGAAGCTGACGAAGATGTTCCAACAGAAGAGGATGTTCCAACTGAGGAAGATGGAATCGAAGCTGATGAAGATGTTCCAACAGAAGAGGATGGAATCGAAGCTGATGAAGATGTTCCAACAGAAGAGGATGTTCCAACTGAGGAAGATGGAATCGAAGCTGATGAAGATGTTCCAACAGAAGAGGATGGGATCGAAGCTGAGGAAGATGTCTCAACAGAAGAGGATGTTCCAACTGACGAAGATGTTCCAACAGATGAAGATGTCTCGACAGAAGAGGATGTTCCCACTGAGGAGGATGGAATCGAAGCTGACGAAGATGTTCCAACTGACGAAGATGTCTCAACAGAAGAGGATGTTCCAACTGAGGAGGATGGGATCGAAGCTGAGGAAGATGTTCCAACAGAAGAGGATGTTCCAACTGAAGAGGATGTTCCAACTGAGGAGGATGGAATCGAAGCTGACGAAGATGTCTCAACAGAAGAGGATGTCTCAACTGACGAAGATGTTCCAACTGAAGGGGATGTTCCAACTGACGAAGATGTCTCAACAGAAGAGGATGTTCCAACTGAGGAGGATGGAATCGAAGCTGAAGAGGATGGAATCGAAGCTGACGAAGATGTTCCAACTGAAGAGGATGTTCCAACTGAGGAAGATGTTCCAACTGAGGAGGATGGGATCGAAGCTGAGGAAGATGTCTCAACAGAAGAGGATGTTCCAACAGAAGAGGATGTTCCAACTGAGGAAGATGTTCCAACTGAGGAGGATGGGATCGAAGCTGACGAAGATGTCTCGACAGAAGAGGATGTTCCAACTGAAGAGGATGGAATCGAAGCTGACGAAGATGTCTCAACAGAAGAGGATGTCTCAACTGACGAAGATGGAATCGAAGCTGATGAAGATGTTCCAACTGAGGAGGATGGGATCGAAGCTGAGGAAGATGTCTCAACAGAAGAGGATGTCTCAACAGAAGAGGATGTCTCAACTGACGAAGATGTTCCAACTGATGAAGATGTTCCAACTGAGGAAGATGGAATCGAAGCTGATGAAGATGTTCCAACTGAGGAGGATGGAATCGAAGCTGATGAAGATGTCTCAACAGAAGAGGATGTTCCAAATGAAGAGGATGGAATCGAAGCTGATGAAGATGTTCCAACAGAAGAGGATGTTCCAACAGAAGAGGATGTCTCAACTGATGAAGATGGAATCGAAGCTGATGAAGATGTTCCAACTGAGGAGGATGGGATCGAAGCTGAGGAAGATGTCTCAACAGAAGAGGATGTCTCAACTGACGAAGATGTTCCCACTGAAGAGGATGTTCCAACTGACGAAGATGTTCCAACTGATGAAGATGTTCCAACTGAGGAAGATGGAATCGAAGCTGATGAAGATGTTCCAACTGAGGAGGATGGAATCGAAGCTGATGAAGATGTCTCAACAGAAGAGGATGTTCCAACAGAAGAGGATGTCTCAACTGATGAAGATGGAATCGAAGCTGATGAAGATGTTCCAACTGAGGAGGATGGGATCGAAGCTGACGAAGATGTTCCAACTGAGGAAGATGTCTCAACAGAAGAGGATGTTCCAAATGAAGAGGATGGAATCGAAGCTGACGAAGATGTCTCAACAGAAGAGGATGTCTCAACTGACGAAGATGTTCCAACTGAAGAGGATGTTCCAACTGACGAAGATGTACCAACTGAGGAAGATGTTCCAACTGAGGAAGATGGAATCGAAGCTGATGAAGATGTTCCAACAGAAGAGGATGGAATCGAAGCTGACGAAGATGTCTCAACTGAGGAGGATGGAATCGAAGCTGACGAAGATGTCTCAACAGAAGAGGATGTCTCAACTGACGAAGATGGGATCGAAGCTGACGAAGATGTTTCCACTGAGGAAGATGGAACAGACGAAGGAGTAGACGAGCTTGAAATAACAACAGACGATGATGAATGTGAACAAACAGGTGGAGTAGTTGTAGGGCCACATGGGCCAGTTTTAGACGGTTTATGAGGGAAATGAGTAGTGGTGGTAAAAGTGTGACTTGTGGAACCGCAATACTTGGCTGGACCAGTTGGAGTTGGTTTGGTAGCTCCAGGGATAGATCCGTGGCCACAATTTACGTACTTAGGTTCTGAATTAGATTGAGCGTGTTTACCGATCAAGACCTGATTCTCTTCATAGTCGAAACCCAAAAAGAAGCCATCAAAGAAATCCCATCCTAAAGTAAATGTTTCGTCAGCACCAGAAACAATTGAGTCAGATAGAGCACATAAACCTTTTTGACCGGATAGTTGATCCACAAATTTTGAGACGGAAATAGTGTAGGTATGATCTGAACCAAAATTTAGATGAAGATCAGAGGCAGAAGAACATTGAAAAACATAACCAGCATATAATGCATCGTAAGTAGCACCAAATTGAGCCAAGAGGTTCTCATAGACATATTGTGGAACAGTTAAGCCAGCGGAAGAACCAGAGTTGAAAGTAAAAGAACTAGATTTAGTGATCAAAGTGCCACATCCAGCAGAGAAATCATATAACTCAATAGTCCACGAGTTTTTGGAAGTACAGTCATGTTTATACCAGTTACCAGAACATTTGGATGAATCATAACCACCAAAATTGAATTCCCCTTCACCACCACCGTTAGAACATGAGAAGAAAGATCTGTCAATCTTTCCAGATCCTTTCAAGTTGTTAACGAAACTGGATTCATCTTCAGAGTTACATAAACCTATCGCATTTTTGTTTGATGATCCAGATAAATCGTAGTCAAAGTCAAAGGATTCTGAACTAGAGTCAAATGAAAAACAGTCCTTAACAGATGTACCTGAATACGAATTACCAGAACCGTATCTACCAGATCTTGAAAAGCCATTTGAGGAATACTTTGATGATCTTGAGTAATCATAAGATGATGAGCCAATAACGCTGTCGGAAGAGCCAGTATCGAAGTCAACACTGACAGCTTGCTTATGGGAACCGACATAACAGGTGGCACTTGGTTTGTTCTGTGAAGGTTGAGCTTGAGGACGACCGTTACCGTTTCTCTTTTGCAGAGCAGATGAATCTGAGGAAACGACCGGAACTCTAATATAAGCATCAACTTGAGGCAATGCGAGTGCAAGGGAGAATATAACAGAGCTTGATAACTTCATAGTGAATGGCGGCTCTCAAGATGTAGGGGTATTGATCTCCTATGATGAAGAAAACGTTACCTCATGCCCAAGAAAGTGGGAATTGAAAAAGCTTTAAATAGTTCATTGAGCAAATACTATGAACGATTGACAGCAAGGACACAAGCTTGTCCAGAGCTCCAGACTCAGAATCCTATCCTAAAGATAGAACAAGGTTATAAATGCAGGTTGGCATGGAAAATGAATGTAGCATGATCAAAGATCCAACACTCAATAGTCTTTTTAAGAATTAGTTTATCTTCTGATGTTAAGTTGCCTTGCAATCAGATGCATGACTAGGCGTCAACAAAGTGCGACTTTGACTGCCTTGAGATATAGGTGGACTCAATTAAACCCATTTGAACGGATTCTAAAGCATAAGCGCCAGAAATTTCGATTTGATACATTGTGCAGCACCGATGTGTAATGTGTTGTGTGTTTATGTTGGTAAGTAAATGATCCTGCATTATTTTTTTTTTTTTTTTTCATTCACTAAATTCGCGAAATGGTCCTATGGCAGCCCCCAGTTTAATAAATAGCTGAGTACTTTTATTGCAAGAACTTGGAACTTGGAACTTGGAACTTGGAACTTGGCAAGTGATAGCGATTGGGAGTGGAAAAGTGGCACTGCGTGCAATTGACTAGAGAGCTGGTAACAACCTCTGTTTTCTGAAGTTGTTCTTAGTTTGACATTGGAGTGGTTTGTGTGAATCGAGAATTGTATGTCGTATCCAGCTTGGGCAAATCAAATCGCTAATTGAACAGAGATTCTATGAACTGTGTACAACTGCTTCTATGTGCTGCATGTGCTGTTGCTCGCTTAAGCGTGTGAACTGTGGACTTTTACAGCGCACATAAAGATTTAAGAAACCCCTTAAGCGTAGCTGCGTGGGTGAACCAAACGGTAATTCTGTATTCCTGTATTCTGTAAGTGATAACTTCTCAGATCCAGCGACCAGGGACATAAAAAAATTATAATACTCAAAAATTTAGCATACATTTTTCTCTCGTACTCAACGAACTTGAATCGAATAACGTTTCAGCACCGCTCTCAAAAAGTCAGAACTGGGAAGTTGAGACTAGAAATAAGGTCACTTCAGTGTCATGTGTCGGTATTGACTTTGTACTCATTCTCATTGCCAGATCTCAGCCTCAATTCTCGAATATCATTGATATAAGCTCGTTCAGTAACTTGTGACTTCTGAGTGGTGATTTGTGAATCACTAATCACATTCACTATTCACTAATTGAAAAATACTTTACAGCGTACACAAAGAATGAAATTTTTCTGCATATACTAGCATTACGCCAATTGTGCGAGTGCGAGTGAACAAACTGTTCATGTCTACTGTACCCATACTGCAGTGTACCGTATTAGCATTTTGGTATTAAGCGTTGCCGTGGCTCAATTCCCAAAACTAAAGTGGCTACTGTCTAGCGGTAGAGGACGCTACTACCAGTGCCACTGCCTACTAATCTAGTAACATACTCCTAATACCTGGTCAGCTTCTTAGCTGGTGTAATTGGGCACAATATTCGTACAAGTTAGAGTCATGAACAAGAAGCTACAGATTTGGTAAGTCCTTGAGACAACTCACTTCAAGTAGTTGCTATCGATGACTGACTGCTCAATTCCTTGCTAGTTACTTCTAGCCATGACTTTTGCAAACGAAGAAATTTCCGCTTGATCAATGCCAGGTGCGATGCTGCTCTTCTGCTCTTCTTATCTCAAGATAGAGCAAGCATCATAGTCAAACTTGAACAAAGAGTTCAATCAATACCTGAAATGGAATTCAGTGGCCCATGGACATATGCAACAATTTTTCACAATTGTTGGAGTAATATCTGCATAGTTTCTTGTTAACAGTTACGAGCAATATATGTCAAATTTGTTTCATATACTTATTTTTAACCACATATATGATCAACCAGTAATTAGCTCATGCCTATATATCATTCTAAAATAAAATTCTGTGTAGTTTTCGTCATTCTTTCTCATGATATGTTTTAAATAAAAATCAGTTTAAGCTGTTTCCTAACATTTGTGAATTTCATCAGTTGTAATTTGATAAAAAGAGATTCTAGAGTTAACAAATTTCATTTACTAATGTTTGGCGATTATTCTAGTGCTTGAAGAACAAGTGCAGGTATACAAGGGTCCAATTAGAGACAGCTACTAGCACTATCACTAAATTGGTGGCATCATCAAGCTAGAGTTGGTAAACAGAGAAGTTTTCAAGCAATTAACTTATGAAGAAAACAGCTCTTTGGGCATGATCCTCATTTGATGATCGGTGCTCACTGATACTCTTCCCAACTTCACGACTTACAAGCTACAACTTACGACTTACGATACTCCATTATATGATCTTGAGGAACCCTCAAGTCTGGATTATCATAAGTTATAAGTGCCCAACTGTACAAATTTTTTCAGCAACACTCTTTAATTATTACTCTTTCAAATTACCCAAGTTTTGAGCAAGACTGCAATCACTCATGCTATATATGTTGCATCAATTCAAGCAAATAGCCGCTGAGTAAAAATGTCAATGCTAGCACTGTAAAGAGTTTCCCGTGAACTGTGATCTATTTTAAAGTATCATAGTAGTATTCAAGTGTTTAAGATAGATTGCTTAAATTACCTGAGCTGTAGTATTTTATTGAAGCATATAACCTCTCTCGTCTTTCATAATTTTTCCAAAAAAAGGACGTCCACGGTTCCCAGCATTATCACACTAGCATCAACCATATATGATGAGAAGAAAGCTTCGAGAACTGTCGATAGCTCAATGTTCTATGCTGTTGTAGATCTCTCCAAATCTCTGCATATCAACTAATTTTTCTGCTTGTTGGGTTATGAAAGATGAAATAATGTGTGAGTTGTGACCACTTCCACTTGAACCGTTCGTACTTGGTGTTTTCTATACCATGAAATTCATGAGCAACATATTGAATTCAACAGGTCGAACATAACAACTTACAGATTTCAATTTACAAATACGATTATACTTACTCGGTTATGCAAGTAATTTACTACGATTGTCAGTTTATTTTTCACTATTTATTTAAATTCTTTATTGGGTATATATCCAAGTTAATCCAACTATGCTAATTATTTGTAGTTGAACTTGGTACTTGAATATACATGACACAGCGAATAATAATTGTATTTTACATGGCTGACCACCCCGCAGCCCGCTATAAACTAACCAAGTACCAACCAACTGTGGTTTTTGGTGCTTGGTATTTGGGATTTGGGATATTGGTATTTGGTACCTTTAATGTTCTCAATGTGAGTGCAGGTTAGAACTTAGTACGACTCTGACAGCAGTGTCTGCATACATTACTTCCAAACATAAATAATGGTAAAACCGCAGGGCATAAATGATGCAGTACAAACTACGTACATTAGCGAGATTGATAATGTCCGATTATTTTTTAACAGGAAGTTGCTATGAGAACATATATATATAATATTCAACATAGTAACCGCTCCGTATGTCGATCAATGTCAATCAATGGAATTGAAGGTCGGTATAATTATGTAAATACACTTACATTCCCTTAATGAAGCAAGCAAACGATTGAACGTTTTATAAGATCATAATTACAAGAATGATCTAATAGCCTGAGTGATATCACAAGGTTCACAACGGGCTGTCCATTTTACCTTACATAGTACATATGCTTTTTGTCGGTTTCAACAACTACCAGACCAATACCAGACTTTCAGAAGTTGAAGCTCCGCTACACTACTATCACGTTACTACAAACTTCAAAAGTACAAACTCTCTTCTGGATCTTGTTCAAAAAGTTTAAGGTTTCAAGACCTAATACTAATGATCAGTTCTGACTTCTGATCAGAATGAACTTTCTGAAAAGATGATAAAAAATAACTTCTATTGTAGAATCCATTAATTGTAATTGTTAATCCGTATCGTATAATCAGCATTTGAGAACGATGATTCCAATGTTACTTGTAAGTGCTTCCAGTCAATAATCATATCATTATATCATATGATAGTACATATTACCCAACTTTGTACCACATTCTTCCATCAATTGGGGTTTTGTATTCTCTGAATTACTGTTTTTTTTTTTGATGGAAATGCAAACCAAATAGCGGCGGACTCATTTGAAACCTTGAGCACATTATCCCACTTCGCAACTGTATTGAGAAAGATATATTTCCAACTAGTTATTGACAGATTGCCGACGCAAGTCCAGATTAGCACTAGAAATAGCGGACCCTAGAGTTGCTCATAGGAAGCAGAGAGTATAA